>KQ987862.1:0-17444 GCA_001598015.1 Dorcoceras hygrometricum
TCATGAACTTCCCCAATAATCGACCACATTTGAAATTATTTTCGTATCCAAACAATCTAATTATATTTGTGAATAAACTAATACCATCTTTAAAATTTTTACAATTAACTGATTTGTTCTCTCAGTAGGAGTGATTATTGATCAGAATAATTCTCTCACCGTAACTGCACCAACTTGCAACCTATAGCAATTGAATGCACGGCATTTGTAGGATCGAGAACATTTGCCGGTTTACAAGAAAATCTGGCTAGTAACAGCCTTTTAAACTGCGTAGTTTGTATTAAGTTTTTCTATTATCCAGTTTTCTGAGTTAAGAAAATGAAAGTATGCTGCTATTTTTTTTTTCTTAATTTAAGATATTGGGAACGTGTAAAATGGATAGCTCATTGGTTTTAGGCTTCCCTTCTGGAATAGTTTTCTTAATCTCTACCTACTATATTCAAGTTAGGTTTGATAAGTTAGCTGTTCATTTTTCTAATGCTTGATGGTCATCCGAGTTGAATGCATGGATACCCACTTCCCTTTGACTTAGAATTTGACCTTGCATTATTCTGTGTGATATTTTATATTCACTTTCCTTGAGCCTGATGCTGTCTGCATTTTTAACTTGCTATTCGCATTGATATAGGGACAAATTAATGTAAAGAAAAAACTGGCGATGGCAG
Organism: Dorcoceras hygrometricum; assembly: GCA_001598015.1. NCBI lineage: Eukaryota > Viridiplantae > Streptophyta > Magnoliopsida > Lamiales > Gesneriaceae > Dorcoceras > Dorcoceras hygrometricum. Next base: position 666 of record KQ987862.1, read on the forward strand.
ATCTTCTGTGATTCCATTCTTCTGGTAGAGAAGGCCTTTTAAACAACACCTGCGGGCTAATTGATCAATCTCCATTCCAGTTTAGGTGCTAGGAGTCAGTTTTGATTTGTCCTACTGCTCTTTGTTTTTTCGTTTTTTCTACACTCCGAGTGGTGGGCTAATTGATTTGTATTAATTCGTCATGTTTTCCACTGGGATGACATTGATTTTTCTATATTTGCAGATCGAAATGAATTTTCTATTGCATCCCATGGACAGGTGTCCTTTTTGTCTTGTGCCTCTGATGAATTGTATTGTTAAATGTATTCGCCAGATTAATGGAAAGTGCTTCTTGCTTTAGGAACTAGATTGGAGAGTGAGACTGGCATTGCAACATCTCAAGTCAATATTGTCAAAAGAGGTAAGTTTTTAACTGCACTATCTGAAATGTCAATAAATGTGCTTTTTAGGTATTTTATCTGTAACCTTCCATAATATGAAAATTTAGGTAATTGATGTTATTAAAGCTAGCACAGATGAGTTGGGTCCTTTCAGTGTTGATTTTTTTAGAAAGAACAATTTGTCTGCATCATGGCAAGAAACTACCAGACAGAACTATGCCACTTCTGTAGAGATAGGATGATTATATGACTCTAATGCTTTACCTTCAGTTGTGGTACATACCGTGTATTATATGAAAATGCTAAGTCACTCTTCTTTTGGATGAAGTTTTCCGTGATTTTAAGTCCATTGAGGTAGCTTCAGAGATACAAGAGCAAAAGTCTGAAGGTGAGCTCTCTTCACAAACATCAGAGTCTTCATTGTGATCCTGGCATCAATTCTTTCATTGTGATGCTGGCATCACTTCTTTTTTCCCACAGAAGATAAAGTATTGCAGCCGTTTATCCACTCACAGTTCATCATCTTTAATTGTGATTGAAGTACTGATTATGTCTTCATTTTGATCAACTGATTCAATCAAATGGGTTGAACTGATTCTGGCCGTGTCGCCAATTCCTTTTGTTTTCCAAGGATCGACAATTAAAATCTTGTGCACGCCAATTTATGTTTACTGATCATCTTCTTCGACCATCCCTAATCAAGAAGCTCATAATTTTCTTGAGTCTCGCAGCCATGGCGATTGCCAAAACTCCGGTTTTCACCAACAAGAAAATCAAGATTATGAGCCCCTCAAAACAAGATTCCGGATGTCTTCCCAAGTCACCAGTTCTAGTTACGAGACTGGTTCATCACCATTCAGTGCATTCCCCATTTTATAATCCCAATCATACTCTAAGTGATCGCTTCAAGTTTGATTTGATTGGCTCGATATCGTGTGTATCAGTCTTGATTCGGAATCCTATGTCCCGAGTTCAATCTTCGACCAGACTTGTTGGGTTTCATGAGAGAAGCGGCTTGGACAACTACTTCTTATGGGCAATGGGTGTATCCTTCTTTGGCTAACTGTGAACCGTGCCGTTTGAATGCTCCGAAGCCAATATTGATCCCAAAAGATCTTCTACATATAAAGCAGAAGACTATGATCTCTCACATTATTGTGTGCGATAGGGTTTAAACTCTCATGCGATCAACTTCACCGCTGTTCATATTATATTCGATAGGGTGTAATAGATATAGTGAAGGCCATCTTGCAAGGGAAACGTTGGTATTTGAAAGCACAAAAATTCCTTAGTTTGGAAAACGAGAAGAAGTCATCGAAGATATTGTCTTGGTTGTTCGAAAACTACAAATATCCACACAAATGGAATTCTCAAGCTGGGTAGCGGTAGGGTTTCTCTACAGAAGCAAAGATCTTTTTCCAAATTTTCCTACTGCTGAGGCTACTACGCTGACCATACAACACATTAATCATAGGAGAGCAAGCTAAACAGTGGAGATATCAAACTCCTATGCATATAGACGGAAAGTACTTTATAAATTTAGTAAGTATTAGAATCGGGCCGCACTTTGTTGGATATTAACTATCTGATGTTTAAGAAAAATCCAAAACTCGCTCCGCTGGACTGGTGGTAGATTCAGGCTCGAGCTTTATTTTCCTTCCCCAAGTTGCATATGTGTAATTTTGAGACTGAAATCATAAATATAGTCGGTCCTTAATTCCGAAGCTATACCACCGTGTTCGGTGAACACACAAGGTTGTGCTACTGGGAAGATATGGTGAAAGACTTAGCCAAATTTCCCTTCATGCAATTTCTTTTCAAAAACGATGCACGCTTGATTGTAGATTGTTCGAGTTTATTTCATAAGATTTCAGATGAAGAATTTTGCGCAACATTTTTACCATCGGAGCTACCATTTAAGACCAAGGATAGAGTAACTGTTTTGGTATCCTGATGCAGCAAGGTTACTACATATCATATGATCTAGACAATGATGATTTCTTTCGAAAAGATGGCTTGCAATGAAATAGATGGATTCGTAAAATGAGCTATAGCATGCAGAAGCGGCAAAAGCGAGCTTCCATGTTTTGTATATATGCTCTTGTCAGATTATGAAAATGTAAACCATTCGTATTATAAATATTCAATTGACACACAATAAAACTATAAGTTACATATTCTTATGTGCATGGAAATGTCCAATTGACACTAGATAAATATGTGTATATAAAATTATAAATTATCCAACTTATTGATGTTCTCATCAATAAGTCCATGTTTCGTCGTTTTGCACGAGTGAATAATAAGTTAAATATGCACATATTTCTCTAGTGTCAATTGGACATTTCCGTGCATATAAAAATATGTAACTCATAGTTTTATTGTGTGTCAATTGAATATTTATAATACGAATGCTTTACATTTTTATAATCTGACAAGAGCATATATACAAAACATGGAAGCTCGATTTTGCCGCTTCAGCATGCTATAGCTCATCTTTTACGTATCAATCTATTTCATTACAAGCCATCTGCTCGAGCGAAAGCATCATTTTGTCTAGATCATATGATATGTTGTAACCTTGATGCATCAGGATACCAAGAACACTTACTCTATTGTTGGTCTTAAATGCTTGCTCCAATGGCAAAAATGTTGGGCAAACTTCTTCCTCTAAAATCTTATGGAATAAACTCCGCCAATATATAATCAAGCGTGCATCGTTTTTTAAAAGAAATTGCATGGAAGGAAATTTGGCTAAGTCTTTCTCCATATCTCCCCGGTAGCACAACCATGTGCGTTCACCGAACATGGTGCTATAGCTTCGAAACAAAGAACCGACTATATTTATGGTTTCAGGCTTAAATTACACATATGTAACTTGAGAAAAGTTGGACATTTAATTACAAATTAGTAGTTGATAATCAAATTTAAACGATGCACAAGTATTCGAATCCGTTCGATATAAATTTGATACGGTGGACACCTAATTGTTTATGTGGATATCTTAATATGATAATATCAAATACTCTAAGTGATCGCTACATGTTTGATTTGATTGGCTCAATATCGTGTGTATAAGCCTTGATTCGGAAACCTATGTCCCGAGTACCAAACTTGTTGGGTTTCATTTTTATGTTAGCGTAGGAGAGAAGAGGCTTGGACAACTACTTATTATTGGCACTGGGAGTAGCCTTCTTTGGCTTAACTGTGAACCGTGACGTTTGAATGCCCCGAAGCCAATATTGACCCCAAAAGATCTTCTACATGTAAAGCAGAAGAATGCGATCTCTCACATTATTGTTGTGCGATAGGGTTTAAACTCTAATGCGATCTACTTCACCGATGTTCATATTATATTTGAGATGGGGCAATAGATATAGTGAAGGCCATCTTGCAAAGGAAATGTTGGTATTTGGAAGCACAAAAATTCCTTGGTTTGGAAAGCGAGAAGTCATCGAAAATATTGTCTTGGGTTGTTCGAAAATACAAATATCCACACAAATGGAATTCTCAGGCTGAGTAGTTGTAGTGTTCCTCTACTGAAGCAAAGATCATTTTCCAAATTTTCCTACTGCTGAGGCTACTACGCTGTTGTTTCATATCCATACAACACATTAATCATAAGAGAGCAAACTAAACAGTGGAGATATCAGCTTTCTATGCTTATAGACGGAAAGTACTTTATAAATTTAATAAGTATTAGAATCGGCCGCACTTTATTGGATATTAACTATCTGATGTTTAAGAAAAATCCAAAAACTCGCTCCGGTGGGCTGATGGTGGATTTGGGCTCCAACTTTTCTTTCATTCCCCAAGTTGCATATGTGTAATTTGAGGCTGAAACCATAAATATAGTCGATCCTTTGTTCCGAAGCTATACCACCGTGTTCGGTGAACACACAAGGTTGTGCTACCGAGGAGATATGGAGAAAGACTTATCCAAATTTCCTTCCGTGCAATTTATTTTAAAAAACGATGCACGCTTGATTGTAGATTGACGGAGTTTATTTCATAAGATTTCAGAGTAAAAATTTTGCCCCACATTTTTGCCATCGGAGCAAACATTTAAGACCAACAATAGAGTAAGTGTTCTTGGTATCCTGATGCAGCAAGATCACTACATATAATATGATCTAGACAAAGTGATGCTTTCGTTCGAGCATATGGCTTGCAATGAAATAGATGAATACGTAAAAGACGAGCTGTAGCATGCAGAAGCGACAAAATCGAGTTTTCGTGTTTTGTATATATGCTCTTGTCAGACTATAAAAATGTAAATCATTCATATTATAAATATTCAATTCACACACAATAAAACTATGTTACATATTCTTATATGCACGGAAATGTCCAATTGACACTAGAGAAATATGTGCATATTTAACTTATTATTCACTCGTACAAAACGACGAAACATGGATTTATTGATGAGAACATCAATAAGTTGCATAATTTATAATTTTATATGCACATATTTCTCTAGTGTCAATTCGACATTTCCATGCACATAAGAATATGTAACTCATAGTTTAATTTGTGACAATTGAACATTTATAATACGATTCTTATACATTTTCATAGTCTGACGAGCATATACACAAAACATGGAAGCTCGCTTTTGCCTCTTCTGGATGCTATAGCTCATATTTTACGTATCCATCTATTTTATTGCAAGTCATCTGCTCGAATGAAATCATCGTTTTGTCTGGATGATATGATATGTAGGAACCTTACTGCATCAGGATACCAAGAACAGTTACTCTATCGGTGGTCTTAAATGCTTGCTCCGATGGTAAAAATGTTGGGCAAAATTCTTCCTCTGAAATCTTATGAAATAAACTTGAACAATTTACAATCAAGAGTGCATCGTTTTTGAAAAGAAATTGCATGAAGGGAAATTTGGCTAAGTTTTTCACCATATCTTCCCAGTAGCACAACCTTGTGTGTTCACCGAACACGGTGGTATAGCTTCGGAATTAAGTACCGATTATATTTATTATTTCAGTCTCAAAATTACACATATGCAACTTGGGGAAGGAAAGAAAAGCTCGAGCCTGAACTACCATCAGTCCAGCGAAGCGAGTTTGGATTTTTCTTAAACATCAGATAGTTAATATCCAACAAAGTGCGGCCCGATTCTAATACTTACTAAATTTATAAAGTACGATTCGTCTATAAACATAGGAGTTTGATATCTCCACTGTTTAGCTTGCTCTCCTATAATTAATGTGTTGTATTGTCAGCGTAGTAGCCTCGGCAGTAGGAAAATTTGGAAAAGATCTTTCTTCTGTAGAGAAACTGTATCGCTACCCAGCCTGAGAATTTCATTTGTGTGGATGTTTGTAGTTTTCGAACAACCCAAGACAATATCTTCGATGACTTCTTCTCGTTTTCCAAACTAAGTAATTTTTGTGATTTCCAATACCAACGTTTACCTTGCAAGATGGCCTTCACTATATCTATTACACCATATCGAATATAATATGAACGGTGAAGTTGATCGCATGAGAGTTTAAACCCTATCGCACACAATAATGTGAGAGATCATAGTATTCTGCTTTATATGTAGAAGATCTTTTGGGGTCAATATTCGCTCCGGGGCATTCAAACGGCACAGTTCACAGTTAGCCAAAGAAGGTTACATACATTGCCCATAAGAAGTAGTTGTCCAAGTCTCTTCTCTCATGAAACCCAACAAGTCTAGTCGAAGATTGAACTCGGATATAGGTTTCCGAATCAAGGCTGATAGATGCGATATAGAGCCAATCAAATCAAACTTGGAGCGATCACTTAGAGTATTAGATATTATCATATTATGGTGTCCACATAAACAATTAGGTATCCATCGTATCAAATTTATACCGAACAAATTCGACTACTTGAGAATCGTTTAAATTGATTATCAACTACTAATTTGTAATTAAATGTCCAACTTTTCTTTCCATCCCCAAGTTGCATATGTGTAATATGAGGCTGAAACCATAAATATAGTCGATCCTTTGTTCCGAAGCTATACCACCGTGTTCGGTGAACACACAAGGTTGTGCTACCGGGGAGATATGGAGAAAGACTTATCCAATTTTCCTTCCGTGCAATTTCTTTTAAAAACGATGCACGTTTGATTGTAGATTGATGGAGTTTATTTCATAAGATTTCAGAGGAAAAATTTTGCCCCACATTTTTGCCATCGGAGCAAGCATTTAAGACCAACAATAGAGTAAGTGTTCTTGGTATCCTGATGCAGCAAGATTACTACATATCATATCATCTAGACAAAACGATGATTTCATTCGAGTCGATGGCTTGCAATAAAATAGATGGGTACGTAAAAGATGAGCTATAGCATGCAGAAGCGGCAAAAGCGAGCTTCCATGTTTTGTGTATATGCTCGTCAGACTATGAAAATGTATAAGAATCGTATTATAAATGTTCAATTGTCACACATTAAACTATGAGTTACATATTCTTATGTGCATGGAAATGTCTAATTGACACTAGAGAAATATGTGCATATAAAATTATAAATTATGCAACTTATTGATGTTCTCATCAATAATTCCATGTTTCGTCGTTTTGTACGAGTGAATAATAAGTTAAATATGCACATATTTCTCTAGTGTCAATTAGACATTTCCATGCACATAAGAATATGTAACTCATAGTTTAATGTGTGACAATTGAACATTTATAATACGATTCTTATACATTTTCATAGTCTGACGAGCATATACACAAAACATGGAAGCTCGCTTTTGCCGCTTCTGCATGCTATAGCTCATCTTTTACGTACCCATCTATTTTATTGCAAGCCATCGACTCGAATGAAATCATCGTTTTGTCTAGATGATATGATATGTAGTAATCTTGCTGCATCAGGATACCAAGAACACTTACTCTATTGTTGGTCTTAAATGCTTGCTCCGATGGCAAAAATGTGGGGCAAAATTTTTCCTCTGAAATCTTATGAAATAAACTCCATCAATCTACAATCAAACGTGCATCGTTTTTAAAAGAAATTGCACGGAAGGAAAATTGGATAAGTCTTTCTCCATATCTCCCCGGTAGCACAACCTTGTGTGTTCACCGAACACGGTGGTATAGCTTCGGAACAAAGGATCGACTATATTTATGGTTTCAGCCTCAAATTACACATATGCAACTTGGGGAAGGAAAGAAAAGTTGGAGCCCAAATCCACCATCAGCTCACCGGAGCGAGTTTTTGGATTTTTCTTAAACATCAGATAGTTAATATCCAAAAAAGTACGGCCGATTCTAATACTTATTAAATTTCTCGTTTCCAAACCAAGGAATTTTTGTGCTTCCAAATACCAACGTTTCCTTTGCAAGATGGCCTTCACTATATCTATTGCCCCATCTCGAATATAATATAAATATCGATGAAGTTGATCGCATTAGAGTTTAAACCCTATCGCACAACAATAATGTGAGAGATCGCATTCTTCTGCTTTTTATGTAGAAGATCTTTTGGGGTCAATATTGGCTTCGGGGCATTCAAACGTCATGATTCACAGTTAAGCCAAAGAAGGCTACTCCCAGTGCCAATAATAATTAGTTGTCCAAGCCTCTTCTCTCCTACGCTAACATACACATGAAACCCAACAAGTTTGGTACTCGGGACATAGGTTTCCGAATCAAGGCTTATACACACGATATTGAGCCAATCAAATCAAACATGTAGCGATCACTTAGAGTATTTGATATTATCATATTAAGATATCCACATAAATAATTAGGTGTCCACCGTATCAAATTTATATCGAACGGATTCGAATACTTGTGCATCGTTTAAATTTGATTATCAACTACTAATTCCTTGGTTTGGAAAGGGAGAAGAAGTCATCGAAGATATTGTCTTGGGTTGTTCGAAAAAATCAAATATCCACACAAATGGAATTCTCAGGCTGGGTAGCGGTAGGGTTTCTCTACTGAAGCAAAGATCTTTTTCCAAATTCTCCTACTGCTGAGGCTACTACGCTGATGTTTCATATCCACACAACACATTAATCATAGGAGAGCAAGCTAAGCAGTGGAGATGTCAACTTCCTATGCTTATAGAAGGAAAGTACTTTAAAAATTTAGTAAGTATTAGAATCGGGCACACTTTGTTGGATATTAACTATCTGATGTTTAAGAAAAATCCAAACAGGCTCCATATTTTCTTTCCTTCCCCAAGTTGCATATGTGTAATTTTGAGACTGAAAAAATAAATATAGTCGGTCTTTTGTTCCGAAGCTATACCACCGTGTTCGGTGAACACACAAGGTTGTGCTAATGGGAATATATGGAGAAAGACTTAGCCAAATTTCCCTCCGTGAAATTTCTTTTCAAAAACGATGCACGCTTGATTGTAGATTGGCAGAGTTTATTACATAAGATTTCAGACGAAGAATTTTACCCAACATTTTTCCCATCAGAGCAAGCATTTAAGACCAACGATAGAGTAAGTGTTCTTGGTATCCTGATGCAGCAAGGTTCCTACATATCATATGATCTAGACAAAATGATGATATCTTTCGAGCAGATAGCTTGCATGAAATAGATGGATACGTAACATATGAGCTATAGCATGCAGAAGAGGCAAAAGCGAGCTTCCAGGTTTTGTGTATATGCTCTTGTCAGACTATGAAAATGTAGAACATTCATATTATTAATGTTTAATTGTCCCTTATTCAACTATGAGTTACATATTCTTATGTGTATGGAAATGTCCAATTGACACTAGAGATATATGTGTATATAAAATTATAAATTATCCAACTTATTGATGTTCTCACCAATAAGTCCATGTTTCGTCGTTGTGTAAAAGTGAATAATAAGTTAAATATGCACATATTTCTCTAGTGTCAATTGGACATTTCCGTGCATATAAAAATATGTAACTCATAGTTTTATTGTGTGTCAATTGAATATTTATAATACGAATGGTTTACATTTTCATAGCCTGACAAGAGCATATATACAAAACATGAAAACTCGATTTTGCCGCTTCTGCAACCTACAGCTCGTTTTTTACGTATCCATCTATTTCATTGCAAGTCATATGCTCGAAAGAAAGCATCATTTTGTCTAGATCATATGATATGTAGTAATCTTGCTGCATCAGGATACCAAGAACACTTACTCTATTGTTGGTCTTAAGTACTTGCTCAGATGGCAAAAATGTTGGGCAAAATTCTTCTCTGAAATCTTATGAAATAAACTCCGCCAATCTACAATCAAGCGTGTATCGTTTTTTAAAAGAAATTGCATGGAACGAAATTTGGAGTCTTTCTCCATATCTCCCCGGTAGCACAACCATGTGTGTTCAACGAACACGGTGGTATAGCTTCGGAACAAAGGACCGACTATATTTATGATTTCAGCCTGAAATTACACATATGCAACTTGGGGAAGGAAAGAAAAGTTGGAGCCCAAATCCACCATGAGCCCACCAGACCGAGTTTTTGGATTTCTCTTAAACATGTGATAGTTAATATCCAACAAATGTGGCCGAGTCTAAAATATACTACTAATTTTATAAAGTACTTTCCGTCTATAAACATTGGAGTTTGATATCTCAATTGTTTAACTTGCTCTCCTATGATTAACGTGTTGTACCGATATGAAGCATTCGCTTAGTAGCCTAGGCAGTAGAAAAATTTTGTTCCAATTTTGGATGGGGAAACCCAATTAGTTGATATTTGATGATTGACATAGGAGCTCTTTTACGGATGTAAGAATTGACAATCTTTCGAACAACTATGCTTAGGGAATCAAGAACATAAGTATATTACTCTTCTACAAACAATGTTTCTGACTCAAATATCCATAATTTTTATGCGGTATAAGTAAACTCCAATATCAAATCATCACATTCCGACAAGCAAGAGTTTTTCCGGCCAAAATAATGTCGAAAGTACCGAAAAAAAAAAAACAAATCCACATTACTAATATTTCAATTTGACAATATGTCTAACTAAAATTGTAAGAGCACAAATATAATTGTACTAAAAATGGAGTTTTCCATTCACCATCATTGTCGATATGATTTGAAGTTAAAGTTATTGTGTTGTTCCTCCTTTGCATAAACAGGTAGCATCATAATTTTTGAATTCTAATCCGAAATCATAATTTAATTACATGCGTGTATGTATGCAAAGGGGGATTTACTGTGACTAAAATTCAGTAAATATATTATCTATTTAAAGAAATGTGTAGACACATTCTAGATTTTGCTGACGATAATTGTATGTTATTCTTTGGAATTCATTTAATATCATCGTAATTAATTACCTATCTTTTAGTACTTAATAAGCAAAGCCTCAAATAAGAAAGATGGAAGGAAAATTATATTAATGCTGCAATTTTAGCATATTTTTATTTTCCCGCGACTTCTGGTAACTTCCCTCCCACTACTTCCGTAAGTAGTGTTTTGATTACCATTATTCTTCAATTTTGTTTACAACTTCCTAAATTTGTCAAAAAGATATCTTTCTTGATAATTAAATGCGGTAAGTATAGTCAACACAATTGAATTTAGACAAGATTGGACGGACACAGGGTCAATGTATCTGCTTTGTTGCCCCATTAAGATAGAAATTGGGTTGAATTTATTATTGGATTTTTGCGAATGATTTGGGTTGCCGAACTTCAGAATGGTTCTCTCATTAATGGTTACAGTGTATTCCAAAGTACTATTAGTTAAGAATATATGATCTAGAACAGAAAAAAAAAATCTGAGTAGACAGTAATATCGGATTAGAATTCAAAAATGTATTAGAGTGTGCAAAATATCATACTTTTGCATGAGGGATTAGATATTGATTATGTCAAATTAAAGTGTGAAAAATTAGAAGTTGGTTGTTTGTAAAACGAAAAATGAAAAACAAAACACCAGATCTAGGTGAGTAATGTTTGATAACAAAAAAAAAATGATCCAACTACTAACTTTTATAGAAACAGAAAGTAGATTTCTCGTATTTTTCGAGAAATTGATTCGATAGAGAAAAGAAAGAAGATTTTCATCTCTAAGTTTACCTCAGACGTTGCTCTCTTCCTTTTGTTTCCGACACGAAGCACTGTCCAACCAAAATACCCGCAAGCATCGGCTCTCCCAGAAAAGGAGGTGATCCATATCAGTATCCCACCAACTTTTGTATTTCAAATAAATCAAGCGGATACACACAAAGTTAAATGTTTTCTTTTTTGTTACCAGAGAGCCAAGATCTAATTTCTTCACTACGTGGAAACGCTCCATGTATATCAAGTAACTATTGAACTGTCTCCAATGAGTTTGGACTTTAAGATAATTTTGGTACGTAATAAAGCAAGGGCAAAATGTTAAAACTTGAAAATCCCTATCACGAAGAGCAAGTCCCAAATAGTGACACTACACATGCATGTGTATATCTGAAGTACCAAACCAACCCCGGGTTCTTGTAAACCTTGTGTATTATATGATGGAGACTCGAGACTAAAACATAGTTCTAAGTTTAAGTTCTTGATGTAAGATCTATTACAAGTCAAGGAATAAAAAGTATTAATTACTAAAAATAGGAGGTGATTTAGAATATAGACTTTGTGGATAGGCAATAAAATACATTACTTTTACTCCATCTTCTTAGAACACACTCCATGCACCAAATATTAAATGCAAACAAAGAGCATTTTTTAGCTTGGATACCACAATTCCCGCGTCAACTCTTCCTTCACATAATAACGTACCCCCTAGCAATCCCACTAACTCTTGCTCAAATTCTTCATTTCTCCTCTCCCTAAAGTAAATCAAACTCAATATTAGACCTCCATCCCTCTTCCACCATCAAAACCATGAAGATGGCCAAAATAATCTTAGGTGTCGCGGCCATAGCCATCTCCGCAGCCCTAATTCTCACCACCCGAACTTCCACCATCCCACGACATCAACCGCCGTTACACCTCTCCGGACCGGATTTCCTAGGAGGAGAACCGGTTCCCACGAAAAGAATCAGCCGGTTTCTGGATCAAAAGGGATCACCTGATCCAAGGGCCGCCGATCACTGCAAGAAAGATCATGAAAAGTGTGATCTCATCACTGAGAATGGAAGGAACACGAGCTGCTGCAATAACAAGTGCATTGATCTACTCTACGACAAAAACAACTGCGGAGCGTGCAAGAAGAAATGCGACTTTACCGACGAGTGCTGTAGAGGGGAATGTGTGAATCTCGCGTTTGATAAGAGACACTGCGGGTTTTGCAATAACAGATGCAAGATGAGTCCTGGATACTGCATATTCGGGATTTGCGATTACGCTTGATTGATTACGGGACACTCTTCAGGAAAATCAAGGTCTTTCTTGGCCTTTCCCATCGATATTTATTCGGATTATATACCACACGATACATTTATTGGTTATCATATAAAGATCTATGTATACGTATACATATATGGTTACGTACGTTGTTGTAAATTGAGATTCGAGGATTAATACAAACTTTCATCACAGTAATTAAAATAAGATGAGAAAATGATGGTTGAGAATGTAGTTTCAATCAATCAAGATATGTGGTTTTGATAGAAATAATAATAATAATAAAATAAACAAGACGACGATTGTGGCTTTATCATGCATTCGTGATTGAAGCATCATTTTATTGCTAATACTTACTTTTATTTTCTCAAATAGCGTAAACAAATATTGTATCATGGAGTTAACTTCTGCATGTTCATATTTGGGTCCGTGTATATAACTACATTTATATTTTTACATTAATACGCTCTATTTTTTTTATTTTTATTATGTGTGTAATTTCTAACTTGTGACCTTGAATTTTCTTTCATTAAATGCTACAATTTTACTTCGGTTTAAAATGCTAGAACATTTATTTCAAGAATTTAAAAAGGCTCTAATGCGACTTTTTTTTGTCGTTTTGTGGTTGGTTGATTAGCGGGTTTAGTTAGGTTTCGAGCCTTAGTTTTCTTAGCAGACCGGCGGATCATAGGTTTGGCCAAAAACCAGACATGGACTCGTCTCACTGCCAACCTTTTTATAGGTTTTTTAAAGTTTTTAGAAAACAGATCAGAACAAAATTTTGTTTCAACTAGATCTAACTTTAGTATTATATATATAAGAGTTTTATCATTTCAGAAGATTACTTTTTGTACTATATATAATTTCGAATACCTGTCGTGAGAAAGATAGGCGTTTCTTGAACGAATATTCCAATCGTTTTTTTGTACTTTGATTTCTTTACTGTTAATTGAGCCATTTTTTATATAATAAAATGTGTGGATTTTGTTCGTAGCGAGTATGTTGCCCTTGTATTCCTGAAATTTATTGTTTATATCAATTTTATAAAGTTTACAATAAGATAAATGTTTATTTTCTATTATAATACATTAAATACCCTAAATATATAAATGTGAAACTACACAAGTATTTTTCATAGAGAAGATGTTGCATGCTTAATGGCATATACTGCTTTAATTCAAAATTAATCAACCATTGTTATTGTAATCTGAAACCAACCAAAACTACGGTTTAATTTTCTTTAATATTATGTCATTTTGAGCCGATTTTATTATTTTCAGATTATCTTCGTACTTCACGTACTAATCTATGTTCATTAATTTCATATATGGCTCATTACATATAAATCGCTAATTATTTAATTTCGATCTTTATTGTGTTGCCTAGCTATAGAGCATCGGATTTTAATTTAGTCAACGTTAGTATTTCCTAATCCTATAGATTTGTTGTTTCAACACGCGTGCAAGTTGTAAATGATGGAGCTTCAAATTGATTTGCAAGCAAAGGTGGCAATAATCTTTTAAATAATAATTAATTATTTTCATGCATTCGCAATCTAATAAGAACAAGTTTACATTGGTTTCAAGGAGAAAACACATGCCTTGCCACAGTAGGAAAGGCCTCATGTGTTGTGTTGACCAATCACGGGTCTCCACGTGTCATCACAACATGCGACCAATTCGTAACTTTTTTGTAGAAAAATAGAAACATATATCGTACTCATTAAAAAAACTTTATTTAATTAGTATCTTACATAAATCAAGTTTAATCGATCGCCGTAGTTCGTTTTCTTATGTTTTTGCTCCAGTCATTTAGATGTGCACTAGCCCCTTTAGCTTTGTAAATTTATTTTATTATCGATTTATTAAGATAATAAATCATTAGAATATTTCGATTCTTGTTATAAGTGAATACCCTACAATTGATACTAATTTTGATACACATTTCGCGTACTGATTTGAATTACAATAATCAGTTTCAGTATCGTAGAAAATTGAATTACATTACGGTTTTCTCCACTTTTTTGGATTAGACTATTATCATAATTTAAAATAGAATCTGATATTGCAAAAATTTCATCGCGAGTTCGTTCCGACGAGCTTTATATTTCTTCTTAGTCCACCTGGCGACTCAGATGAAATTTATGACAAAATCTTACACTATAATGATCATAATCTTAAATGTGAAAAAATATACGGCAGGTTTGAAGATTAACTAATACTTTGGAAGAGTGGTCTTGATAATTAATTTAACAAAGAGATAAGTTAGAGTGTGAATTCAAAAATTTATACGTCACATATATACTTCGGTTGTCAGACGTGGAAGAATTCATATCGATTAGGGTCAGGTTCCAATCTAAACATTCACAATCCGGGCCGAACGGGCTATGCATAAACGGATGAAATGGTATTTAGGCCCAAAAATTCCACAAACCAGACCCGTTAATAAAACTTGATGACATTAAAGCCCAAAAAAGGAAAACGTATTATTTATTTATGAATACGTGTGTACAAGTATTTATCTGACAAATTGTTAATTTTTTTTTTTTTATTACAATTGGGTGCTGGTATTCTAGCAAGTGGCCGCCATGTATATTGAAACAAAACCAATAATTTATTTGTGAGGTGAAGGTACTTTGTCCAGTAGCATCAATAATTATCGAAAAAAGTAGGTGCGTACAAATTTTGCCGAGTATCCCACCTCACACAGCCCGTGTACACACACTGACAAATTTCTAATAATAGCAAGAAACCCAACTAAATTTTTAAAAAAATTTATTGTAAATTGACAAAAAAAGGGGACTCATAGAAAACAAAATAAAAAGTAAAAATTTTAATGCAGAGGTTCAATCACAAATTTAAATATCTTAAAATACTAACTGAACATTTGAAATTTATTATGGCAATAATTAGACTTCATTATAGGGGGACACATACCAGACATTTTGGTTCTTTCTTTCGGGCACACAGGTTACACAATACATGATGATGGACACTTTTGGTCTGTGTGCTATACACACCATGTGGGATCCTGTAGCTGATGGTTTTGTTCTGGTGAAAGCCTCTTCATCAATTTCAGTTTTTTTTTTTAAATAAATTTCGGTTCCTTTCCCGACGTTACCTATTAAAGTGTTAATCCTGTATAAATCAGAGGTCTCTTGATCCATCAAATTTTAAATCGAGGGATATACGTAGATAACGTGAATCTGAGGAAGAGAATTTGTATAACAGACCGACACGAAAGCATAGTCCCACAATATTTTATTAGGGAATGTGATCAACACGAGAAGCTAACACGTGAAATTGGAGAGGAGAATCTCACGTAACCCCGGATCTTATCAACTTACTTGTATCATTGGGAGCAAATTTCAGTTCTTTTTCTTCTAGGATGTGGTGGTTTTTATTCCCTATCGATGGTATTTTTTTCCATTTTAATTAAAAAGTTCTTGAATACCTCGCACATAATCATCAACATCATATATATGTATGTCGATTGATACGTAATTTCATTATATAAATTTAGAGACCTAAAGCTTAGAGACCTAAAGATTATATGATTTCGATGACTATAACCTTTTGCCGTATCTTTTTTTCTTAAAAAAAAAATTAATACGGTAGTTTAGTTAAATAGGAGATTGGAACAATGTCTTGTACTTCTATAGGACATTTGATTGATCGAAGACCACTTCAAATATAAGAAAATAATTGATTCAATATAATGTAAAGTATTATTTTTTATAACGAGTGCGAATTACGGTCAATCCTTATCAAATCCATCCTATCTCTCGGCAATAATTGTAATTGTACAAATATACTAATCAAACCCGTGTCAGAAAGAGACTAAGAAAAATAGGTTTGGTCATATTTCATTAATTTGTTTGTAAAATTAACATTTTCCGGCATATTATGAACATTGTAAATATATTTGGGAGGGTTAATATATTAAGAACAAAGTTTGAGCAAGATTATGTACTTAGATATTTTATGTTGTTATAGAATGCCCATAAAATAATCGGTGTTAGAAGCACCTCTTTACTGAAAAATGGGAAGAATTCATTCTAGTGCTAATTAATATATAAGTGGGTGTTTGCAAATGATTATACTTACAG
>KQ987863.1:0-15487 GCA_001598015.1 Dorcoceras hygrometricum
ATCGAAGCACACAGGGCATAAATCACAGGGACACTAATACACAGAAAGCACGCTGGGAGTTACACACACTCAATCAGCTATCATCCTACACAACAACTCAAAAGGAAGCTTAATTCTATGCTAGGAACAAGATCTCATCGAATAAACGAAGTTCTACCTGAACTACGAAATGCGCAAGCTAAACCAGCAACTTCGCGTTTCTGCTCCAGCCCGCAACAGCCTCCAAAAAGGGTATAGGATGAAAGAGCTTCTCAAGAGGGGTCCAACGCTACCTCAAATGTACCAAACGGTGGCCGGAAACAATGGGAAGTGCCGGAAAAATGCTACGGTGAACAATATCTAGGGTTCGAAGCGAAGCACACAATCGGGGAAAAATATCACTAAGTACAAAATCTGGTATCTCAAATCGAAGACCAAGTCTTCCTTAAATACACGCGTAAAAGCTGGTTAAAATCACCCACCGACAAAACCAGTCGACGCACGCTAAGCCCGCAACAGCCTCCAAAAAGGGTATAGGATGAAAGAGCTTCTCAAGAGGGGTCCAACGCTACCTCAAATGTACCAAACGGTGGCCGGAAACAATGGGAAGTGCCGGAAAAATGCTACGGTGAACAGTATCTAGGGTTCGAAGCGAAGCACACAATCGGGGAAAAATATCACTAAGTACAAAATCTGGTATCTCAAATCGAAGACCAAGTCTTCCTTAAATACACGCGTAAAAGCTGGTTAAAATCACCCACCGACAAAACCAGTCGACGCACGCTAAAAAAAATACAACCAGCAGGTGCAAAGAAACCAACCGCTGAATTCTCAAACAACGCTAATCAAAACGGTGTCGCAGCGACTTAACAAAACGACGTCGCACCGCTTACGTTATCAAATCTGCCACCAGCTGGTCGCTTAAAAGCAACGGCTGGTTTCCTCACGCAATAACCAAACGCAGAGTTTCAACTTAATAAAATGGCGTCGCATAGCTTACGTCATCCAGACGCTAACTCTCGCGTGAAACAACCAGATGCAAGCTACAGGAGCGTTGACCATTATTGACATCTGCTCTCAGCTGGACAACCAGACGCAACAACTCCTCGCAGCTGGTACCAAACGCCACAACCAAAACGACGTCGCTCCAACTAATCAAAACGCTACTGTTTTGCCCTCAACAAACGAGATAAAGCAGCAGCTGGATACAAACATGCTACCAGCTTTCACTTAACACAACGCATCCAGATTTCACTAAAACGACGGCGTTTAGGAGTCTCGTGCTACCAAAACACGCTACGATTGGATTTCACCAAATCGACCAGCTTTTACCACAAAACCAGCTCCCACAACAAAACCAGATTTTACCCAAAATCTCAAAAATACGAAAACTTCCAGAAATGCTCTAAATGTGAAATCTGACCCGAAAATGCAAACAAAACATCCAAACAGAGATCTGAATACAAAACGCTAACTGCTGGAAACATCTGTACGCTAACGCTAAATAGCTAGAGAAAACTGAAGACAAGCGCCAATCGCTATTCCACGAAACAGTGATCACCCGCTACAGGAGAGTTGACTTGCGTTGACATCTGATTCCGGCGAAAAACTTAACAAACAACTCTCTCACGCGCACCAGATCTCGCAATCCAACGCTAAGCCAAACGACACCGTTCCAACTTATTTAAACGACAGCGTTTTGGAATACAACACACAAAACGCGCGAGCAGACTTCGCAATGCTTCTAGCGCTACCAGATCTCTACCAAGACTCCTAGCGCTAACTAAAGCAACTTCAAAGATTTTTAGGATGTTTAAATTATATTGCCAAATTCTTCCCAAAATTACGACAAATCTGCCAACCATTATATGAACGTCTTCAAAAGAATCCTCCCCCGTGGACGGATGCCCATACCAGTATAGTCAAGAGTATAAAGTCTAAGGTTCAAACCTTACCGTGTTTAGGTATTCCTAGCCCTAGAGCATTCATTTTAGTTGAGAATGATGCCTCCGACATAGGTTATGGTGGTATTCTCAAACAGAGACTAGAATCCCAAGAACAGTTAGTTAGATTTCATTCCGGTCTTTGGCTCGGACCTCAAAAAAATTATTCAGCTATCAAAAAAGAAATTTTATCAATTGTTCTTTGTGTTTCAAAATTCCAAGATGATCTTTTTAATAAAACATTTCTTTTACGAGTTGATTGCAAATCTGCTAAGGAAGTTATTTTCAAAGATGTTCAAAATCTCGTCTCACGACAAATTTTTGCCCGCTGGCAAGCAATACTTTCCGTTTTTGATTTTACAATTGAATTTATCAAAGGAGAAGATAACTCTCTTCCTGACTTCCTTATCAGAGAATTTTTACAAGGAAAACAAAATTTTATTGCAGATGGATCCCTCAAAGCAGAAAATTCAAACAGCAAAAGATTATGAGATGCCGAAAACTACCACAAAAGAGTTAGTTCAAATCAGCCAACCTTCAACACCTACCAAATTACCCGCTCAAAGACCTTCTGGTCATTTTCCTCCCCTTACCTCAAACTTCAATCGTTACAGCCCTCTCCAAAATATTCCCGAGTTACCATACAAATCAGTCCTAGCTTCACCCACGTCACAGCCTCAAACTTCATCTCAATTACCGAAAAATCATGATGAGTACAAATATATTTCTAAACCATGGCCTGAAAACCTTGGTTTTGCACCTTTCACTGATTTCCCCCAACAAATCAAAAAACAAGATTATCTTAGAAAGCGTTTCCCCCCCAATCAATTATGGGAGTCCAACAACCCTACCCACTCTCAAAAGTTCTACGAGCTCATTCTTGTGGACACTGATTCTGTTGAATTTGTCCACAAAAAAGATTCCAAAGGCGATATTACCTATTCAAAATGCATTATCAAACAAGTTATTTCAGCAGGCCTATGGGATGAGCTTACTCAAACTCGTCCTTATGGTATTTTCAAAACGCGGTCCTTTTCTGTTCATTTTTCACCTCCTACCTATAATTACATAGATTACAAAAATTCCTGGTTACGAGCATTTTATCTTCGTCCTTACTCGCATTGGTGGTTCTTTTCATTTCATACTGGTTGTGATTCAAATTTCCTGTTTGGTTCTACGAATGGTGGAAACAAATGGGTTCTGATTCATCAATTCTACCTCCAGAAGTCAAAAAAGGTTTAGAGGTTTTCTCTGAATCCTCAAGATTAAATAATTTCCAAAAACCTCTACAATTCCACGCCGAATTTAAAGTCCCATGGATTTTTGCCTAGGATTTCGAATTTCAAAAACTTTATCCTGACCCTGTTCCATTTTCTTTGGTTCGCATTCATAAAATTAAATGGTGGGGCAAATACCAAACCCACATCTGCAATGAACATGTCCTTCGTCATTTCTTAGCTACTGGTCAAAAGCCCAAATATTCATCACCTGACCAAAAACAAAAGGCACCCGCTCAAACTCCTCACAAATCCAAATCAGAAGCCAAGAAAACTACCACCACCCCAACTCAAAATGATTTCTTTGAAGCATTCAAAAATAATCCAGAATTACAAAACCAAATTCTGGAATATATGTCTCAATGTTCGGCAAAATCAGCAAAATCAGAAGAATCGGTTTCATCAGACTCTATGGTGGACCAACTTCTCAAGATCCTTTTGAAGGAAACAATACAATGTATATTGTCAGGCCCCGTGCTAATTACTAAAAATTAACACATAATAAGCGCATAATCACGGAAGCTTAAAATCAGGGCTTAAAAATTTTTTGAAATACAATGGGCCTGAACTTCAAATCATACATTCAAAATATTCAATACTCAAAATATGAGTTAACTCAAACTCATACAGCAAGTAACCACATAATTCAACTCAAAATATGGATCCCCAAATACACTAAAACACGGGGCATCCCCCGGTTTAATACATATCATAAATAACTGGGACTCAGAGATGAGGGGATCGACCAGCTGAACTTCCACTCTGCCCAGCTTGGTTACCTAAAACTCCTGCAAATGGGCACACAGACCCAGCAAGAAAAAGCAGGAAACAAATACGAGGTCAAGCCTCAGTACGAAGAGCTATCAAAGCAGATAAACATGCAACATGCTACAAATCAATGCTATGAATGCATGAGGGCTATCAAGAAATCGGATAGCTAGACCAGTCCATCAACTGGCAACTCAAATCAAGCCTCTATACCACTCTCAGCCAATCAGCCGGTGGAAATCATCGGTCCGTGATCATCAGGGCCCGTCAGCCCATCACAGCTCGGTGGTAGACACTCGGATCCGGTAGTCACCACTCCGACGATAGCGTTGGACTTTTCGGGCACGACTCAACAGCCGGCCAGTCACAACGTGGCACCCAATCAGGTTATCAAATCAAATCTGTCAATTCAGGCTCAATATGTATGCATGATGCCAATCAATATCAATGCTCAATGCATACAATGTACAATACGTAAAAACAGAATATATATCTCAAGCAATTCATATAACTGTTCCACGTAACACATAGCAGCAACTTCACAGATTTCACAACATTGAATTATAGACATGTTCACGCTCAAGGCTGCTAAGGGCTGCTCAATCGTACCTCGAATTCACAAATTCTACCTCACAAATTCAAACAGGGCACGACAGCACTCACGACCAGAACCAGCAGCTTCGCGCGACTGGTTCTTCAATTCTTCGACTGGTCATTCTCTTACGAGCGCAACAACTGCTTTTCCATTTCCACCAACTGCAAGCTACAGTAACCATCAAATTCCAATCCTACCAGTCGATGG
Source organism: Dorcoceras hygrometricum (assembly GCA_001598015.1). Lineage (NCBI taxonomy): Eukaryota > Viridiplantae > Streptophyta > Magnoliopsida > Lamiales > Gesneriaceae > Dorcoceras > Dorcoceras hygrometricum. Next base: position 4,770 of record KQ987863.1, read on the forward strand.
CTACAGCACGGTTGATTCAATATTTGGAGGAATTCGACAACTCTTAATCTTCAAATTCACGTGGCTAAACCCAAACAATAAAATTAACCAATAATCTAAATCTGAATCCTCACATATATAAAGGAAAAATTGAGTGCGGTAGATGAGAAGTCTATATCATCTTTTTCTCTTTTGATAATGGCTGTCACGCGTCTTTGAAAACTTTAAATTTTGTCAGCCATCTTTAACTTTGTCGGCCACGTTTTGAGAGCGGTTGTTGAGCTGTCCTCTTTGTCGTTTTTTGATCATTGCTTGCACATGCACAAGAATTTTGAGAGCTTTGTAGAAGGAATCTAACTGGATTGAAAACACGAATTTATGAATTAAAGACTAAGAAAATGGCACGCATTTCACCGGGAAACTTCTGGCCGCATTTTTTTTAGTATTCCTTTTGATTTAGAAATCAAAAGGATCTTGAGAAGCTGGTCCACCATAGGGGTCTGATGAAACCGATTATTCTTATTTTGCTGATTTTTCCGAACATTGAGATATATATTCCAGAATTTGGTTTTGTAATTCTGGATTATTTTTGAATGCTTCAAAGAAATCATTTTGAGTTGGGGTGGTGGTAGTTTGCTTGGCTTCTGATTTGGATTTGTGAGGAGTTTGAGCAGGTGCCTTTTGTTTTTTGTCAGGTGATGAATATTTGGGCTTTTGAACAGTAGATAAGAAATGACGAACGAAATGTTCATTGCAGAGGTGGGTTTGGTATTTGCCCCACCATTTAATTTTATGAATGCGAACCAAAGAAAATGGAACAGGGTCAGGATAAAGTTTTTGAAATTCGAAATCCCAGGCAAAAATCCATGGGACTTTAAATTCGGCGTGGAATTTGAGAGGTTTTTGGAAATTATTTAAGCTTGAGGATTCAGAGAAAACCTCTAAACCTTTTTTGACTTCTGGAGGTAGAATTGATGAATCAGAACCCATTTGTTTCCACCATTCATAGAACCAAACAGGAAAATTTGAATCACAACCAGTATGAAATGAAAAGAACCACGAATGCGAGTAAGGGCGAAGATAAAATGCTCGGAACCAAGCATTTTTGTAGTCTATGTAATTATAGGTAGGAGGTGAAAAATGAACAGAAAAGTATCGTGTTTTGAATATACCATAAGGACGAGTTTGAGTAAGCTCATCCCAAAGGCCTGCTGAAATAACCTGTTTGATAATGCAGTTTGAATAGGTAATATACCTTTGGAATCTTTTTTGTGGACAAATTCAACAGAATCAGTGTCCACAAGAATGAGCTCGTAGAACTTTTGAGAGTGGGTAGGGTTGTTGGACTCCCATAATTGATTGGGGGGGAAACGCTTTCTAAGATAATCTTGTTTTTTGATTTGTTGGGGGAAATCAGTGAAAGGTGCAAAACCAAGGTTTTCAGGCCATGGTTTAGAAATATATTTGTACTCATCATGATTTTGCGGTAATTGAGATGAAGTTTGAGGCTGTGACGAAGGTGAAGCTAGGACTGATTTGTATGGTAACTCGGGAAGATTTTGGAGAGGGTTGTAACGATTGAAGTTTGAGGTTAGGGGAGGAAATTGACCAGAGGCCTTTGAGCGGGTAATTTGGTAGGTGTTGAAGGTTGGCTGATTTGAACTAACTCTTTTGTGGTAGTTTTTGGCATCTCATAATCTTTTGCTGTTTGAATTTTCTGCTTTGAGGGATCCATCTGTAATAAAATTTTGTTTTCCTTGTAAAAATTCTCTGGTAAGGAAGTCAGGAAGAGAGTTATCTTCTCCTTTGATAAATTCAATTGTAAAATCAAAAACGGAAAGTATTGCTTGCTAGCGGGCAAAATTTGTCGTGAGACGAGATTTTGAACATCTTTGAAAATAACTTCCTTAGCAGATTTGCAAGCAACTCGTAAAAGAAATCTTTCATTAAAAAGATCATCTTGGAATTTTGAAACACAAAGAACAATTGATAAAATTTCTTTTTTGATAGCTGAATAATTTTTTTGAGGTCCGAGCCAAAGACCGGAATGAAATCTAACTAACTGTTCTTGGGATTCTAGTCTCTATTTGAGAATACCACCATAACCTATGTCGGAGGCATCAGTATCAACTATCATGAATGCTCTAGGGCTAGGAATACCTAAACACAGTAAGGTTTGAACCTTAGACTTTATACTCTTGACTATACTGGTATGGGCATCCGTCCACGGGGGAGGATTCTTTTGAAGACGTTCATATAATGGTTGGCAGATTTGTCGTAATTTTGGGAAGAATTCGGCAATATAATTTAAACATCCTAAAAATCTTTGAAGTTGATTTTTGTCTTTTATGTTGTCTGAGAATTTTTCAGCAAATTGAATAACATTGGTTTAATCAATCCTTTTGATATTTCATGTCATAGGAATCCAATTGAAGTTTGAAATAATTTCATTTTCTTTTGGGACAGAACTAAGCCATTCTGTTTTATAATTTGGAGGAAGTGTCTTAAATGCTTAAAATGTTGATCTAGATTTTCTGAAAATATAAGAATATCATCAATATAGACAATACTAAAAGAAGTATAGGTATTGAAAATATCGTTCATGATTCTTTGGAATTCAGAAAGAGCATTTTTAAGCCCAAATGACATTACATTCCATTCATAATGGCCAAAGGGGACGGTGAAAGCTGTTTGTTAACGATCTGATTCTGCAATTTGTATTTGCCAGAAACCAGATTTAAGATCAAATTTGGAAAATATTTTGGCTGAATGTAATTTATTGATTAGGTCTCTTTTATTTGGGATTGGATATATTATCCATTGAAGAACTTTGTTTAAAGGTTTGTAATTAATGACTAATCCTGGAACTCCACGTTCCAGTTCTGCTTGTTTAACTACATAAAAAGCAGAACAACTCCAGGGGGATTTGGATGGTCGAATTAATTTTTTATCTAAGAGTTCTTGAATTTCGTTTTGGCAGTGTCGCAAGAACTCCTGGTTCATTTGGATTGGCCGAGCTTTTGTAGGAATATTGCGTTTGTTGAAATCTTTTTCATAAGGTAGAGTTACAATATGACTCTTGCGATCCCAGAAGGCATTTGGGAGTTCGCTACAGATTTGGTGAGTAATAATGATTTCCAATTCATGTATCTTTTGTTTAATGTGAGGATTAGTTAATTGTTCTTCAATTTGAAGATAAGAAATTTCTTCCTTTAAAGAATTAATATGTTGTTTTTTATGATGGATAACGTTTATTTGTTTAAAAATTGAAGAATTTTGTAATAATAATATCTCTTTTTATTTAACAGGTGTTATGAAAGGGAAAATGATATGTCGATCATGTATTTTGGTAAACACACCCTTATTATTACTTGGAAAGGATATATTTGGGTAATGAATGGAGTACCGAGAATCAGATCTTGTGATATGTCTCGGACAAGAGTGAATACATTTTTAAAAACAATAACCATTATTACAAATGTGCGCATTTGATAATTTATATATTATGTCGAGAGGTTTTGAATTAGCAGTATACAATTCTCTGTTGTTTTCTCATAATATTTTGAGGGTATTACACCTTCGCGTAAAACATTATGATCTGCCCCAGAGTCAACAAGGGCAGTAAGAGTAATTTTGAAGTCATTTATTACTAAATCTATGTTGACGTACCATTTTTGGAATTCAATTTTCTGTATAGTGTTAATGAAATTGATTGTTGATACTTGATTAAGAGGATCGATATTGATTTCATCAATATCCTCAGATACAGCATTTTTTTGAATTAATTAGTAATAATTTTGTTTCTAATTCTATATCTTTTTCTCGAAGGGAAAATAAATCTATTTGGAGTTGGTTAACCTGTTTTTTGAGAAGATTTACTTCTGTCTGTAAGTCTTTTGTTCTTATTTGTTTGAGAATACTCTGTTGGGGGTATTTATCAAATAAAGTACTTAAACTGAAGTGTTCTTTGATAGGGTCTCGTTTTGAACTAACTTCTTCTATTATTAAATCCTTCAACTTATTAAGGTATTGTTTTTGAGTTTCTTGATCTGGAATTTGTTGTACCAGATCGAGTATTGCTTCTCTTTTATCTTTTGAAATAACACACAAGTGGCAGATGCCTTTTGAAGGGGTATCTGTTTCAAAATTAGTAACGTCTTTGGTAGATGTACTTGAATCGCTAGGAATGTCATCAATCAATTCATTAATTTTTTGTTTCTGATTTTTCTTGTGACCTTTCTTTGATTTTTTAGTACAATTATTTGATGTATGACCTGGTTGATTACAATTCCAACATTTTAATGCATTGGACTTAGTGTTAGATTTTTTATTTTTGCGGAATCTTGGATTTCTAAAATTTGATATTCTATCATATGAGTTAAAGGTTTTTTGTTTCTTTTTTCTTCGGATAAAAGGGGGATCAATGTTCATTAAACCGAACATTGAACAGAAACTGCCCAATTCTTTGCGAGTTTTTGTACGATCAGATCTATATTTAGCTTGAAGTTTGAGTTCAGAACATAATGATAATCCTTCTTTTTTGATGAAGGCAAAAAATTGGCCGAAAGTCATGTCCTCAAAAGGAATGTCTTCAGTACCAATTGCGGTTTTTAATTTTTGAATTATGCGATCAGCAAAGAGACGGGGTAGTCCCATTATGAATCGTTCTTTCCAAAAAGACATGTTACAGTCATCCCGACGAAGAACATGAGTGAGGAAAACATCCTTATACCAATGATAGTCAGTCAAGGATGGACATTTAAGTTTTGTTAAGATAATTTTGGAAGAATTAAATTCTTCGTTTGGATTTCCGATAAAATACATGGATATAGTAACTATTAAATATTCACATGAATCATTTTGTTCAGTGATAATTCCATTGTCATCTTCATGATGAATTGTATGATTTAAAATACTTATTTGAATCAAGGGATAAGGCTTTATCCCACCAATTTCGTAATTGTCCAGTGAAGCCTTGAATAATCAAGGTTGTAGCGGTTTCTTCATTTTGTCCTTTAATCTTATAGGCTGCACGAGCCATGCCCATTTCTTGTAAAGTATTGAGGATTTCGTATTCAGATTTACCATCTATGTTCCATTCAACTATTGATTGGCCATCATATTTTGTGCTTTTGAATTGGTTCCTTTCTTCGTAACCAATATCAACAGGCGTAGGCCGTTGATAATAATTACGAGAGTTTGTATAGTTATTATTGTTGAATCTTCTTCGTCTATTATATATTTTATTAATGCGATCATCCTCATCCGTAAAAGGATTTTCGATATGATTGATTTCATCCTCGGATTCTGAGTTAGATTCAGAAGTATTGGAAGTATTAGATTCATTATTTTTTATATTATTGGTTTTTACACAATTAATTTTATTTCCCGATGCACCAATTTCGGATAATTTTGTAGAGATTTTATTTAATAGGAAATCAGTATTAGTATTGAAGCTTATCTGTTTTACTTTTTCAGTAGGAAGGATTTTTGTTTGGAAAAAAGGTTTAGCCATAGTATCATTAAATACTGATGGTCTTGATTGTTGAGTAAGATTATTGGATATATGATCTACTTGATTAGCGATAGTCTTGAGGATTTGGTTAGAATAATTATTCTGCTGGAAGATTTTATTAATGTCTTCTGTACTGACAGGTTCTTTGTCATTGCGTCCTCGTTTAAAAGGATCGGCTATGACAACACCCTTGGGTGTATGCAATTGTAATGTTTGGAGAGGAGGATGAACAACAGTAACAGTATCATTGTTACTTAGTGTCCATTTTTTGTGAAGGCTTACTTGAATAACAGATTTATTTTGGAAGTTATTAAAACTTCTGCTGATAAAAACATTGTTAAGAATGTATAAAAATGAATATTTGATTTAATTATTTTCATCTTAGTAATCCATTCTTTTTTGATTTTGTCTTTAATTTCTGTATCGAGTTTGTCATACCATTTTTGCTTTTCATTATGAAATTTATCTTGCATTTCTTCATTTAAATAGTCAAAATCTGGGTTAAATTCTTTTCAAGATGTGATCATCATGACCATACTAGAAATTGAAGGAGATGTTGGAGGAGAATAATTTTGTGGTGATGAAGGGCCAGATCTTGGTTTTGGAATAGGAGTAACAAAATCATATTTTGAAGTAGTCTTGGAAAATGTGGAGAAAGAATGACGAGATTGGGATCTTCTAAAAATTGGTGTAGATTTTATAGGCGAATTAAATTTGATAGTAATCTTACCGTCTTCTTCCTCAATTATTTGAGAAAGATCCCTTATTTCTATGTTTCTAGGTATTTGTGGTGTATTAATTATAAATTGTTGTGGAATTTTTATTTCATTCCATTTTAATCTTTTGGGAGTGAAGACTGTAGTCTTTCAGCATCTATTTGTAATAAAATTGTTTCTTCTTTCGAAGAAGGCAGTTTGTTATATATTGGATTGAGTTGAGAAGACAGAAGTCTGAAGTAGACTCTGTAAATTATTGCAAAGTTCTTACAGGGATGAAATTCATCTCCCTGTATATGGACATCTAGTAGTAGAGAATCTAAAATCATGGGATCTGTTAGATCCACAGAGAAATTTGGAGAACAGTTGAAGTATATTGGCCCATTACAAATATTAGTTTGAATCATTGATAATAGAGATGTTTGATATCTTTTTAATCTTTTATCTCTTAAGGCTAAGTATATCGGAGTATCAACTCCAATATGAACCAGTGGTTTGACAGCTATTTGAATTAAACCAAAGTGTAGGTATCTATAATTCTTTTGTATATATTTTTGAATTGTTGTATTATTTAGACAGCTATTTGAATCAAACATTTTTGTTACATGAGACAACAGTTTACACTGAGATCCTCCAAGCTGGTAACTCATCTTAGAGGTTAGCTAAGAGCTGTAAAATATTTTTAAAACATTTTTCTTTAAAAATTAGCAAAGGAGTTCATTCACCACCCGCCCCCCTGAACTCCTTAGCCGTATTTTTGATCATAACAAATTCAATGCTAGAATATTAGTGTAACAGATTTCATATATTTTTATGATGATATTATTGTATTTTTTTTGTTTTCTAATAAAATTGCATATGTTAAATTATGTTTTATTTTTTAATCTGAAAAATGCTAGGAGCAAAGTATACAAGGAAATAATCCTGTGGAAGTTTGCATACCTGAGGGTGGTACAATACATACTATCGTCCGAGATAAAAAATATTTCTAGGAACGAAAGCAAAAAAACAATGGTAAATACTATATCGGGTCCTATAGACTTGATTGAAGGCTTGGTAAAGATCAGATTTTGTTACCTGATGGTACAAAATTTATGATAACTGATGCTATATTTTCATCATAATCGAAAAGGAATTTGTTGAGTTTAATTATATATATTTCCATGGGTATGATATTCAGTCAATGACTGAAGGAAATGAGAAATATATGTGTCTTACCACATATAAATCAGGAAAGAAATATGTAGTTGAAAAACTACCAATGCTCCAACTGGATTGCATTATACGCATATAAGACCAATTGAATCAAACATGGTAGTCAAAATTCTCCAATATTAAGTACTTGGCACGATGATTGTGACATCTTGGTTCAATAATGATGCGAAAAATTATAGAAAATACATATGACCATCCACTGAAAGACCAGAAGATCTTTCAAAATAATAAGTTTCAATGTAAAGCATGGGCCAGTTCATCCACCATGTGAACCATTTCGATAATTTATGGCATTGATAGATGCCTCCAGCAGATGATCACATGTATCTTTATTATCAACTCGAAATGTGGCGTTTGCAAATTTACTTGCTAAAATAATAAAATTATGAGATCAATTTCCTGATTATACAATCGATAATATCATACTCGATAATGCTGATGAATTTACTTCTAAATATTTCAATGATTATTGCATTCAGTGGGAATTACTGTAGAACATCATGTTGATCATGTACATCCACAAAGTGGTTTAGCTAAATCATTGATTAAACGTCTATAACTGATTGCTAGACCAATGATTATGAAAAAAAACTCTCTATTTCTTGAAACATACTAAACCTCTAAAATTTATTTTTTTGAAAGCCGACGTGGAATATACATTTAATGAAAGCTATAAATAAAACCATAACTTAAGCATTAAAAATAACATCTCAACATTCGTTAAAACGACTGCAAAAATCCTCAATCCACGTCTCACAAGCTAACATAAAAATCAGAGTATTCAAAAACTGTTTGCGGAAAACTGAACTTGTTTAAAACAAATAACATAAAGTAACTGAGTGGTCACGGGGTAACAGCCGCAGCGGAGCATCAGACGTCCTCAACACCGGTCGGAGTAATCTCATCAACATCATCATGCTCACCTGCACCATATAAACCTAGTGAGCCTAAATGCCCATCATGCTATATCCGCTAATAACAAGGTACATATCATAAAACCACATACAGGCACATAAGGATATGAATATAATTTTCATGACATGCGTACTTAAAAGATCTTAAAACATTAAATCGTACTGAAGTCGTACATAAGTCATCATAACATATATGTTAAGGCATAGCATAAACATAGCATAACTTAAAAGAACATGTGAGTCGTATCCATGAAGTGAGAGCCATTAAGGTCGATTGATCAATCTATAAACCAACGTACGTGGCGGTGTGGTTCACCCGACCTTACCTCGGGATCCCTATATGTCACACCTCTATGCTGCCACTTCACCCCGATGTCACACGAGGATCCATAAGCTCATTATCATTATACATTAACAGGGGATCCCCGGGCCCGGCTACCCGGCTAATTCCTATCATTACTTTGCCCCACAACACTTCAATCCCTCAAAAATATTTTCATTCATGCCTTAACATAATTTAAACTTTCATGATACATGCGTTCATAAAAAAAATCATGCAACTTAAAAAATCTTGGCCCATTAATATATATTTAATTTCCTTAAAACGTTTCATACTTAAATACATAACATAATACATAAATAATTAAATATATATTCATGGGCCTATGCATTATTTTTCCTCGGCCCGGTCAAGGACTGACTCAAGTGACTGGCCCACTAACTCTAAGCCCAGATCCTCAACTTAACTTAAAATCATACTAAGTCCAACTCATACTTGGCCCAACGACTAAGGATTACCCACTTTAAAATCATTTGAAGGACTCGGCCCAAAATTGTTAAAATAGGCTTAAAACTCATTAAAATAATTATCGTCCCAAAATCCTTTAATTTTGCAAAAATCCTAATTTAATTAAAATTCCAGCAATTTAAAAAAAAAATAGATTTTGACTTAAAAATTGTTGACCCGAAGTCATTTGACCAAAAACTAAATTTTAACTTAAAAAGTCGAACTTGACCCGGTAAAAATGACTCGAACTTTAAAAATATTAAAATTCCAGCAATTTAAAAAAAATAGATTTTGACTTAAAATTGTTGACCCGAAGTCATTTGACCAAAAACTAAATTTTAACTTAAAAGTCGACTTGACCCGGTAAAAATGACTCGAACTTTAAAAATAAAATACCCGGTCCAAAATAAAAATAATTCGGACCGAACTTAAAAATTTACTCGAGACTCGAGGAACCGGTTCGTTCCAACTGAACCAGCCGGTTCAATCGAACAAAAACAGCCCCAAAATCCTAACTCCGCAAAAACACAAACTGGAACGTCCTGCTCACGACCAGCCGCCAACATCTGCTCCGCACGCCCTGCTCCGGCCACCACTGACCGGAGCCCCGCCGGCTGGACAACCCCCAGGTCCAGCCGGTCCTAACATGACCGACGCTCGCCCAAACCATGGATGCTACTGGACGCACGAAGCCTGGGAATCAGGCGCATCGCGCATGCAGATTACACACACTGCACGGTGTGAATCTTCAAGCCAACGGTTCGACCCTTAAATCTCCACTTCGAACCACTACAAGCCACTCCTAGGACCACCATGAACCACCTAACATCGAGCCAAGACCACTCAAGAAGCCCATCAACCGAAGCCATGCAAAAAGGATCAAAACCTTGAGGTGCCATAAGAATACATGCATGATCATGAACATGAACTTTGAGATCTAAAGCATACATGAAATTTCCATGCATAATCTTTGTGAAAACAGTATATTATGATCTATATGGTGAGAAAATGAAGAATATAACATGTCTTGATCGATAGGGAAGCGAAAACACGTGATACCGGAGCGGAGGACAATGGAGAAGACCACACCTTAGAGTTTCACTCCAAAACTTGCAGGAATTCGGTCACCTTGGGGAGGATGGAGGCTGAAGTTGGCTGATGAGAGAAGAGGCTAGAGTAATTTTCGAAATTAGGGAGAAGGGTTAATGAAAATTGTACAAAAAGCCCTTCTACCTTGTTTTATTTAAGGAAATAAAAGCCCATCAATATACTAGCCCATCCTCTTAATTAAAAAGGCTTAAACATTTAAAAATTCAGACTTCAAGCCTTTAATTTTCGTAATATAGCTCAAATTTAAAAGTGTAGTAAAAGTCATAAAAATGGCCCGTATAGGCGAAAAACGGGTCCCCCCGGTAACCGTGCATAAAATCTCATAATTTTGAAAATTGTGCATAAAATAAAAAATATTTTGCTTTAAAATATGTCTAAGGGCTAAAACATTAAAATATTTTTGATTTGATCGTCTCCGGACTCGTCCCCGTTTACCGGTCTCCAACCGTACCGTAAAGTGACATGCACACGTAAAGCATAAA
>KQ987864.1:2006-16925 GCA_001598015.1 Dorcoceras hygrometricum
AATTTTGGAATTTTTCGAGTTTGAATCTGTTGGCAGATTTGCTGACGTCATGATTTCTGTTGCGCGTTGGCGTAGCAATTGCTGGCGTAAGCGTTGCTGTTGAAGTATCGGTTGAGTTAGCAATCAGATGTGATGACGTAAGGTTATCTGTTAGCGCTTGTATTATTATGTATGTGGATAGAAAGTTCCTGTAGCGCGAAGGAAACGGTGCCGTTTTGGTAAACGCTTGCGGGAGATCTATTGACAGCGATCGATGTTCAAGCGTTTAGCGTGCTGTCTTCAGACTAGCTAATGTGTGCGAAGCTAGGTCGTTTTATTTAATTGAAACGCTATCGTTTGGATAAGTTGGTGCGACGTCGTATTTGGTCTAGCGCTAGGGAGAGGTCTGCTCGCGTAAGGAGAGATCTGTTGTGTGTAGCGCGAGTTCTGGGAACAGTGTCAATGCTGGTCAACTCTCCTGTAGCGACCGCTGTTGTGTGCGTAGTGTGTTTCTAGCGTTTAGCGGTAGCGACCAGATTTGCTGACGTGGCATGGAATCTGTTGTAGCGTAGTGCTTCAACCAGATTTGATGACGTGTCCTGAGCGACGGCGTTTTGTTAGCGCATGCATTATCTTGTAGAGGGATCTGTTTTTGTCGGTGCATGATTTTAACCAGATTTCTAGCGGGTATATATATGTTAGAAGCGTGGCCTTCTATTACTTCACCAGATCCCATACTTGGTAAAATTCTCTCGATTGTCGACCTCTGTTCTTGGAACCCTAAGTACTGTTCACCGTTGATTTTATCCGGTGATTCTCGTCGTTTTCGGCCACCATTTGGTACGTGAGAGGTAGCTTTGGACTCCTCTCGAGAAGCTCTTCCTTTCTATACCATTCTTGGAGGCTGTTGTTGGCTAGAGATAGATCACGAAGTTGCTGTCTTCGGCCGTGTGTTGCGTCGTTGAGGTAGAACTTTGAATTGTTGTTGAGATCTTAGTCTTAGCCTTTGTTTAAGCTTCCTGTTAGTGGTATTGTTGGAATCAGCTACTGGTGTGAGTGTATGACTCCCAGCCGTGCTTTCTGTGTATTAGCTTCCCTTGAGAATATTGCCCTGTGTGTTTCGGCAGGTTGTCCTCCAGATTTCTTGGGACCTTTGCGGCGATAATTGATACACAGAAATATAAGGTACGGATCTGAGCTTGATGTAGCTAGGAATTGGCGTGAGATTAAATTTTAGATGGATGCTGGTGCATTGCCGTGGATGTTGCTGTGTGCATATGTGATTGATGTTGATTTTAGCTGCTATGTTTATGCATACACGCATTTCCCATATTTCATTCATATTTCTGTTGCATCCTTTTCTTTGTATCTCGTTGTATTTCTGTTGTTTCTTACTAGGATGCGAGGGCAAGCGGCAATACTCTGGATGTGGATAGAAAGTTCCTGTAGCGCGAAGGAAACGGTGCCGTTTTGGTAAACGCTTGCGAGAGAGATCTATTGACAGCGATCGATGTTCAAGCGTTTAGCGTGCTGTCTTCAGACTAGCTAACGTGTGCGAAGCTAGGTTGCTTTATTTAATTGAAACGCTATCGTTTGGATAAGTTGGTGCGACGTCGTATTTGGTCTAGCGCTAGGGAGAGGTCTGCTCGCGTAAGGAGAGATCTGTTGTGTGTAGCGCGAGTTCTGGGAACAGATGTCAACGCTGGTCAACTCTCCTGTAGCGACCGCTGTTGTGTGCGTAGTGTGTTTCTAGCGTTTAGCGGTAGCGACCAGATTTGCTGACGTGGCATGGAATCTGTTGTAGCGTAGTGCTTCAACCAGATTTGATGACGTGTCTGAGCGACGCCGTTTTGTTAGCGCATGCATTATCTTGTATAGGGATCTGTTTTTGTCGGTGCATGATTTTAACCAGATTTCTAGCGGGTATATATATGTTAGAAGCGTGGCCTTCTATTACTTCACCAGATCCCATACTTGGTAAAATTCTCTCGATTGTCGACCTCTGTTCTTGGAACCCTAAGTACTGTTCTCCGTTGATTTTATCCGGTGATTCTCGTCGTTTTCGGCCACCGTTTGGTACGTGAGAGGTAGCGTTGGACTCCTCTCGAGAAGCTCTTCCTTTCTATACCATTCTTGGAGGCTGTTGTTGGCTAGAGATAGATCACGAAGTTGCTGTCTTCGGCCGTGTGTTGCGTCGTTGAGGTAGAACTTTGAATTGTTGTTGAGATCTTAGTCTTAGCCTTTGTTTAAGCTTCCTGTTAGTGGTATTGTTGGAATCAGCTACTGGTGTGAGTGTATGACTCCCAGCCGTGCTTTCTGTGTATTAGCGTCCCTTGAGAATATTGCCCTGTGTGTTTCGGCAGGTTGTCATCCAGATTTCTTGGGACCTTTGCGGTGATAATTGATACACAGAAATATAAGGTACGGATCTGAGCTTGATGTAGCTAGGAATTGGCGTGAGATTAAATGTTAGATGGCTGCTGGTGCATTGCCGTGGATGTTGCTGTGTGCATATGTGATTGCTGTTGATTTTAGCTGCTATGTTTATGCATACACGCATTTCCCATATTTCATTCATATTTATGTTGCAGCCATTGCTTTGTATCTCGTTGTATTTCTGTTGTTTCTTATCAGGATGCGAGGGCGAGCGGCAATACCGCACTCTCATCTCCCTGCTGGGATTTGTTAGCCACCATGCTCCGAGTGGTTAACTACCACAATTCATGGGCGAGGCAACAGCAGGTTGAGTTGTTTGATGCATCTGGTATTCGGGTGTAGTGTCAAGGCGAGTGGCTCATTACCACACTTTGAACACACGCCGTGGCCACTGATTCGTTGCTGATCTCTTGGAGCTATGTTTGAGTTCCTTGGCTCCCTTGTTGGTTGTAGCCTTCAGCTGTTATCCGGTGTCTCATACATAGCATCTGCATTTTATCTTATGCATTTCATTTAGCTGTTCAGTTGCTCTCCGTACTGGGGTTTGACCCCATGTCCCTCTGGGGCTTGGTTGTTTTCCTTGTTTGTGTTGTTTTCAGGGAATCCAGGTTTTACAGCTGGTCGTGGTTTTAACCTAGCTGGTGGTGCCCCAGGAGGTGGTTAGAGTATCCCAGTAGCGTATAGCATATTTATATGTATCAGTACAGCTAGCCAGGGGATGCCCTGTGCTTTGGTGTTGTATTATGTTGTTGGAGTCTGATACATGTTTTTGTTGCTGTTGTTATGCTATACTGTTGGTTGTTTTTATAAGCTGGGGTATATTTTGAGTATTGCATTATTATAAATTATATTGTTTTAAACCGTCAGGCCAAAAAACGAAAATTTTACTCACTTTTTGATAGCTTCCGCATGTGTTCGTATGTTTTTACTCTGATATGAGCACGAGGCCTGACATTAGGGGAGCCTCAGTTTAGGCCGTTTCAGCAGCCTGGTACTTCGCGGTTTGGACAGTCTCCCCATCCTCAGTTTTCTGGACCTCAGTTTGCCCAAGTGAATGCCATGACTAGGGAGCAGGCGGAGGGCACGCCAGGCGGTGGGATTATTACAGGTACTTGCCTAATTTTTGATTTTCCTGCACGTGTGTTGTTTTATACAGGAGCATCACATTCTTTTATTTCTGATGCATTTGTGGTTGAGCATGGTTTACGTACCACATCTTTGTGTGATGTTGTATCTGTTACGACTTCTGCCAGCGCGAGCCTGTTCTCCCAGGAGATTTTGTTGAATGGTATTCTTAGGTTTGGCGAAAGTGTGTTGTTAGCCAACCTGATCAGGCTAGTGATGTGGGATTTTGATTGTATCGTGTGAATGGACGTGTTGTCTAGCTATAGGGCCACTATGGATTGTTTCCATGGCTTTGTGCGATTTAGGCACCAGTCTGGCGAGAAATGGAATTTCTACGGCCAAGATTCCCAGTTGAAGATTCCTTTTGTGTCTGTGATGGAGATGTTTAACCTGTTGTCTCTAGAGAATGTTGGTTTTATGATCTATGCCTTAGATGCGTCTTCTTCTTCGAGTGTAGAGCTTAGTAGGGTTCCTGTAGTTCGACATTTCCCGGATGTGTTTCCTGAGGAGATTCCTGGTTTTCCTTCGAGGCGGGAGATAGACTTCAGCATTGAGTTGGTACCTGGTACAGCTCCGATCTCGCGTGCTCCGTATCGTTTAGCGCCTGTTGAGTTGATAGATCTTAAGGTTCAGCTTAGTGATTTGCTGGAGAAGGGATTCATTAGACCGAGTATGTCTCCTTGGGGAGCGCCTATCTTGTTTGTCAAGAAGAAAGATGGGTCGATGAGGATGTACATCGACTTTAGGCAGTTGAACAAGGCGACAGTGAAGAATAAGTACCCTTTGCCTAGGATCGATGACTTGTTTGATCAGCTTCAGGGTTCGGCTGTGTTTTCTAAGATCGATCTCCGTTCGGGGTACCATCAGTGCCCATCCGTGAGCAGGATGTTAAGAAGACTGTGTTTCGTACAAGGTATGGGCATTATAAGTTTCTAGTTATGCCTTTCGGTTTGACGAATGCTCCCGCAGTTTTCATGGATTTGATGAATAGAGTCTTCAGAGAGTTCATCGATCAGTTTGTGATTGTGTTTATCGATGACATTTTGGTGTACACTAAGACTCCGTTGCAGCACAAAGAGCATTTGAGGTTGGTGATCTAGTTTTCCTTAAGGTTTCTCCTTTCCGCAGTGTTATGAGATTTGATCTCAAGGGAAAGTTAACTCCTCGTTATGTTGGTCCTTATGAGATAGCTGAGTGGATTGGCCCTCTGGCTTATCGTTTGCTGTTGCCACAAGATTTGTCTTCCTTACATGATGTGTTTCATGTTTCGATGTTGAGGAAGAATGAGCCAGATCCCTCGCATGTGTTGAGAACTGACGAGGTGGAGTTAGATCGGAATTTGAGCTATGTGGAATATCCCTTGAAGATCTTGGATAGAAAAGAGAAACAGCTGAGGAATAAAACCATTCCTTTGGTGATGGTTCAGTGGAGAAAACATGGTAGGGAAGAAGCTACTTGGGAACTGGAAGAGAAGATGCAGCGTGAGTGGTTGCATCTATTTAGTGCGCTTAGTATCAGATTTCAGTAGATAGTTTGTTCCTTGTTTTTCCAGTGGTTGCTGGTGGTTGTTTCCCCAGTTATCTTAAACTCTTGGTTTCGTTGAGTTCCTGTTCAGATCAGTAGTTGCTTGATTTCGAGGATGAAATCCTGTTTTAGTGGGAGAGAGATGTGAGACCTGAAAAGCTGATGAGATTAATTGAGTTAATTAATCGGGTTTTATTGAGATCAGCTTTGCGTCGATGTGCTTGAAGAAGCTATCGGGTTTTGTTTTGGTCCTTGGATCAAGTCTGGAGAGTTAGATTTTTGTCTTGCGATCTGCTCAGAAGTTAGCGTGGGTCATCACTGAAGTGCTAGCGTTCAGCAGTGGTGACGTGAGCAGTTGTCGCTGGATGTTGGTTTCCAGTTTTGAGGAGAAGTCTGATATCGTGGGTATTCAGATGTCTCCTGGCGTGTTTTCAGTAGAAGGTGTTGGTACGTCGTCGTTTGGATTAGTTGGAATGACAGCTTTTTGAATTAGCGGAGAAGACTCAGCTGTGAGTTGCGTTAGCTTTCAGTTGTGTGAGAGATCTGATGTTGCGTTGCGAACAGATGTTGGTTAGTTGTTCAGCAGTGAGTAGCGGGTGACGTGTCCAGCTGCGACAGTAACTCTCTGCGACGTCGTTTGGTTTAAGTGATCGCTATTTTGGCGTAGAGTGAGATCTGTTGAGATCTGGATGCGAGCGGGAATAACAGCTGTGTTAGCTTAAGTTGTCGGTGGATCTGTTTCCAGTTTTAGTCAGCTGTGTGATTTAAATAGGGGACTTAGTCTTAGTTCTCTATTATTATTTCCCAACACTTAGAATATTTCCCGATTGTAGATCTATGTCGTGATACCCTAGCTAATGTTCATCGAACCTTATCTCCTTCGATTGCCGACGGTAGACAGCTCTGATTGAAGTGAGAGTGGTAGAGTGATACCCTAGCTAATGTTCATCGAACCTTATCTCCTTCGATTGCCGACGGTAGACAGCTCTGATTGAAGTGAGAGTGGTAGAATTGGACTCCTCTTGCTGAGACGCTTCATTTGGATATTGCTTTCGGACGTTTGCTTGAATCTAGTGAGGTGCGCGAAGACATCTCCTTTCCGTAGTCTGTTAGCATTCCGTCCTAGCTTGTTGGGGTAAGTGTTCAGCCCTGCCTTGTGTTTGTTTAGAGCTCTCTGTTGAGATAGAGGGGTAGAATAGCGCTGGTCGAGTTCGTAGCTCCCAGCTGTTGCTTTTCTGTGTTTCGGTTCATGAGCACTTGCTTGTGTTTGGCTTAGCAGGTGTGAGATCTACGTTACTCGGACCCAATTTGTAGTAATTGTTGCACAGAGACTTGAGGTACGGATGTTAGCTTGTTACAGCGTTGAGATTTGGCATTGATATGTGCTTATGATTGCTGTTCTGTGATGCTGTGTATATTGTTTGTTATATGTTGCATTGTGCTGCACTGCATACACGCATCTGTTCCATGTTGTTTCAGATCTCTTGTAGCTGTGCCTTTCGATTGCTGAATTGAGCGTGCCAGTGTGCTTGTAGAGGCGCGCGGGTAACTCCAGTCCCTCATCTCCCTGCTGTGACTGTTAGCCACCGTGAGCGGAGTGGGTAGCTCCCACATCTCATGTGTTGGGCAACAGCAGGTTAAGCGTTGTTTATGCACATGGTACCGTGTGCTGAGACGAGTGGGTAGCTCCCATATACTCACACACATTGTGGCCACTGTCTTCTGTTCAGATTCCAGTTGTTGAGCTGCCTTTGGAATCCTTTGGCTCCCTATGTTTGGTTGTAGCCTTGATCTCATGCATAGAATTTGCATTTTATCTGTTGCTATCTAACTGCTGTTTTTCAGTTGCTCTGTGTATATTGTCTGTTATATGTTGCATTGTGTTGCACTGCATACACGCATCTGTTCCATGTTGTTTCAGATCTCTTGTAGCTGTGCCTTTCGATTGCTGAATTGAGCGTGCCAGGGTTCTTGTAGAGGCGCGCGGGTAACTCCAGTCCCTCATCTCCCTGCTATGACTGTTAGCCACCGTGAGCGGAGTGGATAGCTCCCACATCTCATGTGTTGGACAACAGCAGGTTAAGCGTTGTTTATGCACATGGTACCGTGTGCTGAGACGAGTGGGTAGCTCCCATATACTCACACACATTGTGGCCACTGTCTTCTGTTCAGATTCCAGTTGTTGAGCTGCCTTTGGAATCCTTTGGCTCCCTATGTTTGGTTGTAGCCTTGATCTCATGCATAGCATTTGCATTTTATCTGTTGCTATCTAACTGCTGTTTTTCAGTTGCTCTCCGACTGGGGCTTGACCCCTGTCCCTTTGGGGCTTGGTTGTTTGTTTCCTGTGTGTGTTTTCAGGTTATCATGGTTACTTTGCTGGTCGTGGAGTAGACTCATCTGGAGGTGCCCCAGGAGGTGGTTAGAGTGTCTCAGTTAGCGTATAGCATATTATGTATCAGTACTGATAGCCGGGGGTTGTCATGTGCTTTGTAGTAGTGGTTGTTTGGTACTTGATATATGTTTTAATGATGTACTGTTGTACTGAATTGATTTGGTAAATTGTGATATTTTGATTATTGCTATATTTTAAATTATATGTTTTAAACAGTCAGGCCAAAGGAAAATTTTAAGCCACTTTTGTATGCTTCCGCTATTGTTTTGCGTGGTTTAACTCTGTGTTGTGCACGAGGCCTGACATCTAATATTCGAAACAATCTGCGGCTCACTCGAAAAGAAGACACCACAACATAATCCTCACCTGGGTAAAACCGCTAACCAGTAGTGCTTAGATGCTCATGAACCTTCGAAATCTGCAACGAAGCCAGCATCGCCACTTGAGCCTTCCTGCTCAATGCATCATCAACTACATTCACTTTCCAGGCTGATATTGGAGTCAAAATCCTTAAGAAGCTCCATCCATCTACGCTGCCTCATGTTCAAATCTGACTGAGAAAACAAATATTGAATACTCTTGTGGTCGGTATACACCAGAAACTGCTCGCCATACAGGTAGTTGCGCCAAATATTCAAGGCAAAAACCACTGCTCCCAACTCCAAATCATGAACTGGGTATCGAGTCTCATCCGGTTTCAACTGACGAGAGGCATACGCAATGAATCGACCATTATGCATCAACACACAACCCAATCCATTCAAAGAAGCATCCGAACAAACCACAAAACCACCTGAACCTGAAGGCAAAGCTAACACAAGCGCAGAAGTTAGCTTCTCTTTGAGCAACAAAAAGCTGTTCTCACACTGCTCAGTCCAAACAAATCTCTTGTCTTTCTGGGTCAACTGCGTCATAGGCTTAGCTATACTTGAAAATCCCTCGATACAACGCCGATAATAGCTAGCCAGACACAAGAAACTACGAATCTCTGAAACATTCTTGGGACGCTCCCAGTTTACAACAGCCTCAACTTTACTAGGATCCACAGAAATACCTGCAGCTGAAACGACATGACCCAGAAATACAATCATGTCCAACCAGAACTCGCACTTGGAAAGCTTAGCATACAGCCGCGAGTCTCGCAGAGTTTGGAGAACCAACCTCAAATGCTCTTTGTGCTGCATCCCAGTCTTCGAGTACACCAAGATGTCATCGATAAACACAATCACAAACTGATCGATGAACTATCGAATGACTCGATTCATCAGGTCCATGAAAACTGCAGGGGAATTCTTCAAACCAAAAGACATAACCAAAAACTTATAATGTCATACCTCGTACGAAAAGCAGTTTTCGCAACATCTTGCTCCCAAATGCTCAACTGATGGTATCCGAACGTAGATAGATCTTCGAATAAACAGCTGAACCTTGCAATTGGTCAAACAAATCATCGATCCTCGACAAAGGGTACTTATTCTTCACTGTTACCTTATTCAGTTGTCGAAAGTCGATGCATATCCTCATCGAACCATCCTTCTTCTTCACAAACAAGATAGGAGCTCCCCACGGCGACATGCTCGGTCGAATAAAACCTTTCTCCATTAAGTCACTAAGTTGTACCTTTAACTCCCTCAACTCAGCTGGCGCCAAACGATACGGAGTGCATGAAATCGGAACCGTACCAGGTACCAACTCAATGCTAAAGTCGATCTTCCTCCTCGGAGGAAAGCCAGGAATATCCTTCGGAAACACATCAGGTAAATCTCGAGCAACAGGGATATCACCAAGCTCTAAGAACGAAGAAAAAGAATCATCTAAATCATAGATAAAAAATCCTATGCTCTCCAACGACAACAGAATAAACATCTCCATCGCAGAAACCAAAGGAATCTTCGACTAGGAATCGTGGCCATAGAAATTCCATTTCTCGCCAGACTGGGGCCTAAAACGCACAACGTCATGGAAACAGTCCACGGTGGCCCTATAGCTAGACAACACGTCCATTTTCACTATGTAGTCGAAATCCCACATCACTAGCCGGATCATATTCACTAACAACACGTTCTCAACAAACTTAAGAATGCCATTCAACACAATCTATTGCGAGTATAGGCTCGCGCCGGCAGGAGTCACAACAGATATGACACCAAACAAAGATGTTGTCAGGCCACGTGCACTAATACAACAATTAATCACAATTATGCGGAAGCATCATAAAATACGGGCTAAAAATTTTCGAATAAGAGCCTGATCCAATATCATTTCAAAAGACATCATACATAAAATAGAGTTTAATTCAAACTCAAAAACAACACAACAGGTAATCAAAACAAGTCTCAAACTACAGATCCCCCAAATACATAAAGGCACAGGAGCAGATAATTCAGCAATCAATGCAGAACACAGCAGTTAACACACAATAGAAATATTCCCAAAGCTGATATCGAAAACTGCTTAATACATAGCTCAATTCGTACCTCAAATGTCAGGTCCCGTGCTAATTACTCAAAATAATAGCACAATTAAGCACATAATCACGGAAGCGAAAAATCGTACTTAAAAATTTTCGAAATAATTTAGGCCTGAACTTAAAATCATACATTCAAAATATTCATAATCAAAATACGACTTGACTCAGACTCATATAAAACAGGTAACACAATTATCAAATCGAATACAGATCCCCAAAAATACATAAGACATGGGGCATTCCCCGGGTTCGATACATAAATAAAATAACTGGGACTCATGGAAATGGGGATCGACAAGCTGAACCTCCACTCTGTCCAGCTTGGTTACATGAAGATCTTGCAAATGGGTAACACAGACCCAAACAACACAAAAGCAGGAAACAAACACGAGGTCAAGCCTCAGTACAAAGAGCTATCTAAACAGCTAAACATGCAACATGCTATAATCAATGCTATGAATGCATGAGGGCTATCAAAGATCGGATAGCTAGACCATCAAGTCAACTGGCAATAATATCAATCGAGCCTCTATACCACGCACAGCAAGTCAGCCGGTGGAAATCATCGGTCTGTGATCTTCAGGACCCGTCAGCCCATCACAGCTCGGTGGTATTCAGACACGACAAATCAGTCGGTCACCACTTCGATGATAGCGTTGGACTTTTCAGGCACAACAATTCAGTCGGCCAGTCACAACGTGGCTCTCAATCAGGTCATCAATAAATCTATCAGGCTCAATATGTATGCATGTATGCCAATCAATCATCAATGCACAATGCATACAATAATTCATATGTGAAACAGAATGTACAATTCAATCAATTCAACAACCCGTAACACGTAAAATCATATAATCACATCAGCAGGTTCATAACATCGATCACAGCCATGTCCATGCTCAAAGCTGTTAATTCTGCTCAATTCGTACCTTCAACAGCTGATTCTACCTCAACAGATTAGGAATAGGGCACAGCAATCACCACCATTGGCAACAGACTTCTCTGGAACTCAAATCTGTACAAGGCATCTCATTCTTAGTTCATATCTAACTCAGATCTGAACTTCAATGTATATAATTTCCTACGGTCAAGAACTCGGATCCAGTTCTACTTCTAAACAAAGCACTGTAATCGCTACTAAGCTTAGATCAGTAGTAAATCCTTACCCAAAATTCGAAAACAGCTGAAGAACTATCGGGTTCCACTGGACAGAGAATTCGAGAAACTTCGCGATCCTCTCCAAGGTAGTTCTACAGCCTCAACTGGGTATCAATCTAAACGAGCAAGTCTCAGGAATTCCAGCGCCAGCAAAATCACTCAAATCATCGGCGGAGAACGGCGGAAATCTAAGGAAGATATGTTCGGGTGAACAGTAGCTCAACGAGGGTTTGGATAAGAAGATAAGAAATATCGGGTTCGAAATATTTCTAAGTGTCGATCAACACTTACATATATATATCTCTCAAATCCAACGTCTGTTGATCACAAAAATAATCAGTCGTCGTGAACAGTAGAAATCTGCTAACAAAACCAGTCGTTGCCCACAACAAAACCAGGCGCAACAAAGAGTCGATGTATTCTCAAAAGGACATCAAAATGACACCGTTTCAACTACTCAAACGACGTCTAAGAGCTTCACCAGCTGACAACATATATCTCTTGTGAAGCAACCCAAAAGCTGGTAACAGATCTCTACAAAAACCCATCAGTCGACTGGTTACGCAAAACAAGCCAAAACGACGACGCGTCAACTAATCCAAACGATGCCGTAACAGTTATGTAAGCATTTTTGCCAACAGCTGGTCACCCAGTCGCAACGCATTCATCATAACAAATCTCTCGCCGCTGGTACCAGTCGCAACACTCAAAACGCAGCGTTTCGACTTATTAAAACGACGTCGCTCTACCTCTGCGGCTGGTTCTTCAAACCATCAGCTGGTCGCTCTTTTACTGCGTTTTGACTTATTAAAACGACGTCGCTCTACCTCTGCGACTGGTTCTTCAAACCATCATCTGGTCGCTCCTTTACTCACGCATCTGCTGGTCCAGTAGTCAACACTCAAAATGTTGACCAACACGTGTCGCTCTCTTGCTAACTCTCGCGCTAAATGCAACGTCTGCCAGCAGCAACCTCTACAATTGAAACGATGACGTACGTCTCACACGCTACAGTAACTATCTATATCAAATTTCACCAGCTGTAAGCTACAGTACCGTTGACCCGCGTTGACTCTAAGAATTTCGCTGCGGCGGATTCAATACTTAGAGAAATTCGACCACTCTAAATCCTGCGACTAATCCTACAAAATCTGATTAATCACTATTAGAATTTCTAAATCCTCACATCAAACCTCAACAGATCTTACACAACAGAAGGCACAGCAACCAATTCAAGTCTACTGCCCAAGCAGCTCCACAGCAACTCAACAGAAGCTACTATAAGCTCAAGTCTGTCAAAGTATCTAGAAATTAGCTCAAATCTGAACTCAACAGCTTAAATTCTAAACTCCAGTAGCTTAACTCGGCTACCTAGCTCCTACAGAGCACTACTCAGCTCTCATATGAAGCTTAAAGAGGGAAAGAATCGCTTACCCAAAGCTGTCGAAGAACAGAAGAATTACTGGTCCACAATCGCGAAGACTCTCCAGCACTACAGCAACTTCACGTTCCTCAAATCCGGCGACTCCAGTCACATAACTGGTACTAATCGAAATCCCTAGAGAAGACGAGCTCAGAGCTACCAATCTTACTCCAAACGACGGCGAGAAACCATGGAAATCGACGAAAATAGGGTTCGAATAAACAGTAGTTATCGAGGGTTATCGGGGAAGAAGATAGGAAATCTAAGATTTTAAAATTCCCTAAGTGTCGATCAGCACTTGCATTTAAATCCCCAGTCAAAGCTACAACAGAAGTCATCATAGAATAATTCAGATGTCTCACCAACTCAGATCTTGGTACAAAACATCTTTCATTCTAAGGCAGAAGTCTCTGGCAACTGGCCTCAGCTGTCTCTAATCAGACTTTGCTACTCTCTACTAACGCAACACCAAAACGACGTCGCTCTAACTTATCAAAATGACGTAGCATCAAGTCCCGCTATCGCTCCTCAGATCTTGGTCGCTGCTGAATTCATCAATCAGCACAGTTGACCATCGTTGACATCTGAACAATTAGAAACCACTATCCATTGCTGACTTCCTCGCGCAAAAGCTCATAGCTGCCTCTCGCTACACTCTCACTGCTGAGTTGACTAGCGTTGAACGCAACACCAAAACGACGTCGCTCTAACTTATCAAAATGAAGTAGCATCAAGTCCCGCTATCGCTCCTCAGATCTTGGTCGCTACTGAATTCATCAATCAGCACCGTTGACCATCGTTGACATCTGAACAATTAGAAACCACTATCCATTGCTGACTTCCTCGCGCAAAAGCTCATAGCTGCCTCTCGCTACACTCTCACTGCTGAGTTGACTAGCGTTGACATCTGGTCACACTACTACTGAAAACACAATACGACGTCGCATTACCTCCAAAACCGCCACATCTGACCAGTGCTCAAAACGACAGCACTTTGCTCCCTGCTTGCAACAACTCACGCAAACACACAAGGGCACATCTGAGCATCCAGATTTCGCTAAAAACTGAAATTCTAAAAATCACTAAATCCTCAAATCTGAAAACCCGATACTCAGAAACTCAATTAGCTAATTCCAAACCAAATCTAATTAGCCATAAAGCGTACTTAGCAAATTCTAGTCCTCACAGATGTGGTATGCAAACCATGCTCAACAACAAATGCATCAGCAATAAACGAATCTGATGCTCCTGTATCAAACAATACACGTGCAGGAAAATCAAAGACAAAGCAAGTACCTTCAATCACTCCTCCTGGTGTGCCCTCCGCTTTCTCCTCGTCATGGCATTCACTTGAGCATGCTGGGGTCCTGAGAATGAGGCTGGGAAGACTGTCCGAAATGCGAAGGACCAGGCTGCTGAAACGGCCTAAACTGCGTTTCATCTATCCTCTGCTGCGGAGTAGGAAGAGAACGACCTCGAGATGACCCACCAGAACAACCCTGGGGTGGGGGTGGGGCGTGCTGAGATCCAGCCAAAGGACACACTCTCGTAAAGTGTCCATACTGCCCACAATTTTTACACACACCCTGCACGCCAACACACTGCGCCATAGGATGCTTTCCTCCACACTGGCCACAAAACTCGGCCCTAGGACTACTGCTGCTATAACTGCCCGAACCAGAAGAACTAGAACCTGACTTCTTCTTGAACTGTTGACCACGAGGTCTAAACCTGTGGCGTCCAGACTGTTGGGCTGTCTGCTGCTGGGGTGGCTGGGATGACTGCGAAGACTGGGATGGTTTCACCCCCAGAAACATGGGAAGGTTACCTTGCACCACTTGAGGCCTAACACGAGATCTACGGTTATGCAGTCCCTCCTCAATATCTATATCCCTGTCCATCGCCTCCGTATAACTAGTCGATGAACTCGCCAGCACCAAAGAATACAGATCCTCATTCAGCCCCTCCAAGAACTTGTTCCTCTTTTCCCTCTCTCGGCCAGAAACATGCGGAACATACGCAAGAAGAGAAGAAAACCTCCGGGCATACTCCCCTACAGAAAAAGTCCCCTGCACCAGGTTATAAAACTCACGCTACCTAGCGTTGACAAACGATTTCGGAACGTACTCCTGATGGAAGGCAGTACTGTTGGGGAACCGTGGCGGATCCGGATCCCGTCTCCCGGCGAGGCAGTGGAAGAATAAAATTAGGCCGGGAAACGTTCAATACAATTAAAATTTCTACAAACTATGAACCATTCATAGGGTGTTTAGTCAGTTACCTTGCTGGCGACTTGCGCCTGGCTCCAACCGGAATTACAAGAAGACCGGTTCTTCACGGTAGGCGGCTGTAGATTCGTCAATCAGGTCCACGACCGGAAGGGAGACTCCTTCGTCAGCCTGCACTAGAAGG
>KQ987867.1:0-14338 GCA_001598015.1 Dorcoceras hygrometricum
TAATAAGGCTACCTGTTGATCTTTCTATAACTTAAAGGAACGACGTCGTTAGCACATCAATCAGTCGCAAGGAAAAGTGCTAACACGATTATATAAATGAATAGTACCAGTCGCAAGACTAGTACCAGCTGAAATGAACAGTACTTAAAATGAATAAAGTAACTGCTAAATTATTACTATGGAATGCATCTGCTGATGAACGGTGCATCTGCTGATTTTAGAAAAACTACGCAACTGCTGAATTCTAACGAAGGAAATACAGCTGCTGAATTCAAAATCACAATGCAGCTGCTGATTCCTAATCAAAGGAAACCAACTGCTGATATTAATAAGGAAAGACGCATCTGCTGATGAACAGTGCATCTGCTGATTTTAGGAAAACTACGCAACTGCTGAATTCTAACGAAGGAAATACAGCTGCTGAATTCAAAATCACAATGCAGCTGCTGATTCCTAATCAAAGGAAAACAACTGCTGATATTAATAAGGAAAGACGCATCTGCTGATGAACAGTGCATCTGCTGATTTTATGA
Organism: Dorcoceras hygrometricum; assembly: GCA_001598015.1. Taxonomy (NCBI): domain Eukaryota; kingdom Viridiplantae; phylum Streptophyta; class Magnoliopsida; order Lamiales; family Gesneriaceae; genus Dorcoceras; species Dorcoceras hygrometricum. The sequence goes on from KQ987867.1 coordinate 534, forward strand.
AGACGGCTTGCAATATCTAAATAATGATTTCGCTACCAGCCGTCGCCTATTAAACCAGACTTTATACTGATTCAACTAGCAACTATCGATTACAAAATCATCAAATTTCGACATTACAACTATAGGAAGAACATTCGTAACTCTTATAACCATACAGCTGCTGAATCTTAACAAGTAGATACAGCTGCTGGATACATAACTCAACATTTGTAATATCAAAACAACAACGATGCCTTCAGCTGTTGCCTATCAAACCATACCAATGATTCAACCAGCAACTACCAATTACACAGTTATCAAATTTTAATATTACAACTACTGTAAGAAGAACTTTCATAGCATTTCTGGAAATAAATTCGAATCCTCAGTACATATAAAACTTCATAAATTTTCTGAAAAACATACTGGAAGCATTATAAACATTAAAACATCATTTTCGAACCCATCTTTCTTTCCTTATCATGTCCAAATCATTTCAAACATGAACTTTAAATATATTCATAACATACAGGCAAGCAAATCCATTAAAACACAATATATGCTTCAAATGGTGTAGAAAAAGATCAGCTTTTACGTGCCTTAATTGAAGCTTTGCAACAACAGAAAATTCCCGCAGAAATCCTCCCTTTGAGCAACGTACGAACTTTTCTGAAATTTCTTTGAAGAACACTTTAAAACTTTTCTTTGCAAAATGATGAAAATCTTATTTTGAAAACAGGTTTTTATATGAAAGGGATTAGTGGCATGCTACTTGTGAAATCAAGCATGACACACCTTTGAAATTTAGTAAAATTCCCTTCATATCATTTTAATTTGTAAAACACCAAACCTTCTCTTAAAGAAATCATTTCACCTCCTTAAAACATTTTCCAATCGATTTAAAAATCAGCTCATGCATCGCTCCTTGGAGTCACCTGCTGGAACCAGCCGCAACGCATCTTACCTGCTGATATCAACATTTCAGCAGATACATAATATTTAAAATTGCCAAAATGGCCCATATGATTTATGAAAAGCATAAATATGGTCCTAGGGATTTTGGGGCGTTACAGTTTTCTTCTTGAAGATGATCAAGGTGATCAAGTTGTTGGATCTGATCCAAGAACTTTCAAGGAGGCAATTTCCGATGCTGATTCTAATTTGTGGCTTGAAGCAATGCAGTCTGAGTTTGACTCAATGCATGCTAACCAAGTTTGGACTCTTGTTAACCCTCCCGAACGAATCGTTCCTATTGGGTGCAAATGGGTATACAAGAGGAAACTTGGGCCTGATGGTAAGGTAATGACCTACAAGGCACGACTGGTCGCGAAAGGTTACACTCAAAGGCAAGGTGTTGACTATGATGAAACCTACTCTCCAATCGCAATGTTCAAGTCAATGGATGTGAAAACTGTGTTCCTTAATGGAAACATTAAGGAAGAGATCTATATGACGTAGCCTGAGGGTTTCACATCTGTTGGAAGCGAGCATAAGGTATGCAAGCTTCAGTGATCGATCTACGGTCTCAAACAGGCATCACGAAGTTGGAACCTGAGATTCGATGAAACAATTAAGTAATTTGGTTTCATCAAGAATCCCGAGGAGCCATGTGTCTATAAAAATGTAGTTAAAAGTGCTGTGACGTTCCTAGTACTTTATGTTGATTACATCCTACTCATTGGAAATGATGTAGGAATGTTGCAGTCAACTAAAGTATGGTTGTCTAGTAGATTTTCGATGAAGGACATGGGTGAAGCATCCTATATTCTTGGAATACAGATCTATCGGGATAGATCTAAACGGATTCTCGGACTCACCCAAGCTACCTACATCGATACCATACTTAAGAGGTTCTCTATGGAAGAGTCCAAGAGAGGACACCTACCTATGTGCCACGGGGTCACTCTATCTAAGTCTATGTGTCCAAAGACTGATGAAGAGATAGAGAGTATGGCACGTGTACCATATGCCTCGGCTATAGGTAGTATTATGTATGGCATGATCTCGACTAGGCCGGATGTCGCATATGCTCTGAGTGTCACGAGCCGCTACCAGGCCAACCCCGGCCAATTGCATTGGAAGGCCGTGAAGGATATTCTTGAGTACTTACGAAGGAATAAGAATATGTTCATGGTCTATGGGGGTGGTGAACTGAAACTGGAAGGCTACACTGATTCTAGCTTCCAGTGTGACGTGGATGATTCGAAATCAACCTCTGGATTTGTATTCATGCTCAATGGTGGTGCTGTCTCTTGGAAGAGTTCCAAGCAAGACACCATCGCGGATTCAACCACTGAGGCTGAGTACATTGCAGCATCAGCTGCTGCTAAGGAGGCCGTTTGGATAAGGAATTTCGTCCAAGAGTTGGGCGTCATTCCTAATGGAGTTGGTCCAGTCCCGGTGTACTGCAACAACACGAGTGCCGTTGCGCAAGCAAAGGAGCCTAGGTCTCACCAAAGATCCAAACACATACTGAGGAAATACCACATAATCCGGGATATTGTGGCTAGATGTGACATAGCAGTTGAGAGAGTCGCCTCTGCGGACAACGTTGCTGATCCACTTACGAAACCCTTGCCTGGACCATTGTTTGAAAAATATCGCGAAACAATGGGACTGCGTCTGATGAGTAGTTGGCTTTAGGGCAAGTGGGAGATTGTTAGAGTAGATGCCCAACTAGCCAACTTGTGGCGTGTGGGTTTATTGACTCTTGTATAAACAATCTTTATATATGATATTCGCATTTATTTATATGGCGTTCTTTACTTTCATTATGTGTGTGATGATTTACAATTGCGTTGAGTAAAGACCTAGAATGCACTAAAGCGTATGTTAGATGTGATAGTGGGTATGACGGCTATCATGAAACTTAGTCGCTGTGTATTCTGAACATGTTCCTAGTCGATTGGGCCGTCAAAATGAGGATAAGGCCGCCCGAGTTCGAGACTAGTATCTGCGATGCGAAGTACCATGTTTCATTGGTAGGGAACATTGTGATGTTCTGAGCATGCAAATAGATAGTGGCCTGGTGATCTATCGAACTACCCTCCTTCGGACTTTCCAAGTGGTTACCATTTGTCGAGTGGATAAGTCCGAGGTCTTGGTTGTACTGATTAGTCCTCACGACTCAAAACGTCATTGAGACTCTACATGATAGGCGTCTCACTTTGACCCGTTTGCCGACTCACTTGGGTTCATAAGGCGTCGGGATTGGGTGAGACCCCGATGCATGTAGGAGTCGATGCATCTTTGTCGAGGATTCACCGCTCGCAGACATGCGTGGATATCCTATGCTATCTGAGGGGATAATAGTGTATAAATCTCTGGCCAGAGTACTAGAAGTGTTTTAGGTAAATGTGTTTACCTAGTTACACTCGCGATATCACTATTCGATCTCCAAGATGTATGCATAGTTATCGGATCTATAGCGACTCTCGATTTACCAATGGTCGTTGATCTGATCGGGATATATGGATTGAAAGGACCGTACTGTACGTTAACCACGACCAACTGGTTCTTGCAGGCACTATCTGTGATACCTAGGGGATCATGGGGGATGTTGCTAGACACTTTACCATGATCCGTTGGGAAGGTCCGGAATTGTGATTCCGGAGCCACAATGGTTGTGGGCCCACGGCTAGCTGTATCCCTGAACCATTGAGGGTCACACAAGTACTAGATTCGAGATTCCCGCACGGATACTCAGCTCAATGTGTTGAGCACGAGAAGAGGATTTCGGGAAGTGCGACTTTCTAAAAGTCAACAGGGGTCAAACCGGGGTTTCCCGCTGTTGAGGGGCAAAACGATCATTTTGCACTGGGATTCTGAAAATGGTTTTTCAGATCATAACATTCAGTTTTGGAAACTGAATCGATCGGTCCGATCTGATCGGCGATCGGAGTTACGATGAAGTCTCGGTGGTAGAGATGAACTGAATGTTCATCATTGGACCCGGGCCCGTTGGGCCGGTCCAAATCCAACACTTGAGCTTATTTAATTAAGCTTAAACCTAGACTTAACAACACTTGACACAACTCCCAAAAACCCTAGCCCTAGTGCTAGCCGCCCCTCCTCTCTCCCACAAGCCGCCGCCGCCGCCCGTCGTCGCCGGAAATTCGTTTCCGGCCAATTCGACGAGGAGAATTCGTTCGTGCTGATCTCGTCAGTCCTTCTAGTGCAGGCTAATGAAGGAGTCTCGTTTCTGGTCGTGGACCGGATTGGCGATATCTACCGCAATCTACCGAGAAGAGCCGACGTTATTGTAACTACGGTTGGAGCCAGGCACAAGTGCCAGCAAGGTAGTGGTCTTGAACCCCCTGTGTATGTCGATAACTGTTATTGAATTTTTCGTATTGATCGTCTCCCGACTGTTTATTCTATGTTCTTCCGCTGCCTCGCCGGGGGACGGATCCGGATCCCCGACAGTCCTCACCGCCAATCGGGATATACTCAGCAGGGTCATCACCTGCACCATTTAAACCTAGTGAGCCTAGGGGCTCAGCATGCTCTATCTTGTAACATAACAAAGTACATACTAATAAAGTCGCATGCAGGCACGTACTCGTAATAAAATAACATGAAGGTATGAATGATCTTAAAACCTTGTTCGTACATTTCATATCATACATAACATATAACATACATAAGGCATGACATATCATATTATGAAAAACGTATGAGTCGTATCCTGAAGTGTGGACCATGTTCGATTGATCAATATAAAAACAAACGTACGTGGCGGTGCGGTTCGCCCGATCTTACCTCGGGATCCCTCACAACTCTATGCTTGCCACTTCACCATGTCGTAAACATGGATCCATAAGCTCGTAATACATGAACAGAAGTTCATCGGGCCCGATATCCCGAATCCCCTCATCGTAAACTTGCCACAAATCATTTCAATCCTTCGATTTTTTTATTTTAAAACATGCTCATAACCTTTCATAAAATATTCGTGATGCATGCATTTCATAAAACATGCAATTTTAAAAGCTTAGCCCGTCAATGTATATTTAATTCTTTGCTTTAAAACATTTACGGATAGGATACTACATATATAATTAAATATACATTCAAGGGCTTCTACATTTTTTACTTCGGTCAAGGACTGGTTCATGAGCCTGACACACTACTTCTAGACTTAACATTACAATTGAGTTAGCTCAAGACTTAAAAGAATTTCCCTTAAAATTTTTAACACATTTCAATTTTGACTTAATTCAAAATCGCATGACCAATTTTGACCCTAATTAAAATCCAATTTTGACTTTAAAATCAAAAGACCAATTTTGACTAATTTCAAAATCAATTTTGACTTAGAATAACTTGACCAATTTTGACATTAAAATAATTTGATCAATTTTGACCCAATGACCAATTTTGACCAAATGACCAAGAATTTCCCTTAAAATTTTTAACACATTTCAATTTTGACTTAATTCAAAATCGCATGACCAATTTTGACCCTAATTAAAATCCAATTTTGACTTTAAAATCAAAAGACCAATTTTGACTAATTTCAAAATCAATTTTGACTTAGAATAACTTGACCAATTTTGACATTAAAATAATTTGATCAATTTTGACCCAATGACCAATTTTGACCAAATGACCAATTTTGACCAAATTAAAATCTCATTGTCAATTTTGACTTAAATAAAAATCCAAAAACTCTAATTTTGACTTTCAAAAACTTAAAATAAACCCTAACTCCAATTAAATTTAAAGTTTGACTCAATTTAAAACATTTGACCAATTTATTTAAAATTGGACTTTGACTTAAAATTAAAATAACCGGTACAACATTAAAATAACTCGTCCAAAAATATTTTGACTCGAGACTCAACTAATCGACCCAATCCAGCCATGATAATTTAAAAAAAACACACATGCTAAAAATCATTTTCTAAGCATTAATTTGTCATGAAAATTGTCAAAAATCTCATAAATCAAACAAATTCTAACAAGGCTTGAAAACATCTAAAAATATGCTTAGAACATCAAATAAAGTCATCCAAGAACTTTAACAGCCCCTAAGACTCGAAATCTCAATTTTCACAAAAATGACCCGACGAGTCTCACTTCGACCGACAAAACGGTAAAAATTATTAAAAATCTATTTCTTATCACCCTCTGTTTCGACTCACATCACCCTAACAAAATATTACTAGTCACTGGAATAAACGAAACTCAAAAAAGGTTCAAGGGGTGACCAACCCAACGCTCATAATGACACTGCTCACGCACAGTGCAACCAGGACACGTGCTAGCCATAAAAATCATAACTAATTCTTTACTCGACCAAATCATCTCCCGTTTGGACCTACGTGATCCTAACTCAATGAACTATCTCCTGAAATCAACCTTGATGACACACCCGATCCCAACAACTCTACTATCGCGCACAGACGACAAGCCAGGACACGTGCTGATCATAAAATTCATAACTAATTCATTCCTTGACCAAATCGTTTTCCGTTTGGACCTACGTGATTCTAACTCGACGGACTAACTATCTGGACCACCCTTTGACCATTCTAACTCGACGGACTAACTACCTGGACCACCCTTTGACCAAAACCTAGCCCCATTCCCCGCCCATGACCGATGCATATCAAGAATGAATCAAACATGTGTTGAAAAACATGATGCATGCATGAATTGTTATTTTGAAAATGTTAATTATTTTGCATACAATATTCTTGTAATATAATTAGATTCGTTTAATTTGAAATTCAATTCGAATTTGAATTCAAATTTATAATTTTATATAATATTTTCAATTTCGAACTTTGTTTTTTAAAAAAATTCGATTATTTTTAAAAAAACACGTAATCGGTCAGACCAAGCGGGTTTCTACCCGACCTGTAATCTTGAACCGCGATTACGGTCCGAGTTGGCCGCATGGTCGGGTCCGAATGCCACCCGGAACCAACCCGTAGTGACACAACACTTCAAAATAGATTCACAAGTCTCTCCTCTCTCTCTCACGAAGAGCCTTCGAATCTGAGAAGAGCGAACTATTGTTCCTGGTAAATCTCCATACAACTTCGTAACAACTATTATACTTGTGAAATTGATGTTTTGCCCTAGAAAGTTCCTCGTGTTCTCCAGTTTTTCCCTTGGCTTTTACTTTTGTGCCAGATCTTGGAGCTGTACAATTGATTTGTTTTTCGTTGCTTTTTGAATATTTTGGATGTTGTTTGAAAATAAATTGTTCGACTTGATGGAGCTTGATGGAAATCGCTTTTAGGTCCAGGAAAACACAATGTCGACTGTGGATGAGCCATTGTATCCAATAGCCGTATTAATAGACGAACTCAAGAATGACGACATTCAGCTACGATTGAATTCTATCCGTAGACTTTCCACAATTGCACGGGCACTTGGGGAAGAGAGGACCCGAAAGGAGTTGATTCCATTTCTAAGTGAGAACAATGACGACGATGACGAGGTATTACTTGCTATGGCTGAGGAATTGGGTGTATTTATCCCCTATGTTGGAGGAGTGGAGCATGCACATGTGTTGCTTCCTCCTCTGGAAACGCTCTGCACTGTAGAGGAGACCTGTGTGAGGGACAAAGCTGTGGAGTCGTTATGCAGAATAGGTTCACAGATGAGGGAAAGTGATTTGGTTGACTGGTTTATTCCTCTCGTGAAGGTCAGTTATAACGGCATATTTTACCTGTGATTTTTAATTCTTTTCTGTAAAGTGACATATGGAGAAAGTGCTGATGCAGTTTAAATTGTTATTTCTCCACTAATATGTTTGCTTGAATCTGATTTAATTATTTACACAGAGGCTGGCAGCTGGTGAGTGGTTTACCGCACGGGTTTCAGCTTGTGGGTTATTTCACATTGCTTATCCAAGTGCTCCAGATATGTTTAAGACAGAATTGAGATCAATATACAGTCAATTGTGTCAAGATGATATGCCAATGGTGAGAAGGGCTGCTGCAACAAACCTGGGAAAATTTGCTGCTACTGTGGAAGCTGCTCATCTCAAGACAGATATTATGTCAATGTTTGAGGATCTTACGCAAGATGGTAAACAACTTTGAGTTCTTGTTTTTAACCTAACGTGTCATTTTATTAAGCTATGTGCAAATGATTGATAATGTATGTGGATGGCATCAAGTAGATGTCTGGAAGAATTCGATTTTTTTTTTTTTTTTTTATGAATGCTCATAATGGCTTTTACAATATAAATTGGAGGAGTTATTGCTACAGAATGAGAGTGCACTACAATATGAGTGATAGTTTCCCAAATATAATAGTTTTTCCAGTGGAAGCATTTAGTGTTTCTGCATTATTATTAGTTAATCCTAAACCAAATGGCGTCTACCTTTGTCAGTTGATTTAATTTTATTTATAAGTTACTGAAGATAGATGCTTGGTTGAGTTATTGTTTTAGAAAAGTACCTATTCGATTAGCTTTTTGAGATTTTTTGCTTACTCTTGAAAAATGGTAGATTCTCAGCAATTTAGCAATATTATCTTGGAGATGTTTGATAACATGTTTGAAGGAAGCTATTCAGATAACTGGTTTGTTTATGTGAATGTTTCTTGGAATGAGCTGCAAGGCCTTCATATATTCTGAAACTGGATTTCCACTTGTAACATTAATTAATATTTAATTCCCCTGTCAATATTTTCTTAACTATCAACTCTCTTAAACTTACCTCTAGTTTGAAGCAAAAGTTGATAATGTAGCGTGAGGTATTAGATAACACTCTATTGCCTTTTCCTTCCTGCCTTGCATGCTATGTTGTGATCAGCATCGTGTGGTAGCATGCACGGTTTCTTTACTTTCAGACTAATATCTTTTACTATTAAACATTGTAGTAGGATAATACAGGTAGTTGGAATTCTAGTAAAAGCGAGACAGATTGACATGCATCACTTGCCATGCAATAGAATACTGGAATCATACTTGAGAAAATTGAATGTGGTCTTCAAAGAAGGAATGGGATGGAAGGAGTATAATAGTCATAAATGTTAAACGGTATTCAAATGCTCTGATATCTTCGAAATGGTTATTTTGTCTGGTCATACCCTGTAAATCAACAGTACTTAAGTGTATCAGTCGGTCTGAAGTATAAGAATGAGAAGCATCAATTTACACGAGTGGAATACAGAATACGGTAGGTATTTTAGGCTGCAAACAAGTTTTAAGTTTAACAATCATGATTCCTATTTTCAGATCAAGATTCTGTTCGTTTACTAGCTGTGGAGAGCTGTGCTGCTCTTGGAAAATTGTTGGAGCCTCAAGATTGTGTCGCACATATTCTCCCCGTAATTGTCAGCTTCTCGCAGGTACAGTTTACTGTGTGATTATCAGTGCTGAACTTATTTAACGTCTTCATGATCTGACGACTATAAATGGTCTACTCTGAGTATTTATCTTGGTTATTTGGACAATAATCTGTTTCTACATTCTTGAATATTGTGTTTATCAGGATAAGTCTTGGCGTGTTCGGTACATGGTTGCCAACCAGTTGTATGAGCTTTGTGAGGCAGTTGGACCTGAGCCTACAAGGTTATATCTTCATATCTTTGCACTTTCTTGACTCATTTTCAGTTATAGATACTGCCTGATGCTAATGCAAATATCTTCATTTACATTTAATCTATTTACAAGGTAATAAACATGTGGAAACTCGATTTTCAGATATATGTTAATTTTTTTATTCATTTAGCGGAATTTGTTTTTCTTATAAAGCTCGGCTTCCTAAATCTAATTGAATATGTTTTTTTTGCTGTGATTTAATTTTTAATCATGTTGCCAGTGTTTCTGATTATGAAATGATGCATTATAATATCATTATATGTTTCAGGACGGATTTGGTTCCTGCTTATGTTCGCCTACTTCGAGATAATGAAGCAGAAGTGCGTATAGCAGCTGCTGGAAAAGTCACCAAGTTCTGTCGGATTCTTAGCCCTGAACTCGCTATTCAGCATATTCTTCCCTGCGTGAAGGTAGATGCCAGATGTTTTTTGTTATGATGGTTGCTGAATGTATGGTTCACGCAATTGCTTTCTTCCTCTGATTATACAATAAAAGGAAGTGCTACTTGCAGGAATTGTCATCTGATTCCTCACAGCATGTGAGATCTGCTTTGGCATCTGTTATAATGGGAATGGCTCCTGTATTGGGAAAGGTAAAGTGATTTGCAGTTTAAAGTTGATAAAGACACTGTGGATACAAAATCTTGTTTCATGATAAGCCATTAATTAGCTTGGCTCATGTATTTTTAAGTAACCTTGTTGGTATCTAGGCCTATTGGTTTGTGTTATCTGAACGCCTTTGCATGTGTCCAGAGATGGAACGACACGCTTTTTGCTTCATATCCCACATGATTGGCTATGCTAAGCGACAAGTGTTTCTGTATATGTTGCCAAATCCACCTGCTTGTTACCATATAAGTGTTTTTTGCTAGCAGTTGATCTTAACCCTGCGAAACTTTCAGCTATTTTGTCTCATTGTTTTCACTTTCCTAAATCCTGGAGGCTGGAATTATGTGCTTACTGATCGTTATTGTGAAGGAGCAGTTGCTCTTAATGATATCTTTAGGAAATAAAAATACCCTGCTTCCTTCACCCAGTTGTGTTTTAGCCCTGTTTGGACCCTATATTTTGGTTTAGTCTCCAGTATAGTCAACGTTTGGATATGGATGTGAGGTGTCATTTGCTCTCCTTTCCATGCTCACCATGTGTTATTTGTGGTGTAGATTATCAACTTATAGGTGAATCCTTAGTTGTTGATTTCATGATTTTTCCATGTATCATTTATAACTTGGTTGGAGTTCCAATTCGAAATAAAGAAGTAACTGGATAGGCAGACATTACAGTTGGTTTTAAATAATTGTGTTCTGTTTTTGTTGATAATGCAGGATGCAACCATTGAACAACTTCTTCCTATTTTTCTTTCTTTATTGAAAGATGAATTTCCTGATGTTCGTCTCAACATCATTAGCAAGCTAGATCAAGTCAATCAGGTGTGTAATATTACTGAAATTGTTTTTTTTGTTAAACGAGCTTCTCACCTGTATGGCCTTTTCAAAAGATTGCACATTTATTCCAGTTTCTGGATGTTTGCAGGTTATTGGGATTGATTTGCTCTCTCAGTCTTTATTACCTGCTATTGTTGAGCTGGCAGAGGATAGGCATTGGAGGGTTCGGCTTGCCATCATAGAATATATACCACTCTTGGCTAGTCAATTAGGTGTTGGATTTTTTGATGATAAATTGGGTGCCCTTTGCATGCAGTGGTTGGAGGACAAAGTTGGTGTTTTTTCTTAGGATTATGTTCATTTTATGTGAATACTTGATTTACGATTTATTGTTTTTAACAACTGATAGTTTTTTTCCTCGTTTTCCACTCTACATGAAAACTTTGAAAGGAAGATGGCATGGCAGTTGTTAAGTTTGAGTGGTGAGGTGAAACTTGATGTCATTCATGCTGAGATATTCAAGAAAAATATGTTGATTCAACCATCCATTTTCGATTGTTGTTCCCCTCAACAGCCATCTATTGATTTTTTCAATTTTTTTTGTTCCTTCTTTTTAAAAGACTTTTGCTTCTCTATTTTGATTAATAATCTTTCCCGTAGTCTGCCATTTTTTTCTTCTCTAAATAGGCCATATTTTCCTTCATTCTGAATAGACCATGTTTTACCTCTGTCATGGCCTGCCTAATGCACATCAATGGTAATACCATTGAAATGGACAACCATTGATGTCTTATATTTTATTTTTGTAAAGGTTCATTCAATTAGAGATGCTGCTGCTAATAATCTAAAACGCCTCGCTGAAGAATTTGGTCCAGAGTGGTCAATACAGCATATAGTACCGCAGGTTTGTATTGTGTTGTTTTTTTTTTCATTGAAGTTGCTAGCCTTGTCTTTCAATTAGCTTTCTGCATGTACGACTGATTAAAGTATCTTTGTAGTTTGCACATAAAGTCAAAGAAGTTATATTTCAATTTTCCGTTTCTTATTGTATGCACAAGTTTTTGAACCGTAGATTAAAATTAACAAGCTGATGTCTGCTTTCGTGATAACTTAGAGAACATAGAAGGAGAGATCCATAGTGAGAACACATGCCTAACAACGGGAAGAGGAGCATTTGTGAGCATATTAAGCCATGTAGGGGTAGTTAAGGATTGCCTTGAGTTCTTCACGTAGAGGCAATTGGGTCAAGAATTTCCAGTTTCCCCCAATCTTGACAAATAGAAGTTCCTTGGTTACCGTTCTGCTGTTATTGTTGTCATTTTATCCATTTGATGATGAAGGAAAACTCAATGGATTACCTAATTTAGTCTATTATATATTTCTGCAATAAAATTATAGAACTTTGCCATCTCCACTGCTGGTTTAAAATATAGCATGAACAATTTTGATCGGCCAGTCCTTAAAATGCAGGTACTGGATAAGATAACAAACCCACACTACCTGTATCGAATGACCATTCTTCATGCAGTTTCACTGCTTGCTCCTGTTATGGGCTCTGAGATAACTTGCTCGACACTGTTGCCAGTCATTGTTACCGCATCAAAAGACAAGTACTTTCAGTTTCCAAAATTATCTATTTATATGGTTACGTAATCAATAGCTTCTGCAATCCCAGTTTCCAAAATTATCTATGAATATGGTTGTGTAATCAATAGCCACTGTGAGTTACTTGTATCTTGCAGAGTACCGAACATAAAATTTAACGTGGCTAAAGTTTTACAATCCACGATCCCCATCGTCGATCAATCAGTAAGTTCACTATCCGTTTCTTTTACTTGCTTGATAGTGCGTACACACCTTGCTAAACGTGAATCTGAATCGATTCTAGTTTGTATTCCTGTTTCTTACTTCTCATTCATGTATTTGAAACACAATAATGTTACTTTCTAAGGTGGTGGAGAAAACCATACGCCCTTGCTTGATAGATCTTGCCGAGGACCCTGATGTTGATGTCCGTTTCTTCGCCAATCAAGCTCTTCAATCAATCGACCATATGATGTCGAGCTAGGCGCCCCTGCAAAATATTATTTCTTCTGGTGTTTTGGATTTCTCCTTTACTATAGTGCCTCTCGAATAATCGAGCAGGCTGCCGAATTTACTCGTCAACACTATTATCTCAGAAATCCCATTTTGCTTGTATTGTATTTTCTCCAAACCAACTCCTGCTAATGTTGTAGTAGATATTTTCTGGTTAGCTGTGATGCCCGCTCGAGTTTGAACAAAAAGCTGGTCCTATCGACTTTGAAATTACCATCATTCAGATATTCTTTGTATGGTTGATTACATAATCATCAATAGATTACATAATAATTGATAGTTTGATCAACATAACATGCGTAACTTAACGCTTTACTACTTCAATCATTATTTTATCGTTTGTAATTACATATCTGTATCTTTTGACAGCTAACGTCACATCTCGTATTTTGTAGTGTATATTAAATTTGAACTTAACTTAAGAATCCTAGACAAATTTGTGTGTTACTGAGAATTTTATAGTAATTTTTGTTGGCTCTACTAACAAAATTAAAAGGAAAACTTAGACAAACTTGTGAAAAATAAAAAACTTTATGGTTTTCTAATAATTAAACATTTAATTTCTAACTTTTTTCAATAAAATAATTATTTATGAAAAAAATCAGATTATACGAACGTATAATATGTGCAGAAGGATATTAGTATATAAAAGCTGAAGGATTGTGATTGTATAGAAGAATATATGAATCAAAGATATCGGATATAAGACTTGTAGAAATAAAATAAATGGAGTGCAGGTTGAAATAACAATTAAACACTCAAACATGCTTTATATAT
>KQ987868.1:5926-21269 GCA_001598015.1 Dorcoceras hygrometricum
CTGATTGGCTGTGCGTGGTATAGAGGATTGATTTGATTTTCCAGTTGATGGACTGGTCTAGCTATCCGATTCTTTGATAGCCCTCATGCATTCATGACATTGATTTATAGCATGTTGCATGTTTAGCTGTTTTGATAGCTCTTCGTACTGAGGCTTGACCTCGTATTTGTTTTCCTGTTTTTGTGTCTTGGGTCTGTGTTGCCCATTTACAGGATCTTCAGGTAGCCAGGCTGGACAGAGTGGAGGTTCAGCTGGTCGATCCCCTTTCCCATGAGTCCCAGTTATATTTATGATATGTACTGAACCGGGGGATGCCCCACGTTGCTGTGTATTGGGGATCTGTATTCGATTTGAATTGTAGTTGCTACCTGTTTGTATAAGTTTGAGTTAACTTATGTTTTGATTATCGATATTTTGAATGTATGTTTGTACGTTCAGGCCCAAATGATGTCGAAAATATTTAAGCCCTGATTTTAGCTTCCGTGTTTATGCGTTTATTATGTGTTAATTGTGAGTAATTAGCACGGGGCCTGACACCTAGGCTCACTAGCTATCTTGGGTACAGGTGAGGATGTTCATTGAGAGCTGGAAGATGCGGAGCTGAATCAGGATGGGGAAGTGTGTTTATCGATGAGCCAGTGTTTCCTTGCTGTTACAGGCCATACCTATTTTTGTGAATGAAGTTGTATTAGACATCTCATTTCGAACTGTTTCTAAATTGATTTTGAATTCTTTGTATCAAGCGTTATCTATATTATTTCACACTCCGATCTGTTTTGCTCTAATCTGTTATATTCTGCAAGCTGTTTGCGATGAACGTCCAAACGACCTTAATTTTATTATTGTTTCTCTGCCTAAGTAAGATCAGCTTTCATATTTGCTATCATTTTGTACCTTTACAACTTCTAATCTGTCATTCCATGCGTGAGATGAATTGTTATTTAAATTGCACAACCGTCCCTGAATTTTGTACGTTATTCCAAATCCTAAATTTGAAAATGTTGTACACATTTTTTCGTACTTTAGAGAATGGTTTTGTAAAATTGGTGGACTAGGGCGCCACAACACGTCTCTGCGATATTGCTTTCACAGCTTCCATAGCCCAATCCGGATTTATCACCAGATGGTTTCGCAGATGACTTGGTCAAGGAGCTTATGATTTCAGCTAAGCACTTATTTTCATATCATCTCTTGCGACCTACTTCTCAGATATTCATTTTAGGTCTTTAGCGTACTTATAGCAGTATGCAAATCATCTGAGCTTACAAGCTCAGCTTTTGTAGCACGACTCTCTTTTTCAGCTTTGACTTCCTCAAATGACTGAGAAAACTTTCTGTACTCTACGACCATGTCATTCAAGTCTGTGACAAGGTCTTCTCGTTTAAATCAAGGTTTTAAAAGTCGAATACTTTTTTAGTGTCATCAGCCATTAGACATTGTTCATCGTATTCACTGTCGATCGACGAAGACATCCCTGATCTGGACTCTTCTGAATCTATATAAGCCCATGAACTCTTGTTCTTTAGTGACAATTACTTTCTCACTCCTCTTCTTCCTATAGAATTTCTTGTTCTTTCTATCTTTACTGCTTTGATCTGGTTTCCTTTTTGTTTCCTGCTTGGGTCTCTTCCAGTTTGCAGCATAGTGACCAGATCTGCCACATTGATAACATTTAAAGTCAGAAGAACTGGTAGAATTCTTTTTAATAAAATCAAGAGAGTTGAGTTGAGAATTTTTTTCCTTCATAAATATCCAAACTTCTTTACGAAGAGGGACATTATGTCGTTGCTGAGTTCCTCAGTTGTTTTGCTTGGAGAGCTCTGTTCTTGAATGGTTGCTTCTAGAGCTTCGTAGGCTGTGATGTAGATGGTTATGATTCAGCTCTTGTCTCCAGCTCGAACTCATAAGCATTTAGATTAGCAAATAGGTCGTTGAGATCCATCTTGTTGAGGTCATTTGACTCTCTCATGGCCATTGTCTTCACATCCCACTCCTTTGGAAGCGCTCTCATGACTTTCAGTGCGAGCTCCCTATTGTTGTACTCTTTTCCGAGTCTGTTCAGATCTATCACCACTGAGCTAAATCTTTCGTTGAATTAAGACCTTGTTTATCCACACCTCATATTTATCTATTCAAACTTCTACAGGGCTACTGCAAGCTTGTTTTTCTTTGTTTGTTCATTGCCCTCGCAGATTTGGATCAACTTCTCCTAGATTTCTTTGGCAGTGGCGTAGGTCTAGATCTTACTTTACATATTGTTGTACAGCGTCTTGCATAGAATATCATTTGCCACGTTGTTTAGGTTCACCTTCTTTTTTCTTCCGTCTTCCACTCCAATCTAGGCTTCTCAACCCATTGTGCTGCACCAGCAGAGATGGCTACAGCTGTGATTGGCTTAATTATCTTTATCGGGCCATCAATGATGACGAACCAATATCGTCATCTTCAACTGCCAGGTGAGCTTGCAACCTTATCTTCCAAATATCATATTCCTCCTTGGAAAACTTAGGAACTTAGTTGTGACAAATAGACATATTTAATAATTGCAGTTTAAAAGACTGTTCAGACACTGATATAACCGCTCTGCTACCACTTGTTGGGCTCAAAATATAGTTAAAATATAGGTAGGGAGTTCATAGGGGGGTGAATGAACACCTTAAAAAATGTTCACGAAAATCCTTTTAAAAAATTTTTACAATACTTCGACTTAACTCTGAGCTATGTTACCAGCTTGGAGGATCTCAGGGTGATCTGTTCTCTCAAGTAACAAATACATGTACGGAAAGAACTCGATTGAGCAGATTAAAAACTGAAAGCAGAAAACATAAAGGGATGAGAGTTTGTTTATGGAAGTTCAGAGCTGAAACTATAGCTCCTGCAACAACCAAATTCCAATAGCCGCAAATGTGAGAACTCCTAGCACTCTACGATAGATTACAGACACATGATCTATTCTTCTATTACAGTTATCAGCTCTGAGATGATTAAGCTACGTTCGCTATCCACAGTCCGTTTTTTATTAACACTTATGCGCAGATACTACAGAGTATGGTTATAACTCTGAAAAATGACTTTGAATCTTTGGGAGCAAAGTCGAAATGAAGACGATAAATGAATAGTGAGGTGTTTTTGCGCGATCTGATATCTCAAAATTTCATTCTGTATTACATCTTGGATTTTTGTTCGCGTGTCTTCTGTCAAGTGCTCGTAACGTCTTCTTTTATTTATAGATCTTCTGATCTGCTCGATCCTTTGATTAATTTGATCTCCTGGCTGATTGATCTTCTTTCCATTCTTGAAAGACTTGCCTTGATACGTACCGGAATCATTGGAAGGTTACTATAGGTGCAGAAATATCGTCCGGCAATTTATCCCGAAATTGAGCACTTGATTCAATCTGAATTATTTGATATACGTTTCACAAAGCTGAAATCCTGATCTGCGCAAACTTTGCTCTAATCTGAATGTTTTGTAAGCTCTGAGTTGTTCGCTATTCGTGCGATCTGAAAGTTGTCCTGCGCTCTGATCCAGAGCTCAACCTTTTCGGGTCTGATCTGATACTCAATTTCAAGCTGATCTGGAAACGTTCCTCTGAGATGATTCAATTTATCTAAAAACAGAATATTTAAATACTACCTTGAGAACTAAGATCTTCAGCTTTGATTTGAAAACTTATACACTCTAAGCTGAAAGTTATTGTTGTTCTCTGAGCTGACATTGCTCTGATCTGTTCTGTTTCCATAATCTAATGCTGTGACACTCCGATCTGAATATTCTCTAATTTGATTCCTTCACTTAAGATCTAATCTGATCTGTCTCGCTTCGTTTCCTCTGATCTGATTACGAAGCTCCAATCTGAGGCTCCAATCTGATATGATCTACGTCACTCTAATATGATCGACCTACTCTTAGCTTATTGGCGACATTGAAGCTGATCGACATGCTCTAAGCTTATAGGCAAAGTACTATTATGATTGACACGCTCTGAGCTGTTCTACGATTCCCTAATCTTATTTTCAAAGAAGTGAAACACATATGCCGATAGATTATTCAAACTGGACAATCCCTCAAGAACACATAGAAAACATTTACAAAATAGGTTTCACAGATTTCAAAACTGCTTTTTCTGTCAAAACTCACGAAGAAACCTTAAGTATTCAAGAAGATAGTCAAAGTATAACTCTCCTTAATAAATACAACAATACAAAAATATATTCAAAAGAATTACAAATATATTCCTTTTCGTTTAGTTCAAATAGCTGTTAAACCCTTAGTTCATATTGGAGTAGATACTACAGTATATATCGCCTTGCGTGATAAAAGACTCAAGAGATATCAAACATCTCTTCTGTCGATGGTGCAAACCAATATCTGCAATGGCCCAATTTATTTCAATTGTTCTCCAAACTTTTCTGTGGATCTCACAGATCCCATGATTTTAGATTCATTAATTTTAGATGTTCAAATTCAGGGAGATGAATTTCATCCCTGCAAAAACTTCGCAATTATGTACAGTGTCTACTTCAGACTTCTGTCTTCTCAATTAAATCCAAAATACAACAGACTTCCTGCTTCGAAAGAAGAGACAGTATTATTGCAAATAGATGCGGAAAGACCTACAGTCTTTACGCCCAAAAGACTCAAATGGAATGAAATAACCATTCCAGAACAATTCATAATTAATACTCCTCAAATTCCTAGAAACATAGAACGTAGAGATATTTCTCAAATAATAGAAGAAGAAGATGGAAAAATTACAATAAAATTTAATTCACAAATTCAAAACTCTAATATTCCTAATTTCCAAAGATCTCAATCTTCGAGACATTCCTTTTCGACTGTCTCAGGAAATACTCAAAAATATGAATTTACAACCCCTCTTCCTAAACCTCAATCAGAACAATCTTCTCCGCAAAATTATTCTCCTCCAATGTCTCCTTCAGTTTCCAGTATGATTAATATGATCAGTTCTGGAACAGAATTCAAACCAGATTATGATCCCAGAAACATAGAACGTAGAGATATTTCTCAAATAATAGAAGAAGAAGATGGCAAAATTAAAATTAAATTTAATTCACAAATTCAAAACTAATATTCCTAATTTCCAAAGATCTCAATCTTCGAGACATTCCTTTTCGACTGTCTCAAGAAATACTCAAAAATATGAATTTACAACCCCTCTTCCTAAACCTCAAACATAACACTCTTCTCCTCAAAATTATTCTCCTCCAATGTCTCCTTCAGTTTCCAGTATGATTAATATGATCAGTTCTGGAACAGAATTCAAACCAGACTATGATTATTTAAACAAATAAGCTGAAGATAAAATTCATGATTCAAAAAGAATTTGGTATAAACAATTGGATAAACCAATCAAAGAAAAAATTGTTAATGCATGGATAATCAAAATGAAAACAATTAAATCAAATATTCCTTTTTACACTTTCCTAACAATATTCCTTTCCGCAGAAGGCATTAATGATTATCAAAACCAATCTGTCAGTCACGTCAATACAACTCTTCATAAAAAATGGACGCTCAGTAACAATGAAATTGTTACAGCTGTTCATCCTCCTCTTCACAACTTACACCTCAATACTTCAAAAGGTGACGTCATAGCTGATCCATTTAAACGTGGACGCAATGACAAAGAACCTGTTAATACAGAAGATATCAATAAAATTTTTCAACAAAATAATTATTCAAATCAAATACTTAAAACTATAGCTACCCAAGTAGATCATTTTTCCAATAATCTACCTCAAAAATCAAAACTACCAATATTCAATAATACATCAGCAAAACCTTTCTTTACAACAAATGTCATACCTCCTGGAAAAGAGATAGGAATAAACCTCAATAATAATAAGCTATCAGAAATAGGTACATCTGGTAGTAAAATTAATTGTGTCGACAACAATAATACTCAAAATACTAATCAAGATAATGAATCTCAAACTTCCAATCCGACTGATTCTGGTTCAGAATCATAAGAAGAAGTCAATATTATTGACAATACTTTTACAGATGAAGAAACTCAAATTAATAGAATAAACCATAGAAGACAGTTCAATACTCGTAATTATTATCGACAGCCTACGCCAGTTGATATTGGTTACGAAGAAAGAAATCAATTCAAAACTACAAAATATGATGGCCAATCTATAATTGAATGGAATATAGATGGCAATCCTAGTGAAGAATATAGTTCTTCAAAAATTATTCTTACAAATCTCAAGTGCCCATCCTTAACTGACTATCGTTGGTATAAGGATGTTTTCCTAACTCATGTTCTTCGATGAGAAGACTGTAATATGTCTTTTTGGAAGGAACGTTTCATATCGGGATTACCCCGACTCTTCGCTGAAAGAATATTTCAAAAATTAAAAACTACAGTAGGAACAGAAGATATTCCTTTCGCAGACATGACCTTTGGTCAGTTGTTTGCATTTATCAAAAGAGAAGGTTTATCATTATGCTCAGAACTCAAACTTCAAGCAAAATACAAATCTGATAGAACTACAACTCGTAAAGAGTTAGGTTCTTTCTGCTCAATGTTCGGTTTAATGAACCTTGAACCTCATTCAATACATAAGAAAAAGAAAGACAAAAGATTTCAATCTTTCAAGATTTAAGAAGAAAAATAATACTAACTCAAATTCGTTAAAATGTTGGAACTGTAACCAACCAGGTCATACGTCTAATAATTGTCTCAAAAAACCTAAGAAAATTCATAAGAAACATAAAAAAACAACATATTAATGAATTATTTGATGATATTCCTTGTGATTTCAGTACATCCAATAAAGATGACACTGCATCAGAAGATGAACAACAACCTTCAAAGGCATATGCCACTAAGCCATATTTCGACTTAAAATCAGAACAGAGGTAGGGTGATTTATAATCGCAGCTCTAGGAAGTGTTTTGATACTTCATTTTAAAAGCCAAGTAATGTTTTAAAGATTTCAGACAAGTACAGTTATGCTTTCCAATTTTTACAGTTTACTGATCATCGTATTACTGAACTCAATATACCATCATTCAGCTTTGAACTTCAGTATAGATAAAGATATTGTTCTGCTTGTATTGCCTGTATTTGCTATTCCAGATTTAACTGTTGAGCCCCTAGGCTCACTAGTTTTTTTGAGTGCAGGTGATGAGATCTAGGGAGTTGGATGGTGCGAGTTGGAACAGACTGGAGGTGTTTATCGTAGACAATAGTTCCGTTCTGTTTTCAGTTCATTCTATTTTGTGTTGTATAGAATTATAGTTACAGTTTTTGAATCCATCGCTGATTACTGATTCCTTGTTTTGATGTAATCTGAACAAATATTTTACCTTTAAAATGTTGTATAAATTTCTTAGTTATATGAATAGATCTGCTTTCCAGTTCTAAGAATGAAATTTCTGTTCTTTTGCAATTCAGTCAAGAATTGTATTGATTGTTCGTATTAAACCAGGTTCAAACTTTTAGATTCTTTCAATTGAAACCCCAAACAATAACAATTTAAGTTAGAAAGCCCAGTCGCTACAAATGATTACTAGCATTGGTATATAACATGAAGATAATCATTTTGAGGGATTAGCCATCTTACGGGATATTTCCGTAACTTTTTAATTGACTAAGAAATTTAGTAATTTCTTCTCTCCATAAAACTCTTTCATATCCTTTTGATCATATATGTTCATTGGGATAGGCTTGTATCTTACAAACTCATGCTATTTGCCCTCCTTAACTTGAAGGGTTGCTTTCAGTCGATTCTAGTTCCACCATGCCAAGGGATTCTCGTTATAGCTTTCTTTAATCCTCCTCTTGACATCTTCAAGTGATATTTTGGATTTCATTATATATCCTTCTGATGTAAAGATATTTGAAGGAATTCAATTTCCTCTGATTGAAGTTTTGTCCAGTCCTTACTTGGAGCATTGTGTCTCCAAATCTTATGGAATCCTTCATCTTTGGGTGCAAAAGTTTTGCTTCGTCATCACGCATGATGTGAAATTGAATCGGAATTTTCCGAAAAATGATTCTTTCTATCTTCGAACAATGATTTTTTGATCATACGGTTTAGTGAACACAAGTCTCCTGGTTTCATTTTCTTGTGTGTAGCTTTTAAAAATTTGTAGGAAATTATTTCCTAGCAAGATGTATGCTCTTGTATCATGAAAATAAATATGGTGGTGTCTTTACTTTATACCAAGGTGTTTGCCCTGCACCTCCGACTATGATTTTGAAACGAACCGTACTCTAGAATTTTTTTTTTAAAATCATATGCGGAATAAATAACTAATAGGTATGGCTTGTTCCCTTTTAAATCATTTTCTCAGAAATACTTGAAACAGAAGTAAATAAACATTTTAAAACATAAAATCATTCATACTGTTTAAAAACAGGACTGATTAAAAGTACTGAACATGACATGCTAAAAATCAATATCTGAAAAGTGTATCATATGAAAGATAAAACATCAATGAGGTCACGGGGTACAGCTGCATCCGACGCTTAGAGTTCCTCACTGCCAGCCGGGACATAATCCACAGAGTCATCACCTGCATCATTTAAACCTAGTGAGCCTAGATGCTCAGTATGCTCTATCTTTTAAAAAAGCAAGGTACATATAAATAAAATCACATGCAAACACATACGCATAATAAAATAACATTAAAACATGCACACATGGATGATCTTAAAACCTTGTTTGTATATTTCATAACATATCATAACATATAACGTACATAAGGCATGACATAACGTAACATGAAAAACGTATGAGTCGTATTAGGGAATGCGAGCGGGCGTGTGACTGATCTGTCGAAATAACCAACGTATGTGATGGTGCGGTTCACCCGACATTACCTCGGGATCCCAAGCACCTACTATGCCACTTCACCATGTCATGATCACATGAATCCATAGGCTCATAATCATACATTAAAACAGGAGATACTCAGGTCCAGCTACCCGGCTAGCTCCCATCATTGAAATTTGCCACATCACTTCAATCCTGGGGTTTTATCTTAAAAAAAATCATGCCTGATCGTTTCATATAATCTAATGATGCGTGCATTCTTAAAACCATGCAATTTAAAAGCTTAGCCCGTCGATGTATATTTAATCCTTTACTTTAAAACTATTACATACATAGAATACTAAATTTGTAATTAAATATATATTCACGGGCTTCTAAATTTTCTAATTCGGGCAAGGACTGGTTCAAGAGCCTGGCCCACTAATTCTACACTTAACCTTGAAATTGAACTTAGCCCATAACTTTTAATTTCACCTTTAACATCCTAAAATACTCCAATTTTAATTTTAAAACTCCAAAGACCAATTTTGACTATTTTAACATCAATTGACCAATTTTGACTTTAAAATAACTTGACCAATTTTGAATTTAAAATCCTAGTTAAAATCCCAGTACCCTCAATTTTGTCTTTAAAATCTTAAAACAAATTATTAGGTCCATATTAATTAGAATTTTGACTAAACTATTTGACTTTAAAGATTTGACCAAAAATAATGAAATTGGACCATATACTTAAAAAATTAAAATAACCGGTCCAAAATTAAAATAACTTGGATCAAATTTAAAAAATTTTGACTCGACACTCGACTAACCAATCCGGTTCAACCGAACCAAACCAACCGGTCCAATTGAACCGAACAAATCACCTCACAACCCTACCCCCATGCACGCCGTCGCCCCATGCGACTTCCCCGAATTCACGCCTCTCGACCTCCCTGCTCCGGCCACTCTGGCCAGAGCCCCGCTGGCTGGACCACCCCCAGGTCCATCCGGTTCCACTGGAACCAGCCACAGCCCCATCCATGGACCACATCGAGCGTACGAAGGCTGGGAAGCGCACGGCTTGCACACGGCGCATGGGCGACGCACCGGCCTTGGGTTGGTTTTTTGTTCAGAAGATTTCTCACACTTATGGACCACCTATAGACTTGACTAGGGCCACCTTGAACCACCTATATGCGAGCCACAGTCCCATGAACAGCCCCTTAGCCGAAGCATTATAAGAAACGATCGAAACTTGTTAGAGGAAAACATGAACATGCGCGGATCTAAAACAATTGTGGATACATCTTTATAAATCACATACAAATCATGAATTAAACCTTAAAAAAAAGTTTACTATGGCGTTAATGGTGAGAAAATAAATCGATATTACATGTCTGGCTTGGAGAAAGAGGAGATCTGCGAGTTACCGACGTGTAGGACGCGAGATCGGGACAGGACCGCCTTTGAATCACCAAAGCTTGAAGAATACCGATGGGGGTGTGCTTGAGGGGAGGGGGACGGCAATGGGAGGGAGTGAAGGCTAGGGTTTGCACAAATTTTTTGTTATGAAATAATGATGGTGCCAAAAATGACCACTAAGGCTTAATTAAGAAATTAAAAGGGAATTTTAGAAGCTTGCCCCTCCACTAATTGAATGTTAATTAAAAACTTTAAACTTGGTTTGAAATCTCTAATTTTCGAAATAAAAGCCCTCTCAAATTTTAAAACACATTAAAAAATCCATTAAAACAGCCCGTATGGATGGAAAACGGGTTCCCCACCAAAATAATCATAAAAACCCCAAATTTTCGGACATTGCTGCTTAAAAATAATAAATTTATTCTTAAAAATCTAAGGACTTACAGATATCAAATTAATTTTCATCTCGATCGTCCCTAGTCTCGTTCACGCGTCCGTAGCTCAAACAGACTGAAACATGACATGCATGCCATGCGACATAAAAATCATAAATAAATCACATAAAATGGCATGTATTTATCTAAAATTATTTTTCCCCTAGTCATGCACTCATTTCTACGTAATCAAAATTTCTAGGTATTACAACTCTCCCCCCTTAAAGGAATTTCATCCCCGAAATTAAGTACGTACCAAATAGCTTAGGGTAGCGCCTCCGCATATCGGCCTCAGTATCCCAGGTAGCCTCATCCTCTGCATGATTCTGCCATCGGACTTTGACCATCGGAATACTCCACGCTCTAAGTTTGCGCTCCTCTCGAGCCAAAATCTGTACTGGTCGCTCCTCAAATGTTAAATCCGACGCCAACTGGAGCGGCTCAAATCCAAAACATGCGATGGATTCGGAACATACTTCCGCAGCATCGAGATGTGGAAAACATTATGGTCCACCGACAATGTGAGGATTGAGAATTCGAAATAGTGATTAATCTGATTGGTATAGGATTAGTCATGAGATTTTGTAATTTCAAATTTTCAGATTTCAGATTTTCAGACTTTTACAGTTTGGTGAAGTCTGGTTAATGATTTTTGTATTCCTCCTTGTGATGTTGTGCTTCGAGTTGTAAGCTTCTTTCGAGTGAAATCTGTTTGAGAAATGGAGTTGAATTGGTGAAATGGTGAATGAAATCTGATTCCCCGGTGTTTGCATGTGTTGTCGCTATTAGGTAGTGGAACGATGTCGTTTTAGCGAGATCTACTCGTGGAGGTTATCAGATGAGGTCTGATGGTTGATGGCGTGGAGATGAAATGCTGCCGTTGCGGGTGAGATCTGAGCGTTTGTGTGAATTTCCACGAACACATGACGAAACACCGTCGTCTTGGTGAGATCTGGTGATCGAGTCTAGCGCTCAGTGTTAAGCGCTGTCGTTTTGGTGTATTCGGATGTCTCGTAGCGCGAGGGATCTGTTGTTTTAGCGAGCGCAAGCGAGGATTCATGAGAAGAGGGCACGTGGCAGTCAACCGATAAGTTGACCGCTGGTGAGAGATCTGTTGAATTGAAGGGAGCGTTAGCGTTGTATCAGACTTGTGCAGTGCGACGTCGTTCCATTATGTTGTTGCGTCGTCGTTTTGAATTGTGAACGCCCAGAGTGTTTTGAATTGCGCGAACGAAGAAATCTGATTAGATAACGCTAGTTCATTACAGACTTCACGCGTGCGGCGTCGTTTAGTTAGTGCGCAGGCATTTAACGTAAGCGCTGGAATCTGTTGTGTTAAGTGAAGCATCGAGAAGTCTGTTTAGCGCCTGGAAGAGAAGCATGAATCTGTTTTCGTCAGTGATTGGCTTGTCCAGTAGCGTTTAAATTGGGGAATTAAATATAAGTGTCGGACAACACTTAGAATTTGAGACACCGATATTTCTCTGTTTTTCTCCCGACATTCTTGAAACCTCGTTTTAGCTACTGTTCATTCGAACATTCTTCCCTAGATTTCTGCCGAATCCAGTCTTTGTTTTCGACGGTTTAGGTGGCGCTGAAATCCCTGAGATGTGCTCTTTCGATTGTTACCAGCTAGAAAGCCTGAGACAACGATTTGAGGGATCCCGTAAGATATGCGTGCTCGTGGAATTTCCTCTACCGTTGAACAGAATCTATCTTCAGCTCTTTTGAGCTTTTGGGTGAGCATCCCTTGCTATTTTGAGCCTTGAATTCGTTGTTAATACCTGCGTGAGTGTATGGAACGAGAATGGAGTTCTGGCCGTAGGTTTTAAAATGTATAAGTCCAGATTTGTGTCGTATGTTAGTTGATTTTCGAGGCTCTGTCACAGATTTGAGATTTCCAGTAGCCTTCTGCCATGAATTCCGAGGTCAGGAGGAAGCTGATTTGTGCGTGTCTTGCTATTTTGAGCCTTGAATTCGTTGTTAATACCTGCGTGAGTGTATGGAACGAGAATGGAGTTCTGGCCGTAGGTTTTAAAATGTATAAGTCCAGATTTGTGTCGTATGTTAGTTGATTTTCGAGGCTCTGTCACAGATTTGAGATTTCCAGTAGCCTTCTGCCATGAATTCCGAGGTCAGGAGGAAGCTGATTTGTGCGTGTTGAGTATCGTCGTGATTTTGAGGGATCTGTTCGCTTTAACCGTGAACTTGCAGCGTCTGGTGAAATCTGTGAGGTAGTTTTAAGCTGCAGAAGGTACGAATTTGAGCAATTATGGACAGCTTTGATGCATAAGCTGTTGGGTAACAACGGTGTAGGATCCGGATCCCGCCTCCTGGGGCACAGCGGAAAACAAAATTGCCCGGGAGACGATCAATACAATAAAATTCAAACACAATACGAACCATTCATAGGGTGTTTTCGTTGATTACCTTGCTGGCAACTCGTGCCTGGCTCCAACCGGAATTACAAGAACGCTGGCTCTTCACGGTAGGCGGCGGTAGATTCGTCAATCAGGTCCATGACCGGAAATGATCTCCCTCCGATCAGCCTGCACTAGAAGACCGATGGATTTTATCACCAACGGATTCTCCTCGAAAAGTTGCCCGGAGCAAGTCCGGCGAGGTGGCGGCGGCGGCGGCGTGCACCGACGTCGGCGGCGGCGAGGCTTTGGAGGAGAAGGGGGCGGCCGTGTCCAGCACACTAGGTTTAAGGTTTTGTGTTGTGTCAAAAAGTGTATTATGATTAAGTCTAAGTCTACATTAAGTAGACTTAATGATAGACTTGGACCGGCCCAACGGGTCCGGGTCCAATGTATGAACATTCGGTTCATCCCTATCACCGTGACTTCATCATAACTCCGATCGCCGATCAGATCGGACCGATCGACTCAGTTTCCAAAACTGAATACTATGATCTGAAAAATCATTTTTCAGAACCCCAGTGCAAAATGACCGTTTTGCCCCTCAACAGCGGGAAATCACGATTTGACCCCTGTTGACTTTTAGGAAGTCGCACTCTCCAAAATCCTCCTCAAGTTCTCAACACATTGAGCTCAGTATCCGTGCGGGAATCCCGAATCCAGTACTTGTGTGACCCTCAATGGTTCAGGGATACAGCATGCCGTGGGCCCACAACCATTGTGGCTCCGGAATCACAATTCCGGACTTGCCCAACGGATCATGGTAAGAGCGTCTAGCAACATCGCCCCATGATCCCCTAGGTATCAATGATAGTGCCTGCAAGAACCAGTTGGTCGTGGTTAGCGTACAATACGGTCCTTTCAATCCATATATCCCGACCAGATCAACGACCATTGATAAATCGAGAGTCGCTAAAGATCCGATAGCTATGCATACATCTTGGAGATCGAATAGTGACATCGCGAGTGTAACTAGATAAACCCATTTACCTAAAACACTTCTAGTACTCTGGCCAGAGATTTATACACTATTATCCCCTCAGATAGCATAGGATATCCACGCATGTCTGCGAGCGATGAATCCTCGACAACGATGCATCGACTCCTACATGCATCGGAATTTCACCCAATCCCGCCGCCTAATGATCCCAAGTGAGTCGACAAACGAGTCAAAGTGAAACGCCTATCATGTAGAGTCTCAATGACGTTTCGAGTCATGAGGACTAATCAGTACAACCAAGACCTCGGACTTATCCACTCGACAAATGGTAACCACTTGGAAAGTTCGAGCGAGGTAGTTCGATAGATCACAAGGTCACTACCTATCTGCATGCTCAGAACATCACAATGTTCCCTACCAATGAAACATGGTACTTCACATCGCAGATACTAGTCTCGAGCTCGGGCGGCCTTATCCTCATTTTGTCGGCCCAATCGACTAGGAACTAATTAAGAATACACAGTGACTATTAGATGTGTTTCATGATAGCCGTCATACCCACTATCACATCTAACATACACTATAGTGCATTCTAGGTCTTTACTCAACGCAATTGTTAATCATCATACAACACAATGAAAGTAAAGAATGCCATAAATGAAATGCGAATATCATATAAAAAGATTGTCATATACAAGAGTCTATAAACCCACACGCCACAAGTTGGCTAGTTGGGCATCTACTCTAACAATATCCCACTTGCCCTAAAGCCAACTACTCATCAGACGTAGTCCCATTGTTTCGCGATGTTTTTCAAACAAGGGTCCTGGCAAGGGCTTCGTAAGTGGATCAGCAACGTTGTCCGCAGAGGCGACTCTCTCAACTGCTATGTCACATCTAGGCACAATATCCCGGATTATGTGGTATTTCCTCAGTATGTGTTTGGATCTTTGGTGAGACCTAGGCTCCTTTGCTTGCGCAACGGCACCCGTGTTGTCGTAGTACACCGGGACTGGACCAACTCCATTAGGAATGACGCCCAACTCTTGGAAGAAATTCCTTATCCAAACCTCCTCCTTAGCAGCAGCTGATGCTGCGATGTACTCAGCCTCAGTGGTTGAATCCGCGATGGTGTCTTGCTTGGAACTCTTCCAAGAGACAGCACCACCATTGAGCATGAATAAAAATCCAGAGGTTGATTTCGAATCATCCACGTAACACTGGAAGCTAGAATCAGTGTAGCCTTCCAGTTTCAGTTCACCACCCCCATAGACCATGAACATATTCTTAGTCCTTCGAAAGTACTTAAGAATATCCTTCACAGCCTTCCAA
>KQ987871.1:12918-25087 GCA_001598015.1 Dorcoceras hygrometricum
ACTATAACTTGAACCCAGCACAACTTTGGCACGCTAGGCTAGGTCATATTTCTCTAAGTAGGATGAACAAGTTGGTTAGGAGTGACATGTTTGATCTGTCAGACATTAACTCCCTACCGACTTGTGAATCTTGTCTTAAGGGAAAGATGACTAAGCAACCCTTCAAGGGCAAGGGTGAGCGTGCTCAAGGCCTATTGGATTTGATCCATACTGATGTGTGCGGCCCGTTTAGTATTGTGACTAAAAATGGTCATAGGATGAACAAGTTAGTTAGGAGTGACTTGTTTGATCTGTCAGACATTAACTCCCTACCGACTTGTGAATCTTGTCTTAAGGGAAAGATGACTAAGCAACCCTTCAAGGGCAAGGGTGAGCGTGCTCAAGGCCTATTGGATTTGATCCATATTGATGTGTGCGTCCCGTTTAGTATTGGTACTAAATATGGTCACACATACTTCATCACTTTTACCGATGATTACTCTACGTATGGGTACTTGTACTTGATGAAGTACAAGTCTGAATCCTGAAAGGTTCAAAGAATTCAAGGCTGAAGTAGAAAATCAATTAGGCAAATGTATTAAAGCACTTCGATCCGATCGAGGTGGTGAATACTTGAGTGCTGAATTTCAAGACTATCTGAAAGATAATGGGATTCTCTCACAGTGGACCCCTCCGGCCACACCACAGCTCAATGGTGTAGCGGAGCGTCGTAATCGGACCTTGTTGGACATGGTTCGATCTATGATGAGCTTCACTGAACTTCCTACCTCGTTTTGGGGCTATGCGCTCGAAACGGCGGTAATGTTGTTGAACAATGTACACACCAAGGCAGTGGACAAGACTCCGTATGAGATATGGATGGGAAAACCACCCAAGTACTCATTTATGAGGATTTGGGGATGTCCTGCTTACGTGAAGCAGACAGTGGGAGATAAGATGGATACGAGATCCATCTTATGCTACTTCATTGGGTATCCAAAGAATTACATTGGATACTACTTCTACTATCCCAGCGAAACAAAAGTGTTTGTTTCTAGGAATGCCACCTTTATGGAAAGGGAATTTCTACTTGATAGAAAGGGCAAAATAGTAGAACTCGAAGAGGTTCGAGGTCCAATCGAAGTACCAGGTGAGTCTCCCGCACCTACAGAGCCAATACCAGAAATGGTCGCACCTAGGAGATCCGAAAGGGTTCCTAGGGCTCCTGAGAGATATGGTTTTCTCCTTGAAGATGATCAAGGTGATCAAGTTGTTGGATCTGATCCAAGAACTTTCAAGGAGGCAATTTTGATGCTGATTCTAATTTGTGGCTTGAAGCAATGCAGTCTGAGTTTGACTCAATGCATGCTAACCAAGTTTGGACTCTTGTTAACCCTCCCGAAGGAATTGTTCCTATTGGGTGCAAATGGGTATACAAGAAGAAACTTGGGCCTGATGGTAAGGTAATGACCTACAAGGCACGACTGGTCGCGAAAGGTTACACTCAAAGGAAAGGTGTTGACTATGATGAAACCTTCTCGCCAGTCGCAATGTTCAAGTCAATTAGAATCTTATTAGCCATAGCCGCGTGGTACGACTATGAGATATGGAAAATGGATGTGAAAACTGCGTTCCTTAATGGAACCATTAAGGAAGAGATCTATATGACGCAGCCTGAGGTTTCACATCTGTTGGAAGTGAGCATAAGGTATGCAAGCTTCAGAGATCGATCTACGATCTCAAACAAGCATCGCGAAGTTGGAACCTGAGATTCGATGAAACAATTAAGGAATTTGGTTTCATCAAGAATCCCGAGGAGCCATGCGTACACAAGAAGGTAGTTAAAAGCGCTGTGACATTCCTCGTACTTTATGTTGATGACATTCTACTCATTGGGAATGATGTAGGAATGCTGCAATCAACTAAAGTATGGTTGTCTAGTAGATTTTCGATGAAGGACATGGGTGAAGCATCCTATATTCTTGGAATACAGATCTATCGGGATAGATCTAAACGGATGCTCGGACTCACCCAAGCTACCTACATCGATACCATACTTAAGAGGTTCTCTATGGAAGAGTCCAACTAATCGATTGGGCCGTCAAAATGAGGATAAGGCCGCCCGAGCTCGAGACTAGTATCTGCGATGCGAAGTACCATGTTTCATTGGTAGGGAACATTGTGATGTTCTGAGCATGCAGATAGATAGTGACCTGGTGATCTATCGAACTACCCTCGTTCGGACTTTTCAAGTGGTTACCATTTGTCGAGTGGTAAGTCCGAGGTCTTGGCTGTACTGATTAGTCCTCACGACTCAAAACGTCATTGAGACTCTACATGATAGTCGTCTCACTTTGACTCGTTTGCCGACTCACTTGGGGTCATCAGGCGGTGGGATTGGGTGAGACCCCGATGCATGTAGGAGTCGATGCATCGTTGTCGAGGATTCACCGCTCGCAGACATGCGTGGATATCCTATGCTATCTGAGGGGATAATAGTGTATAAATCTCTGGCCAGAGTACTAGAAGTGTTTTAGGTAAATGGGTTTACCTAGTTACACTCGTGATGTCACTATTCGATCTCCAAGATGTATGCATAGCTATCGGATCTTTAGCGACTCTCGATATACCAATGGTCGTTGATCTGATCGGGATATATGGATTGAAAGACCGTACTGTACGCTAACCACGACCAACTGGTTCTTGCAGGCACTATTACTGGATTCGAGATTCCCGCACGGATATTCAGCTCAATGTGTTGAGCATGAGAAGAGGATTTTGGAAGTGCGACTTCCTAAAAAGTCAACAGGGGTCAAATCGGGATTTCTTGATGTTGAGGGGCAAAACAGTCATTTTGCACTGGGGTTCTGAAAAATGGTTTTTCAGATCATAGCATTCAGTTTTGGAAACTGAGTCGATCGGTCCGATCTGATCGGCGATCGGAGTTACGGTGAAGTCTCGGTGATGGAGATGAAACGAATATTCATCGTTGGACCCGGGCCCATTGGGCCGGATCCAAATCCATCACTAAGTCTATTTAATATAGACTTAGGACTTAACTTAATAACACTAGACTACAATTAAACCCTAACCCTAAAGCAATAAGCGCCGGCCCCTCCTCTCAAAAGCCTCGCCGCCGCCGCCAGGTGCACGCCGCCGCCGCCGCCGCCGCTTCGCCGGAATTTGTTCGGGCCAATCTTGACGAGGAGAATCCGTCCGCACCGATCTCGTCAGGCATTCTAGTGCAGGCTGATGAAGGAATCCTGTCTTCGGTCGTGGACCTGATTGACGTAGTCTACTGCAATCTACCGTGAAGTGCCGGTTTCCTCGAGAAACTGGTCGGAGCCAGGCACGAGTTGCCAGCAAGGTAGCAATCTTAAACGCCCTATGAATGTCATAGCATGTTAGTTTTATCGTATTGATCGTCTCCCGGCCATGATTTTTGTTCTTCCGCTGCCTCGCCGGGAGGCGTGATCCGAATCCGCCGCGGCTACCCAACACCTAGCGCTTATCTTTGAGCTGAGAAGTGCTCTGTTAGCTAGACGTAGCTGATCTGGGCTGCTAGGATTTAGGCTGCGAGCTGGTTAAGCTTGAGTAGAGTTGATTTCTTGAGTATCTTGGTAGATTAGGTCCTTTTTTGTAATTTTTTCCTTGATTTGTCGGTAGAGACTTGAGCAGAGCTATAAGTGTGATCCGTTGTTAGCTGAGTTGGGGTATTGTACCAAGATCTGTTAAAGGTACGAATTGAGCTTAATTTAACAGCTTTGACATAAGCATGAGAATATTTCCAGCGTGAATTGATTGTTGTGTATGCGTGCTGGCCGTAAGCAAGTTGCTTAGCCTTGATGTTCTAGATGATTATCTGATTTGCTTTTGTTGGATTATATGCATTGTTTGTGAGTTGATTCTGTCTAGCATTCATGAGTAACATATTGAGCTTGTTCCTTTGAGAACTGATAATCACTGAGTCGTGATTTGCCGACTGATTCGTCGTGCTTGAGAATCCAATGCTTTCACTGAGTCGTGATTGCCAGGTGAGTCACTGTGATCTGGATAAATGATTATTGAGATTTTTGATTGCCCAGCTGAGTCGTTGTGCCTTGTTTACCGATGATTCTTGGTAACCTTTCATGCATTGCACGACTTGAGATATTACATGCCTTATATGATTGTTGTTTTTTTATTTCTCTTCGTACTGAGGTTTGACCTTGATTTCTTTCCCTTTCTAGGGCTGCTTTGGTCTTGTGTTTGGCCTTTGCGGGTTCTTCAGGTAATCCAGCTGGACCTAGTGGTGCATCAGTTGTTACAGCCCCATTTTGCATCCCAGTTATGTATTATGCATCAGTTGTTAGAGCCCCGTTTTGCATCCCAGTTATGTATTATGTATTGAACAAGTTTGCCAGGGGATTCCCTACTTGAATACTGTACTTAAGATTTGTATTTGTTGAGATACTTGTACACATTTCTGGTACTGATGTTGTTGTGTGGATTTTTGAGTTAAAAATCTATACTTTGAGTATGAATGTATTCTAAATTGTATTTTCAGTTCAGGCCGACACAAATTTTTAACCCATAATTTATGCTTCCACGAAATTGCGATTAATTGAGTATTTAATCTCTGATGTAGAGCGCCGGGCCTGACAGAGGAAAACTTTTGAAGTTGTGCTCTCTGTAAACAAGAAACCGACCAAAGTTTTTAAACTTTGCAAAGGAACCGATCGTGTTTGTGTGTTGTTCTAGCCAGAAAACTCTATGTAATCGTCGTCTTTGTTAAGACAAATAAACTCTGTTTCTTGCTGCACTTTTAAAAGCATATATATGGTTTCTATTTGTATGTTTGTATGTGTTGAAGGTTTGAAAAACGTTTCTTTAAGAGTTCTTCAAACACGGTTGAGTTTAAGATGCTTTCTTTGAACTTTGGATTCAGGAAAGTTAGTAGAAAATGTTTTATGATGTTCGTTCCAGTTTCTTCCTGAGTTTTCCGAGATGTCCTTCAAGCAGCTTACGCATCCTTGTGTCAGTATCTTACAAGTAGGTTACCTGTTCTTGTTTACTCGAGATTTCCTAAGATAATTTCGATTCCTTCAGATTAAGGAAATCTTCCAAGCTGGTAGTTGTTATTGAACTAAGTTCGTGATCTGCTCATTTTTGCTCGATCTGGTTTTCTAGTCGCGATCTGGTTGTCCAGCCCGCTTGTGATCCGATTTCATTTCCAGTCCACTTGTGATCTGGTTTCCTTGTTCAGTTGCTCACGATCTGATTATATGGTCCGAGTTGACTTTGTTTGACCATCCAGTTCAGAGCTGATTTTATATTCTTCACTAGCACGCTCGCGTGCTGATCATAATCCGAGATGAATCAGCTCAGGTCCATTCTGGACCGATACTGTAATTCTAAGTTTAATTCTTCGTTTCTTTAGCTTTGAATCGAAGGTATAACTTCAATCTGTTCGTAGTTATACCCATTGTAAAAGATAGTTCACCAGCTCAGAGCTCTGCTACTTTTATTTAGTTCTGTAGTTGAGCCGATTCAGTTTCCTTCTTAAATTGAATTCCGATGAACACCCAATAATTTTCGAACATCAAAAGTGATTTTAAGAATAGCAGTTCAAAGAAAGTTTTTAGAATATTTAAAGGAAGTATATTTCAAAGTTTCAAGTGATTTATGGCAAAGATAACAGATGGTCAGCAGAGGAAGGGCCTAAGTCGATGGCTCAAGAAGTGTAGCGGGCTGGGTCCTCATGCATTGCCCTTTTTAGCAATTCTGCACCGTCTTCAGATTGTACCGTATCTCTGCTTATCTGATTTTAGCTTGAAATAGTTCAACCGACTACACATCACTGCAGAGATGTCAACTCCAGTTTCAGACTGTACATAGCTTTACATAAACCAAGATTTACTCAGCTGGTTTTATGTTGTCTTGTACCAAGCTGGTTTTCCCGTTTCTGGTTTCTGAATACTGAGCTGGTACCTGTATTTGTCTTAGCTTGCAGCTGGTTTTTGTGAGGAATCAGATTTCAAGATTGTGATTAATCATATTTTGGAGTAGGATTAGTCACGAGAATTAAGATTTTTGATTTCAGGAATTTCGGATTTTTGGTGAAATCTGATTTGAGAAATTCAGATCTCACGTAGAGCATTTCAGATTCCAAGTCGTAGGAATTATCGGGTAAGATCTGGTCGTGATTTGGAGTTGATTTGGTTAAGTTAAGATAGAAATCTGTTTTCCTTGGCGTTGCGTGAAGTGCCGCAAGTATTGAGTGAAACGCTGCGTTTTAGTGAGATCTGGATAGTTGAGAGTGCAACGCTTTTGTTTCGCATTTCCAGATGTCAACATTGGTCAACGGAACTGTAGCAGGTGATCGCTGGATTGAGAGAGCTGGTTTCGTTGTATTGAACGCTGGTGATTGTTCGCGTGTAGAGATCTGCTGACTTAAGCAGATTTCGCTAGTCAACATGTAGAGTTGACATCTGGTATAGCGCGCATAGTTGAGGAATCTGTTTTGAGCACTAGCGTTGTAATTTGAGGAGAGATCTGTTTCGCTGTGCGACGTCGTTTGGATTAGTGGCTACGTCGTCGTTTTAGCATTCTACGTTGCTAAGGCGTAGAGATATGTGTTAGTGTTAGCGCTGAGATCTATTTTGAGCGAAGCGTCGTAGTTTTGGTTTTCCAGCACTTATCGCGTTTTGTATTGTGCGAGCGCGAGAGATCTGGTTTGTGTTATAGTTGGAGAGACCAGATGTCACCAATACGCTGTCGTTTTGATCTTAGCGCGAGTGTTTTGAATTAACGTTGTGAAGTCTGTTTGATTGTGACCGCTGGATTGCGAAATCTGTTTGGCGCTATTTTGCGTTGCAGAGATCTGTTTTTGTCGGTGTTTGATTTAGACAGTAGCCATTGTATTGAGGAATAAATAGAAGTGTCGAATTACATTTAGAATATTTCTCAAACCGTCATTTCTTATCTTCTCTGGTGAAACCCTCGACTTGCTACTGTTCACCGTAGCTTTCCATCGCCGATTCCCGTCGCTTCCAACCTTTGTTTTTGATAATCTTGGTGGCGTTGAACTCCCCTAGCTTAGCTCTTTCGATTGCTACCCATTTTAGACCTTGAATTAATGCTGAATCTGGAAGCGTGGAGTTGCTAGCGTTCGAAGCTTTTGGAGAAATCTGTGCCGTGCGTTTCTCCTGCGGGTTTAAGCTTTTGGGTGAGCATTCCTCGTTGTTTTGAACCTAACTTTTGTTGTTAGTACCTGCGTAGATGTTTAGAATTTGAGATCAGATCTGGCCGTAGGTGTTTAAGGGTTGATGTAGATTTGAGCTAAGATATTAGCTACCTTGCACAGATTTCAGTTCCAGGAAGCCTGCTGCCGTGAATTTTTGAACCAGGTGAAAGCTGGTTGCGTCGACCGTGAGTTCTGTCGTGCTTTGAGTAATCTGTGAGGTAGAAATTGTGGGATTGAGGTACGAATTGAGCAGCCCTTAGCAGCTTTAGGCGTGAACATGCTGTGATTGATGTTGTGAGTCTTGCTGCTGTGAATTACGTGAATCAGTATGTTGAATGATTGAGTTACATTCTGTTTTACGTATTGTGCATTGTATGCATTGAGCATTAATATTGATTGGCATACATGCATACATATTGAGTCTTTGACAGATTGATTTGATGACCTGATTGGGTGCCACGTTGTGACTGGCTGAGTGATGAGTTGTGCTTGAAAAGTCCAACGCTATCATCGAAGTGGTGACTACCGGATTCGAGTGTCTACCACCGAGATGTGATGGGCTGACGGGCCCCGATGATCACGGACCGATGATTTCCACCGGCTGATTGGCTGTGCGTGGTATTGAGGCTTGATTTGATTTGCCAGTTGATGGACTGGTTTCGCTATCCGATTCTTTGATAGCCCTCATGCATTCATGACATTGATTTATAGCATGTTGCATGTTTAGCTGTTTTGATAGCTCTTCGTACTGAGGCTTGACCTCGTATTTGTTTTCCTGCTTTTGTGTCTTGGGTCTGTGTTACCCATTTGCAGGATCTTCAGGTAGCCAGGCTGGACAGAGTGGAGGTTCAGCTGGTCGATCCCCTTTCCCATGAGTCCCAGTTATATTTATGATATGTACTGAACCGGGGGATGCCCCGTGTTGCTGTGTATTGGGGATATGTATTCGATTTGAATTGTAGTTGTTACCTGTTTGTATAAGTTTGAGTTAACTTATATTTTGATTATCGATATTTTGAATGTATGTTTTTACATTCAGGCCCAAATGATTTCAAAAAAATTTTAAGCCCTGATTTTAGCTTCCGTGTTTATGCGTTTATTATGTGTTAATTGTGAATAATTAGCACGGGGGCTGACATTTTTGGTATCAGAGCTTAAACTGGGATAAGCTCGATTTTTTTTTATCACACTCGAGTCTAGGCACAGAGTTTGATTTGATTTTTGATTGACTCTGTGACTTATGTGATTATTATCTGCCTTGATGTTATATCTATTGTTAGCCTTACCTCTAGACTTGTGTAGATGACGCCGATGAGAGGTAGATCTAGACGTTCCGTTGAGGGGTCTAGGGCTCCAGATAGTGACGAGGATGTTCATAGAGTGGATGATGTGACTCGAAGGATAGGTGAGATGGAACTAGTTTTAGCTCGATTTCAGCGTACAAACCCTCCGAAGTTTGCTGCTACTGAGGGTGGCGTGAAAGCTGAGGCTTGCTAGTCCAGATGGAGGAGTTGTTCGATACTTTGGAGTACGCTCCGGAAAAGAGATTGAAGTTAGCAGTGCTGCAGCTGCGGGATGACGCGCAGCGCTGGTGGAGAGGTACTTCTAGGATGATACGTGATAGTGGGGCGGTGATCACCTGGGAGAGCTTCTGTGAGACGTTCCGTCAGGAGTATACCCCGGAGTCCTACTTCGCCAGCCGAGAGCGAGAGTTCGACAACCTAAAGTAGGGTAACATGCGAGTGGCCGAGTATCCGAGGCAGTTTTCTGCGCTTTTGGTGTACATGCCACATGTAGCGAACCAAGAGCGGACGAAGAGGAACAAATTCTTGAAGGGCTTGAGACCTGATCTTTACCTGATGGTGTTGTCTGGGTCCCCGGCGACCTTTATGGAAGATGTGAACAATGCGGTTGATATTGAGGAGAGTTTGATGGATCCCGAGGCTCCGGTGCAGCAGACGACTGGACGTGCTTCTCAGCCAGCGCAGGCGGTGTCGCAGTCGTATCAGTCTCCTCAAGGGTCACAGCAGTCGAGTCGCCAGCAGTTCCGACCTCGAGGGAAGCAATTCAAGAAGAAGGGCCACTCGAGTTCCTCTGGTTCCATGAGTTCTGGTTCTGGCAGCGGTTCAGGCAGTGGTTCTGGTGGCGGATTTTGTGGACAGTGCGGAGGGAGACATGAGACTTCGCAGTGTCGTGGAGTTAGAGGACTTTACCATCTTTGTGGTCAGCCGGGACATTTCGCTAGGGAGTGTCCTTCGATAGGAGGGCGGTCTTCTGGACAGTCGCAGTAGGGTTCCGCTGGTGGTTCTTCGCAGTGACGGCAGCCTTTCGCTCAGTCCCAGCGATCAGGATTTCAGCCTCGTGAGCCATCTAGGTTTGGAGGACCCTCCCGACCTCAGTTTCAGATTCCCCAGCAGGCTCAGGCGAATGCTTTGAACAGAGAGCGGGCTGAGGAGACGCCTGGCATGGTGATTGGATGTACATGCTTTATATTTGATTATCCTGCGAGAGTTATTTTTGACACCGGTGCATCACATTCTTTCATATCTGAGTTGTTTGTGTTTGAGCATGGGTTGAGTTCATCCCCATTGTGTGATGTCGTGTCTGTATCTACTCCTGCTGGTGTAAGTCTGTGGTCCCGAGAGGTAGTGATTGATTGTCTGATTAGATTTGATGAGCATGTTTTTGTCTCCAATCTGATTGTTTTGGGGATTAGAGATTTTGATTGTATCTTGGGGATGGATGTGCTGTAAAGCTATAAGGCTACGGTTGATTGCTTCCATGGTGTGGTGAGATTTCGCCCTGATTCGGGTGAGAAGTGGGATTTCTACGGTGCTTTTCCAGATGAGATTCCTGGATTTCCTCCGAGACGTGAGATCGACTTCAGTATCGAGTTGGTGCCCGGTACTGCCCCGATTTCTAGAGCTCCGTATCGGTTGGCGCCAGCAGAGTTGAGAGAACTGAAGGATCAGCTGAGAGATCTCTTGGAGAAAGGCTTCATAAGACCGAGTATGTCGCCTTGGGGAGCTCCGATTCTTTTTGTGAAGAAGAAGGATGGATCCATGAGGATGTGTGTGGATTTCAGACAGTTGAATAAAGCAACACTGAAGAACAAGTATCCTTTGCCGAGGATTGATGACTTGTTAGATCAGTTGCAGGGATCGGTCGTGTACTAGAAGATTGATTTGCGCTCTGGTTATCTCCAGTTGCGGATTAAAGACGCTGACGTGGCGAAGACAGCTTTCCGGACTAGATATGGGCATTATGAGTTTCTTGTCATGCCGTTTGGGTCGACGAATGCCCCAGCTGTGTTCATGGATTTGATGAACCGCGTCTTCAGCGAGTATATTGATCAGTTCGTGATCGTCTTCATTGATGACATCCTGGTGTACTCGAGGAGCTTGAGAGAGCATAAGGAGCATTTGAAGCTGGTGTTGCAGCGATTGAGAGACTCGCAGCTTTATGCTAAGTTCAGCAAGTGTGAATTTTGGCTGGACAGAATTATCTTTTTGGGTCATGTGATTTCAGCACAAGGAATTTCGGTAGATCCGAGAAAGGTCGAAGCAGTTCTTAACTGGGAGAGACCTAGGAATGTTTCTGAGATCCGTAGTTTCTTGGGTTTGGCTGGCTATTATAGGCGTTTTATCTAGAAGTTCTCTTCGATAGCTAAGCCTCTGACTCAGTTGACTCAGAAGGATAAGAGATTTTTGTGGACTGATGAGTGCGAGAACAGTTTCCAGACGTTGAAGGAGAAGTTGACTACTGCTCCTGTGTTGGCTCTACCGTCTGGATCCGGAGGATTCGTGGTGTGCTCGGATGCTTCTCTCAATGGTTTAGGATGTGTTCTGATGTAGAACGGGTACGTGATTGCCTATGCGTCTCGACAGTTGAAGCCTCACGAGACGAGGTTCACGATTTGGATTTGGCTGCGATAGTGTTTGCCTTGAAGATTTGGCGACATTATCTTTATGGTGAAGAATTTGTGGTGTACATCGACCACAAGAGTCTGAAATATATCTTGACGCAGTCTGATTTGAACATGAGGCAGCGACAATGGATGGAATTGCTCAAGGACTTTAACTATGAGATTCAGTATCAGCCTGGGCGGATGAACTCAGTTGCCGACGCATTGAGTAGGAAGACCCAGCCTGCGATGCTTTCGTTTATGAGTGTCTCGAAAGTCTATGAGCAATTGAGTACTTCTGGTTGGAGATTTCAGCCGAGCGATCAGTACTTCATGGTTTCTACGATTCAGGTTGAGCCACATATTTTGCATGACATCAGGAGGCGCAGAGGACTGATCCCTATATCCATGAGTTGAGGATTAAGGCCCAGAATGGTCAGTCTGATGATTTCTCTGTTTCTTCGGATGGTTGTCTGAGATTTCGAGGGAGATTAGTGGTTCCAAACCAGATTGATTTGAAAGAGACCATCATGAATGAAGCGCATTGTAGTCGGTACAGTGTGCATCCGGGCGAGAGGAAGATGTATCTGTTAGAGTAGATGCCCAACTAGCAAACTTGTGGCGTGTGGGTTTTGTTGACTCTTGTACAAGCGATCTTTATATATGATATTCGCACTTTCTTATATGGCATTCTTTACTTTCATTATGTGTGTAATGATGTACAATTGTGTTGAGTAAAGACCTAGATTACACTAAAGCGTATGTTAGATGTGATAGTGGGTATGACGGCTATCATGAAACACATCTAATAGTCGCTGTGTATTCTGAACATGTTCCTAGTCGATTGGGCCGTCAAAATGAGGATAAGGCCGCCCGAGTTCGAGAGTAGTATCTGCGATGCGAAGTACCATGTTTCATTGGTAGGGAACATTGTGATGTTCTGAGCATGCAGATAGATAGTGACCCGGTGATCTATCGAACTACCCTCCTTTGGACTTTCCAAGTGGTTACCATTTGTCGAGTGGATGAGTCCGAGGTCTTGGTTGTACTGATTAGTCCTC
>KQ987872.1:25490-36029 GCA_001598015.1 Dorcoceras hygrometricum
CTTTGAGTGTAACCTTTCGCGACCAGTCGTGCCTTGTAGGTCATTACCTTACCATCAGGCCCAAGTTTCCTCTTGTATACCCATTTACACCCAATAGGAACAATTCATTCGGGAGGGTTAACAAGAGTCCAAACTTGGTTCGTATGCATTGAGTCAAACTCAGACTGCATTGCTTCAAGCCATAAATTAGAATCAGCATCGGAAATTGCCTCCTTGAAAGTTCTTGGATCAGATCCAACAACTTGATCACTTTGATCATCTTCAAGGAGGAAACCATATCTCTCTGGAGCCCTAGTAACCCTTTTGGATCTCCTAGGTGCGACCATTTCTGGTACTGGCTTTGGAGGTGCAGGAGATTCACCTGGTACTTCAGTTGGTTCTCGAACCTCTTCGAGTTCTACTATTCTGTCCTTTCTATCAAGTAGAAATTCCCTTTCCATAAAGGTGGCATTTCTAGAAACAAACACTTTTGTTTCGCTGGGATAGTAGAAGTAGTATCCAATGTAATTCTTTGGATACCCAACGAAGTAACACAAGATGGATCTCGTATCCAGCTTATCTCCCACTGTATGCTTCACGTAAGCAGGACATCCCCAAATCCTCATGTATGAGTACCTGGGTGGTTTGCCCATCCATATCTCATATGGAGTTTTATCCACTGCCTTTGTGTGGACATTGTTCAACAACATTACCGCCGTTTCGAGCGCATAGCCCCAAAACGAGATAGGAAGCTCAGTGAAGCTCATCATAGATCGAACCATGTCAAACAAAGTTCGATTACGACGCTCCGCTACACCATGGAGCTGTGGTG
The DNA here is from genome assembly GCA_001598015.1 of Dorcoceras hygrometricum. NCBI lineage: Eukaryota > Viridiplantae > Streptophyta > Magnoliopsida > Lamiales > Gesneriaceae > Dorcoceras > Dorcoceras hygrometricum. The sequence goes on from KQ987872.1 coordinate 26,302, forward strand.
TGGCCGGAGGGGTCCACTGTGCGAGAATCCCATTCTCTTTCAGATAGTCTTTAAAACTCAGCACTCAAGTATTCACCACCTCGATCGGATCGAAGTGCTTTAATACTTTTGCCTAATTGATTTTCACTTCAGCCTTGAATTCTTTGAACCTTTCAAAGGATTCAGACCTGTGCTTCATTAAGTAGAGAGTTAATGTCTAACAGATCAAACATGTCACTCCTAACTAACTTGTTCATCCTACTTAGAGAAATATGACCTAGCCTAGCATGCCAAAGTTGTGCTGGGTTTAAGTTATCGTATTTCCTTTTAATCGTTGTTGTATGTGTTTCGACATCGCGAGTTGGAACGTCCTTTAATTTTAAGGTGTATAAATCGTTTTCGCGTTCCCCAATTCCAATTAAACATTCATTCTTGTAAATATTGCAAATCAAATTAGCAAACATACAAGAATATCCATCACTATCAAGCATAGAAACAGAAATAATGTTCTTTATTAATTCGGGAACAAACAAAACGTTTCTCAATAACAACTTAAAATCGGAACACAGAAATAAATAAACATCTCCTATAGCTACTGCAGCAACTCTTGCTCCATTGCCAAGCCTCAAGTGTGTCTCACCCTGTCTAAGACGTCGGCTTCTTGTCATCACCTGGAAATCATTGCAGATATGAGATCCACATCCGGTATCAAGTACCCAAGAAGTCGAATTAAGAGACATATTTATTTCGATATAGAACATACCTTTCGCAGTTCGCAACTGCTCGAGGTACTCCTTGCAGTTCCTCCTCCAATGCCCAGGCTTGTGGCAGTGGTGGCAAACATCCTCAGACTTGTTCAGCTTGGAAGCCTTTGCCTTTGGCTTCTTAGTGGGCTTTTCCTCCTTCGCAGGGGCAGAACGCTTCTTGCCCTTGCGTCTGGGCCCCTTCTTCGCAGAGGAAGAAGAGCCCATGAGGAGGACGGGCTTGTCCTTCTTTATGGTTCCTTCGAACACTACAAGCATGTTAACCACCTCTTCAAGGGTGGCTCCTAGCTTGTTCATGTTGAATTTGACCACAAAGGGGTCGAATGCAGCAGGCAGTGAGAGGAGAAGCACATCCACAGACAGCTCGTGTGGAAGTGTGATATCAAGGCCCGACAGCTTTTCAACGAGCCCAATCATACGAACCCCATGCTCGCGGACCGAAGTCCCATCGCGCATGCGGCTCGTCATAAGCTCCTTGACAGCCGTAAACCTCTCATGTCGAGAGTTCTCCCCATATAGTTCTTTGAGATGAAAGAGTATGTCAGCAGCATACTTTGTCTTCTCAAAGCGCCGTTGCATTTCGTTGGACATCGACGCCATCACATAGCATCGAGTCTTAAGCTCGTTGTCCCACCATTGTTGAAGCGTCACCAGCTCCTCAGGGCTGATATCAGCAGGGGCTTCCTTCGGAGGGCTCTTCTCTATCGTATAAAGAAGTTTCTCTGAAGCCAACACAATGTTGAGGTTTCGAAGCCAGTCTTGGTAGTCAGACCGGTGAACTTGTTGCTATCCAGTATAGCAGCGAGTGGGTTTTTGATCGAAGACATTATAAATGCAGTTATACTGAAAAGAAAACAGACATATATTACTGACTATATATGAAATAACGCTAAGACATAAAACAAGGTCGTTAAGTTTTATGAATTACCCTCCCACTATTTTAACGATTTCACCACCCTCTAATGAAATCGGGAAAACAAGTTTCCTTAGTGGGTACACGGAGCCCAATCAAGCGATCACGGACCCGAATAATATCAGTCATCCATGATCCCTAAAAGGTAGTTTCAGATTGCAACCGGTGCAACCTCCATGTATTTCACCTCACGTCCAGTAATGGCCCAATAATATGACGCCGTTTACTATCACGTGTCAAGATGACCCATCAATGTTGAGTCGTGAAGGACGGTCCCCTTAACGTCCCCAATAATATGAGCCAACGTTAAAGGGAGTTCCAACCGAACTCACAACGAGTGTCAATGGCGTGGACAGCTTTCCGGCATACATGACCCCCTCAATAATATGAGCCGGGCCATGTATACGGGTAGCATCGGCGTACACCCATTGTTGATGGAAGGTAGGGAAATTTAAACAAATTTAAATCCCCTTTGGTTTATCGAATAAACTTTTATCTTGATAGTAGTTTTAAATCGTATTTAAAACGAGGGATTTTATTTTCGAAAAGTTTGGTCTCATGAAATAATTTTAAATCATATTTAAAACATGCGGATTCAACTAACTATATATCACATATATAAACAATGGGATGATCGATCGCGAGAGCTATGCGGTCCGTGGTTGCATAAAATCGCATTTTGTTGATAAAATCAAATTTTAATCAACAAAATCATATTTAATTATAAAATCATATTTTACAATCAAAATCGTATTTTGCAATTTTAATTGCATCATATTGGGCCAAAAACAATTTTGGGCCCAAAATCTCAAAAATTTCAAAATTGACCAAAATGGGCCCGACATCGAATATCGACCCAAAAACTTCATGGGCTGCCCGGGACAGGCCCGAACTAAACCTAGAAGTAAAATTCAGCCGTCGCAACAATCTGCCGGAGATCGTCGCCGGACGGCATCCGCACGGCGGCGGCCGCCGCCACCATGTTGCGCGCGGTACAAGGCCGCGCGCTTGGCCGCGACAAGCGCGGCAGCGCTTCGCCCATGGAGGTGCATGGCAGCGCGCCCGCTGCCCAACATCGCGCAACCAGTGCGCACAACTTGTGGGCAGTGGCCGGCCAGCAGGTGGCCATCGTGCGCGACATCGCGCGGTGTTGCGCGCGCACATGTGCGCAAGGCGGCGACCGGCGGCTGCCATCAAAAAAATTTTTGTTTTCAATCTGAAATTTGAGAATTAGATGCAATTCAGGCAACAATGTATTGAAGGATCCGAGCCCTGGCTCTGATACCACTGTTGGGCAACGATGGCGGATCCGGATCCCGTCTCCCGACGGCGCAGCGGAAGTTTAAAATTAAGCGCAGGGATACGTTCAATACAATAAAATCAATACTATAAACCATTCATAGGATGATTTTTGGGGTGTTACCTTGTTGGCGTCTAGGTGCCTGGCTCCGACCAGTTTCACGAGGAAATCGGCACTTAAAACTGTAGGCGGCGGTAGATCCTTCAATCCGGTCCACGACCGGAATCACGATTCCTCCGATCAGCCTGCACTAGACGGCTGATGGATTTTTCCACGGACGGAGTCACCTCGTCGCAATGATCGAAACAAGTCCGATCACACGACGAAGGGACGGCGGCGGCGGTGGGCGGCGGCCATGCGTGTGGTTGAAGGAGAGGGGCGGCCAACTTTTGAGTGGAGGCTAGGGTTTTCAAGTTATGATGCAAGTATTGTGCAACCCTAGGCTCAAGACTATGTATAGGTGTGATGGGCTTGAACCGGCCCATTGGACATGGGGCGGGCCCAGTCCAACGTATGAACATTCGGTTCATCTGCATCACCATGGTTTCATCATAATTCCGGTCGACGATCAGATCGGACCGATCGACTCAGTTTCCAAAACTGAATATTATGATGCGAAAACCTCAATGGTTCAGGGATACAGCTAGCCGTGGGCCCGCAACCATTGCGGCTCCGAAATCACAATTTCGGACTTGCCCAACGGATCATGGTAAAGCACCTAGCAACATCGCCCCGTGATCCCCTAGGTATCACTGATAGTGCCTGCAAGAACCAGTTGGTCGTGGTTAGCGTACAGTACGGTCCTTTCAATCCATATATCCCGATCAGATCAACGACCATTGGTAAATCGAGAGTCTCTAGAGATCCGATAACTATGCATACATCTTGGAGATCGAATAGTGACATCGCGAGTGTTACTAGGTAAACCCATTTACCTAAAACACTTCTAGTACTCTGGCCAGAGATTTATACACTATTATCCCCTCAGATAGCACAGGATATCCACGCATGTAAGCGAGCGGTGAATCCTCGACAACGAGGCATCGACTCCTACATGCATCGGGGTCTCACCCAACCCCGCCGCCTAATGACCCCAAGTGAGTCGGCAAATGGGTCAAAGTGAGACGCCTATCATGTAGAGTCTCAATGACGTTTTGAGTCGTGAGGACTAATCAGTACAACCAAGACCTCGGACTTTTCCACTCGACAAATGGTAACCACTTGGAAAGTCCGAACGAGGGTAGTTCGATAGATCACCAGGTCACTATCTATCTGCATGCTCAGAACATCACAATGTTCCCTACCAATGAAACATGGTACTTCGTATCGCAGATACTAGTCTCAAGCTCGGGCGGCCTTATCCTCATTTTGACGGCCCAATCGACTAGGACTAATTCAGAATACACAGTGACTATTAGATGTGTTTCATGATAGCCGTCATACCCACTATCACATCTAACATACACTATGGTGCATTCTAGGTCTTTATCCAACACAATTGTTAACATCATATAAACATAATGAAGATAAAGAATGCCATAAACAAATGCGAATATAATATATAAAGACTGTCATATACACGAGTCTATAAACCCACACGCCACAAGTTGGCTAGTTGGGCATATACTCTAACACTCCGAAGATCACGGACCGATGATTTCCCCTTTTTATACACCGTGCGGGTATATAGGTTGACTGAGATGATTGCCAGTTGATACACTGGTCTAGCTATCCGATCCTTGATAGCCCTCATGCATTTCATAGCATCGATTATAGCATGTTGCATAATTAGCTGTTTTGATAGCTCTTCGTACTGAGGCTTGACCTCGTATTTGTTTTCCTGCCTTTGTGTTGTTTGGGTCTGCGTTACCCACTTGCAGGATCTTCAGGTAACCAAGCTGTACAGAGTGGAGGTTCAGCTGGTCGATCCCCGTTTCCATGAGTCCTAGTTATTTTATTTATGTATCGAACTCGGGGGATGCCCCGTGTCATATGTATTTTGGGGGATCTATATTTGAATTGATATTTATGTTACCTGTTTTATATGAGTTTGAGTCAACTCTTCTTTTGATTATGAATATTTTGAATGATGTTTTAAGTTCAGGCCCAATTATATTTCGAAAAATTTTTAAGCCCAATTTTACGCTTCCGTGATTATGTGCTTAATTATGCTCTAATCTTGTGTGATTAGCACGGGGCCTGACATTTTTGGTATCAGATCTTAAACTGGGATAAGCTAGATATCTTTTGATCACACTCGAGTCTAGGCACAGAGCTTTGATTTGATTTTTATTGACTCTGTGACTTTGTGATCTTTTCTCTGTCTATGTGATATATCTGCTGTGAGATCTTACCTCTAGAATTGTTTAGATGCCGCCGAGAAGAGGAAGAGGTAGGACGACTAGACGTACTGTGGAGGAGTATAGGGCAGGTAGTGATGATGATGTTCATCAGGTTGAGGATGTTACTAGACAGATAGGCGAGATGGAGTTGGTCCTAGCTAGGTTTCAGCGGACGAACCCTCCGACGTTTTCTGCAGCAGAGGGTGGTGCGATGGCTGAGGCTTGATTAGCTCAGATGGAGGAGATGTTTGATACTCTGGAGTACGCTCCCGATAAGAGACTGAAGCTGGCGGTGTTGCAGCTGAGAGACGATGCACAACGCTGGTGGAGAGGTACTTCTCGTATCCTTCGTGATAGTGGGGCTGTGATCACCTGGGAGAGCTTCTGTGAGGCGTTCAGACAGGAGTATACCCCGGATTCTTTTTATAACAGCCGGGAGCGGGAGTTCGATCATCTAAGGCAGGGCAGCATGCGAGTGGCTGAGTATGCCCGACAGTTTTCTGCACTTTTAGTCTATGTGCCACACGTTGCAAACTAGGAGAGGACAAAGAGGAACAAATTTCTGAAGGGCTTGAGGCTTGATCTATACCGGATGGTTTTTTCTGGGTCACCTGCGACCTATATTGATGAAGTGAACCGAGCGGTGGATATTGAGGAGAGTTTGATGGAGGTTGAGGCTCCGATTCAACCGACTACTGGACGCACCTATCAGCCAGTGCAGGATGTGTCGCAATCTTACTATTCTCCTCAGGGGTCGCAGCAGCAACAGCAGTCGAATCGCCAAAGGTTTCGACCTCGAGGGAAACAGTTTAAGAAGAAGGTGTATTCAAGTTCCTCTGGTTCTGTGAGTTCTGGTTCTGGCAGTGGTTGTGGTAGCGGTTCTAGTGGCATGTCTTGTGGACAGTGTGGAGGAAGGCATCCGACTTCGCAGTGTCGAGGAGTTCAGGGGTCCTGCCGTAACTGTGGACAGCCAGGACACTTTGTGAGAGTGTGTCCTCTGTTAAGGGGTCAGTCTTCAGTTCCTTCGCAGCAGGGATCAGCTGGTGGTTCTTCTCAGATATCGCAGTTTCCTGCCACTACCCAACGATCTGGATTCCAATCCCGTGAGCCTTCTAGGTTTGGAGCACCTTCGAGACCTCTGTTCCACATTCCGCAGTAGGCTCAGGCGAACGCTTTGACGAGAGAGCAGGCTGAGGAGGCGCCTGGTATGATGATCGCAGGTACATGCTTTATTTTTTATTATCCTGTGAGTGTTCTATTTGACACTGGTGCATCACACTCTTTTATTTCTAAGTTGTTTGTTTGTGAGTATGGGTTGAGTTCTTCCCCATTGTGTGATGTTGTTTCCGTGTCTACCCATGCTGGTGTGAATCTGTGGTCCCGTGAAGTGGTGTTGGATTGTGTGCTTCGATTTGATTAGCACGTTTTGGTGTCCAATCTGATTGTTTTGGCAATGAGAGATTTTGATTTCATCTTGGGGATGGACGTTTTGTCTAGTTATAAGGCTACGGTCGACTGTTTTCATGGTGTGGTGAGATTTCGCCCTGACTCGGGTGAGAAATGGGAGTTCTATGGTGCTGATTCGCGCTCGAAGATTCCACTAGTGTCCGCCATGGAGATGTTTAGCCTGCTATCGCTGGATAACGTGGGATTTATGATTTACGCGCTGGACGTTTCCCAAGAGCAGCGATTGGAGTTGAGCGATATTCCGATCGTCCGAGAGTTTCCCGACGTGTTTCCAGATGAGATTCCTGGATTCCCTCCAAGACGAGAGATCGATTTTAGCATCGAATTGGTGCCCGGTACCGCCCTGATTTCTAGAGCTCCGTATCGGTTGGCGCCAGCAGAGTTGAAAGAGCTGAAGGATCAGTTGAGAGATCTCTTGGAGAAAGGCTTCATCAGACCGAGTATGTCGCCTTGGGGAGCTCCGATTCTTTTTGTAAAGAAGAAGGATGGGTCTATGAGGATGTGCGTGGATTTGACAGTTGAATAAGGCGACGATGAGGAACAAGTATCCTTTGCCGAGGATTGATGACTTGTTCGATCAGTTGCAAGGATCGGTCGTTTACTCAAAGATTGATTTGCGCTCCGGTTATCACCAGTTGAGGATTAGAGACGCTGACGTGGCGAAGACAGCTTTTCGGACTCGATATGGGCATTATGAGTTTCTGGTCATGCCGTTTGGGTTGACGAATGCCCCAGCTGTTTTCATGGATTTGATGAATCACGTCTTTAGCGAGTACATCGATCGGTTCGTGATCGTCTTCATAGATGAAATCCTAGTGTACTCGAGGAGCATGAGAGAGCATAAGGAGCATCTCAGTTTGGTGTTGCAGAGATCAAGGGACTCACAGTTGTATGCCAAGTTCAGCAAGTGTGAATTCTGGCTTGATCGGATTATCTTTTTGGGTCATGTGATTTCGGCACAAGGGATTTCGGTGGATTCGAGTAAGGTCAAAGCAGTTCTTAACTGGGAGAGGCCTAGGAACGTTTCCGAGATCCGCAGCTTCTTGGGATTGGTTGGCTATTATAGGCGTTTTATCGAGAAGTTCTCTTCGATAGCCAGGCCTTTGACTCAGTTGGCTCAGAAGGATAAGAAGTTTGTTTGGACTGACGAGTGCGAGTTCATTTTTCAGAAGTTGAAGGAGAAGTTGACTACTGCTCCTGTTTTGGCTCTACCGTCTGGATCCGGAAGATTTGTGGTGTGCTCCGACGCTTCTCTAAATGGTTTAGGATGTTTGCTGATGCATAACGGGTACGTGATTGCTTATGCATCTCGACAGTTGAAGCCTCACGAGACGAGGTACCCTGTTCATGATTTGGAGTTGGCTGCGATAGTGTTTGCCTTGAAGATTTGGCGACATTATTTGTATGGTGACCGACCACAAGAGCCTGAAATATATCTTCACGCAGTCTGATCTGAATATGAGGCAACGACGATGGATGGAATTTCTCAAGGACTTTAACTGTGAGATTCAGTATCAGCTTGGGCGGATGAACTCAGTAGCAGATGCTTTGAGTAGGAAGACCCAGCCTGCGATGCTTTCGTCTTTGAGTGTCTCTAAAGTCTATGAGCAGTTGAGTACTTCTGGTTGGCGTTTCCACCCAGATGATCAGTACTTTATGGTTTCTTCGATTCAAGTAGAACCACAGATTGTGAGTGACATCAGGGAGGCGCAGAGGACTGATCCTTATGTTCATGAGTTGAAGATTAAAGCCCGAAGTGGTCAGTCTGATGATTTCTCTGTTTCTTCGGATGGATGTCTGAGATTTCGAGGAAGATTGGTGGTTCCGAACTTGATCGATTTGAAAGAGACCATCATTAATGAAGCGCATTGTAGTCAGTACAGTGTGCATCCGGGCGAGAGAAAGATGTACCATGCCTTGAAATCTCACTACTGGTGGGAAGGCTAATGAAGCGCATTGTAGTCAGTACAGTGTGCATCCGGGCGAGAGAAAGATGTACCATGCCTTGAAATCTCACTACTGGTGGGAAGGCATGAAGAGCGACATCTCTGGTTTTGTTGTTAGATGTTTGAATTGCCAGCAGGTCAAGGCTGAGAGAATGAGACCTGGTGGATTGCTACAGAGTTTGGAGGTGCCCCAATGGAATTGGGAGCACATCGCCATGGATTTTGTGACTCATCTACCTCGATCTAGTAGGGGATGCGATGCGATTTGGGTGGTGATTGATAGACTTTTGAAGTCAGCCCATTTCATTCCCTATGACGTAAGGTGTTCAATGAAGAAAATGGTGAAATTGTATATCGACCATGTGGTTAGATTGCATGGCGTGCCTGTTTCGATAGTGTCTTGTTAGAGTAGATGCCCAACTAGCCAACTTGTGGCGTGTGGGTTTTATAGACTCTTGTACAAACAATCTTCATATATGATATTCGCATTTTCTTATATGGCATTCTTTACTTTCATTATGTGTGTAATGATTTACAATTGTGTTGATTAAAGACCTAGAATACACTAAAGCGTATGTTAGATGTGATAGTGGGTATGACGGCTATCATGAAACACATCTAATAGTCGATGTGTATTCTAAACGTGTTCCTAGTCGATTGGGCCGTCAAAATGAGGATAAGGCCGCCCGAGTTCGAGACTAGTATCTGCGATGCAAAGTACCATGTTTCATTGGTAGGGAAAATTGTGATGTTCTGAGCATGCAGATAGATAGTGACATGGTGATCTATCGAACTACCCTCGTTCGGACTTTCCAAGTGATTACCATTTGTCGAGTGGATAAGTCCGAGATCTTGGTTGTACTGATTAGTCCTCACGACTCGAAACATCATTGAGACTCTACATGATAGGCGTATCACTTTGACCCATTTGCTGACTCACTTGGGGTCATTAGGCGGCGGGATTGGGTGAGATCCCGATGCATGTAGGAGTCGATGCTTCGTTGTCGAGGATTCACC
>KQ987872.1:47215-60769 GCA_001598015.1 Dorcoceras hygrometricum
TTCGGAGGGCTCTTCTCTATCGTATAAATAAGTTTCTCCGAAGCCAACACAATGTTGAGGTTTCGAAGCTAGTCTTGGTAGTTCAGACCGGTGAACCTGTTGCTATCCAATATAGCAGCAAGTGGAAAACAGACATGCATTACTGACTATATAAAAATAAACGCTAAGACATAAAACATGGTCATTTAGTTTTATGAATTACCCTCCCACTATTTTAACGATTTCACCACCCTCTAATGAAATCGAGAAAACATGTTTCTTTAGTGGGTACACGGAGCCCAATCAGTGATCATGGACCCGAATAATATCAGCCATCCATGACCCCCAAAAGGTAGTTTCCGATTGCAACCGGTGCAACCTCCATTATTCACCTCACGTCCAGTAAGGGCCCAATAATATGACGCCGTTTACTATCACGTGTCAAGATGACCCATCAATGTTGAGTCGTGAAGGACGGTCCCCTTAATGTCCCCAATAATATGAGCCAACGTTAAAGGGAGTTCCAACCGACTCACAATGATTTTCAATGGCGTGGATAGCTTTCCGGCATACTTGACCCCCTCAATAATATGAGCCGGGCCATGTATACGGGTAGCATCGACGTACACCCATTGTTGATGGAAGATAGGGAAATTTAAACAATTTTAAATACCCTTTAGTTTATCGAATAAACATTTTATCTTGATATAAGTTTTAAATCATATTTAAAACGAGGGATTTTATTTTTGAAAAACTTTGGTCTCATGCATTTATTTTAAATCAAATTTAAAAACATGCAACATGCGGATTCAACTAATCTATATATCAACATATATAAATAAATATTGGGATGATCGATCGCGAGAGATATGCGGTCCGTGGTTGACAGTCACGGACCTAGGTCCAATCCTAGGGGTAATGCAATATGCAATGCAATCCTATTACAATGCTTTCCGGTTTTACAGATCTTCGGTCTTCAATATCTTGATCGTCATCGTCCACCGTCTTCGGATGTCCTCCCACTAAATCTTGTAATTTACATTTAAATACCATGACATACAAGGGATACATTTATCAAGGGGTGGGAACGGGCCACAAACAGGCCCACTTTAAATGATAATCAAAATATATTACAAAACTGAATCACAAAAACCTATCGCATACACCTAACAAATTGGGCACGGCTCTCGATCATCCCAATCATGCAGATAATACAATTAACATGCATAAATTAAATAATCTAATTATTTATCACAAAATCATATTTTAATCATAAATCGCATTTTATAATAAATACAATTAACATGCATAAATTAAATAATCTAATTATTTATCACAAAATCATATTTTAATCATAAATCGCATTTTATAATAAAATCGTATTTTGTCGATAAAATCGAATTTTAATCAACAAAATCATATTTCATTATAAAATCATATTTCATAATTAAAATCACATTTTACTAATTTTAATTGTATCAAATTGGGCTTAAAACAATTCTAGACCCAAAAATCTCAAAATTTCGAAATCGATCAAAACGGGCCCAATATCGCATACCGGCCCGAAAACTTCACGGGCTGCCCGGGACAGGCCCGAACCAAACCCTAGAAGAAATCAGCCGTCACGACATCACCGGAGCATCGCCGGATCGGCGGCCGGCCGGCGGCGGCGCCGCACGAAAAATCGCACGGCAGCCGCGCGCGACGTCGCGCCAAGCGCGACGCATGGCCGCGCCAACAGCGGCGCTCATCGGCCAGCCATCGTCGCACAATCGACACAGCAGCAGCGCGCCTCCTGCGCAACGTTCGGCCGCCTCTCGTGCGACCAGTAGCGGCGCACAAAGACGCTCGTCGTCGGCCAGCATGCGAGAACCGCGCGGCCAGCGCGCGATCCAGGGCCGGCCATGTCGCGCAACGATTGCGAGACGCTCTCGGCCGTGAGTCGTGGCCAGCGCGCAGCAGCGATCCACAATCGGCCGCACACTCATGGCCTCCTTGCGCGACGACTTGCGCAACATCTTGCGCCAATCGGCGGCCAGCGCACGCGACACGTGCAAGCAAGTGCGCGCGCGATATGCGCACGAGGAGGGGGCCGCCGCACGCGGCGGCGGCCGGTGGCCAATTCCAAAATTTTATGGTTGATTCGATCTGAAAAATTAAAGATTAGATACAATAGGGCAGAATCGTATTGATCAGATCCGAAAACCTGTGCTCTGATACCACTGTTGGGATCCGGATCACGCCTCCCGGCGAGGCAGCGGAAGAAAGAAAAACATGGCCGGGAGACGATCAATACGATAGAAACAAACACAAAGCTATGACATTCATAGGGCGTTTAGGATTGCTACCTTGCTGGCAACTTGTGCCTGGCTCCGACCGGTTTCGTAAAGAAAACGGCACTTCACGGTAGGCGGCGATAGATATCGTCAATCAGGTCCACGACCGGAGACGGGATTCCTTCGTCAGCCTGCACTAGAAGGCCTAACGAGATCTGCGTGGATGGATTCTCCTCGTCAAATTTGGCCGGAACAAATTCCGGCGCAGCGGCTGCGGCGGGGGGGGGGGGGGGGGGAGCGTCTAGCAACATCGTCCCATGATCCCCTGGTACTCACTGATAGTGCCTGCAAGAACCAGTTGGTCGTGGTTAGCGTACAGTACGGTCCTTTCAATCCATATATCCCGATCAGATCAACGACCATTGGTAAATCGAGAGTCGCTATAGATCCGATAGCTATGCATACATCTTCGAGATCGAATAGTGACATCACGAGTGTAACTAGGTAAACACATTTACCTAAAACACTTCTAGTACTCTGGCCAGAGATTTATACACTATTATCCCCTCAGATAGCATAGGATATCCACGTATGTCTGCGAGCGGTGAATCCTCGACAACGATGCATCGACTCCTACATGCATCGGGGTCTCACCCAATCCCGACGCCTTATGACCCCAAGTGAGTCGGCAAACGGGTCAAAGTGAGACGCCTATCATGTAGAGTCTCAATGACGTTTCGAGTCGTGAGGACTAATCAGTACAACCAAGACCTCGGACTTATCCTCTCGACAAATGGTAACCACTTGGAAAGTCCGAACGCGGGTAGTTTGATAGATCACTAGGTCACTATCTATCTGCATGCTCATAACATCACAATGTTCCCTACCAATGAAACATGGTACTTCGCATCGCAGATACTAGTCTCGAACTCGGGCGGCCTTATCCTCATTTTGACGGCTCAATCGACTAGGAACATGTTCAGAATACACAGTGACTATTAGATGTGTTTCATGATAGCCGTCATACCCACTATCACATCTAACATACACTTTAGTGTATTCTAGGTCTTTACTCAACACAATTGTTAATTATCATACACACAATGAAAGTAAAGAACGCCATATAAATAAATGCGAATATCATATATAAAGATTGTCATGTACAAGAGTCTATGAACCCACACGCCACAAGTTGGCTGTTGGGCATCTACTCTAACAGGAGCGTTGCGGCGTCGTTTTGTTTAGTTAAAACGGTGTCGTTTTGGATGTTCCTTGAGAAAGAAACGACAGGTTGTTGCGTCTGGTTTTGTTGTGGGCAACGACTGGTTTCTGTTGACAGATATCTACTGTTCCCGTCGTCTTTTTTTTTTTGCGAACAGCAGCTGTTGGATTTGGGGGTTATATATAGAAGTGTTGATTAACACTTAGAATTATTCTGAACCCGATATTTCTTATCTTTATCTTCAACCCTCGTTAGATACTGTTCATCGTGACTTAATTCCCACCGATTGTCACCGTTCTCCGCCGATGATTTGAGCGATTTTGGTGGCACTGGAATCCCTGTGACTTGCTCTTTCGATTGTACCCATTTGAAGCTGTGGAACGACCTTGGAGAAGATCTCGAAGCTGCTGATTTCTTTTTATAGTGGAACCCGATAGTTATTCCGCTAGTTCCAGCTGTTGGGTAAGAAATTCCTACCGTTCTAAGCTTAGTATTAGATGCTAGTACTTTGTTTAGAAGTAGAACCGGAGATTAGGTTCTTGACCGTAGGAATTGCTACTGAGAAGTTCTGATTCGAACTAGACATGAGTTGATTGTTGAGTTTCCTTAACAGATTTGAGGTTCTGGACATCTTCTGCCGTGGTTGAGGATATCAGGTGAAAGCTGGTTTGCACTGTTGGTATTGTCGTGCCTTTGAAATTCTGTTGAGGTAGAATTCAGTCGTTGAAGGTACGAATTGAGCAGTTCGTAACATCTTTGAGTATGGATGAATTGATTGATTATATGTCTTGTTTCATGTACTGTGAATTTTATGCATTCGAATTGAATAGTATGCATTTTGAATTGAATATTGATTGGCATACATGCATACATCTTGAGCCTGATTGACAGATTAATTGATGACCTGATTGAAAGCCACGTTGTGACTGGCCGACTGATGAGTTGTGCCTGAAAAGTCCAACGCTAATCATCGGAGTGGTGACTATCGGATTCGAGTGTCTACCACCGAGCTGTGATGAGCTGACGGGCTCCGAAGATCACGGACCGATGATTTCTTCGGTTGATAAATCGTGCGGGTAGAGAGGCTGACTGAGATGATTTCCAGTTGATACACTGGTCTAGCTATCCGACCCTTGATAGCCCTCATGCATTTCATAGCATCGATTATAGCATGTTGCATGATTAGCTGTTTTGATAGCTCTTCGTAATGAGGCTTGACCTCGTATTTGTTTTCCTGCCTTTGTGTTGTTTGGGTCTGCATTACCCACTTGCAGGATCTTCAGGTAACCAAGCTGGACAGATTGGAGGTTCAGCTGGTCGATCCCCGTTTCCATGAGTCCCAGTTATTTTATTTATGTATCGAACCCGGGGGATGCCCCGTGTCATATGTATTTTGGGGGATCTGTATTTGAATTGATATTTGTGTTACCTGTTTTATATGAGTTTGAGTCAACTCTTATTTTGATTATGAATATTTTGAATGATTATATTTCGAAAAATTTTTAAGCCCGATTTTATGCTTCCGTGATTATGTGCTTAATTGTGCTCTAATCTTGTGTGATTAGCACGGGGCCTGACATCTGAGTTATTCCCAAATTGAATGTTTACGAAGAGCTATGTTTAAATGTCTTTCTTTAAACTATGTTATTGTATGTATTGCGCCTGCCCATATTGTTCTCTTGTTATTCTAAGTTTTGCTTGTTGAGCCCCTAGGCTCACTAGCTTTCTTGGTGCAGGTGAGTCGGTTCCGGGGCAGACGGGAGGAGGAGTCTGAATCAGCTGTGGTGTGTGGTGTTTATCAAAAGGCCGACGGTTCCGCGATGTCTGCTTTATTGTTGTTGTTTTTGATCTTTTGCCAATCTGTATTATGTTCTCTTACAACAATAGTAAATTCAAACATAGTTCCAGTAGTTGTAATTCGCAATTGCATTTTGTAACTTGAAATCTGATATTGAAATTTTAATTTTTCTACTTGGCGCCAACTGTTTATTCTTCGTATTTTCTTGTCAATGCAATACAGCTTGCTACAATTCATTTCAGCCCTTCATTTTTGTCTTATATTTCTTTTTCCTTTAATTTGTGGGCCCATGGGGTTTGGGTGCTACAACCTTTGTATCATAGCATGGTCCTGATATAAACACACACATTTCCAGCTGGAGCAGATTTCGTCGACCTTTTCTCCGGAGCATTGAGTTTTCTTTTATGTTTTAGAGCAGTATCTTTTGACTCTTGCATATTCTGATGTTCTTATGTGGTGGATTGCGGGCTATAGATTAAGATGTCTGGTCGAGGAAGAAGAAATATTCCAGTAGATGAATCCAACCCCGATAGTAATGCTAGCATTGCCCAGCTGTTAAGACTGTTGGTAGAACAATCGAGTAGAGGCAATGGCCAATCTTCGAGTAGCAGAGGGCCAAGTCACGATGACCCTCAGGAAAGATTTCAAAGACAAAAGCCAAGAGAATTCAGTGGCACGACAGACCCGTTTGTCGCAGAGAGTTGGATAAAGTCGATGGAGGTGATATTTGAATATCTCCAGGTGCCAGACTTAGAGAGGGCCAGATGTGCCATTTATATGTTGGGAGATTATGCTATGCTCTTGTGGGAAGGATCTAGACTCACAGTGGACGTGACGAACCTCTCCTGGGAAGAATTCAAGAGAGTGTTCTATGAACAGTATTTTACTGAGGATAAGAGGTCTGAATTGAAAAGGGAATTTTTGATGATAAAGAAAGGGGACATGTTTGTCCAAGAGTATGTTCGAAAGTTTGAACGAGGCTGCTACTTTGTGCCTTTGATTGGAGCGGATCCTAAGGAGAAGTTACGACATTTTATTGATGGACTAAAGCCAGCACTTAGACATGATGTTATACTGGTGGAGCCAAAGGACTATAGGGGCGCAGTGGACAAAGCCCTTAGAGCTGATCAGGATTGGAAAGTTGTTATGAAAGAGAGGCAACAGAAGAGACAGGCCTTTCAACAGAAAGACCAGAAGCCATCCAAGAATCCATACAAGAATCAGAAGCGACCTCAAGAGCCTAAGCCTCTAGTTGTTCAACCTATTAGCGCAGTATCTGCTGTCAGCAATAGCCCAGTGTGTCCTAAGTGCCAAAAGAATCATCCCGGTCATTGTAGACTTGGACAGAATGTTTGCTACAAATGTGGGCTGCCTGGGCATGTGTTAAAGAATTGCCCAAAGTCGAAGCAGATGGTGACCAGTAGAGCTTATGTCATGACAGCTGAACAAGCCAATCCATATTCTACAGTGGTTACTGGTAAGATTTTGATTGCTGGTTTGCCCTCTTTAGCCTTGATAGATTCAGGTGCATCTCATTCGTTTATAGCATCAGATTTTGCTAAGAAATTAGCCGTAAGACCTGAACAAGTAACTATGGGATTTTGTGTAACGGTACCCTCTGGGGAAGAGCTGGTATCCCATGACCTATTTCGCGATTTAGAACTTAGGCTTCAAGGGCATTTGATTTGCCAATTTGATTGTCTTACCGATGCCAGAGTTCGAAATGATATTGGGGATGGATTGATTGACTAAGTATGGAGTAGTAATAGACTTCAAGCTCCGAACAGTGGTGGTAAAACCCCCAATAGGAGACTGGTTTACTTTTGAGGCCAATCAGATTTTTAAGATTCCTCGCATTAGTTCAGCTCTTAAGGCGCAGAGTAGTTTGAGGAAAGAAGGAGTAGGATTTTGATAAGCATGTCATCCTTAGCAGCTGCTAGTAAGCCTCAACTTTCAGATGTAGAAATAGTAAATGAATTTCCTGAAGTGTTTCCAGAGGATGTATGTGGATTGCCACCTGATAGGGAGCTGGAATTTGCAATTGATTTAATACCCGGAGCAGCACCAGTTTCTAAGCCACCATATCGTCTTGCTCCATCGGAAATGAGGGAATTAAAGGAACAGATACAAGATCTGTTGGACAAATGATTTATTAGACCAAGTACTTCGCCATGGGGAGCCCTTGTTTTGTTCGTTAAGAAGAAAGATGGGAGTTTAAGACTGTGTAGAGATTATAGAGAGTTGAATAAGTTGACGATTAAGAATAAGTATCCCCTTCCTAGGATTGAAGATCTGTTTCATCAGCTGAAGGGATCTGTAGTTTTCTCTAAGATCGATTTGAGTTCGGGCTATCACCAGTTGAAGGTTAAGTCAGCGATGTCTATAAGACTGCCTTTAGAACACGATACGGCCATTATGAGTTTTTGGTAATGCCCTTTGGACTTACTAACGCCCCCTCAACTTTTATGGGATGAACAGAGTTTTCCAACCCTTCTTAGATCAGTTTGTAGTCGTGTTCATCGAAGATATCTTAGTATATTCCAAGACCAGATTCGAGCATGCGAACCATTTGAGAACAATGCTCCAGACTTTGAAGGATAAGCAGTTGTTTGCCAAATTCAGTAAATGTGACTTCTTGTTGGACAAGGTAGCATTCTTAGTTCACATTATATCCAAAGATGGACTGGAGGTAGACCCAGCGAAAGTGGAAGCCGTTCGCGACTGGCCAGTACCAAGATCTGTTTCAGAAGTTAGGAGTTTTCTGGGATTAGCTGGATACTATAGGAGTTTTATTAAGGGATTTTCGAAGATAGCTGTTCCCTTGACTTTGCTAACTAGAAAGCTGAATAAGTTTGAGTGGACTCCAGAATGTCAAGTCAATTTTGAGCAGTTAAAGCAAGCGCTTATTGAGGCCCCTGTGCTAACCATGCCATCTGATCAAGGGCAGTTTGTTATTTACACAGATGCGTCCAAGTTGGGATTAGAAGCTGTACTGATGCAGGATCGTAGAGTGATTTCCTACGCTTCCCGACAGCTGAAGAATCACGAGAAGAATTATCCAACCCATGATTTAGAGCTGGCAGCTGTAGTGTTTTCTTTGAAAATTTGGAGACATTATCTGTATGGAGAAAAGTGTGAAATATTCACTGATCACAAAAGCCTCAAATACTTTTTTACCCAAAATGAGTTGAACATGAGGCAGAGAAGATGGCTGGAGTTGGTGAAGGATTATGATTGCACGATCAGCTACCATCCAGGGAAGGCCAACGTGGTTTCTGTTGCCTTGAGTAGAAAATCCGTTGGATTGGCCCAGCTATCTGTCCAGAGACCATTGGCGTGTGATATTGAGAAATTTGAATTAGAAATAGTGCCCAGTGGTAGCGCACTGATTTTAGCAGATCTCTCCATAAGATCAAATCTGATAGATCAGATTCGTGAGGGAAAACTGAAGGACGAGCAACTTCAGCAATGGATCAAACAAGATAAAGAAAGAGGAAACAACCTCTACTTTTCAGAAGGTGGAGTAATCAGATTTCAGAATAGAATTTGGGTGCCCCAAGTCGAAACTTTGAGATTAGATTTTATGGCAGAAGCTCATTCAGCTCCAAACTCTGTGCATCCCGGAAGCACTAAAATGTATAAGGACCTCCAAAAGCTATATTGGTGGCCAGGAATGAAAAGAGACATCGCCAGATTTGTCTCAGAATGCTTAACATGCCAGTTGGTAAAAGCTGAACACCAACAAACCGCGGGATTGCTGAAGCCGTTGCCCATTCCAGAGTGGAAGTGGGAATGTATAGCTATGGATTTTGTAATTGGACTGCCCAGGACTACCCAAGGATATAATTCTATTTGGGTTATAGTAGATAGGCTTACGAAATCTGCTCACTTTTTACCAGTAAAGACAACATATGTTGTGAGTAGATACGCAGAGTTATATATAAAGGAGATATTAATACTTCATGGTGTTCCCCTTTCGATAGTTTCTGATAGAGATTCCAAGTTCACGTCCGCCTTCTGGAAGAGTTTACATAGAGATTAAGGTACACGATTGAGCTTTAGCACGGCATTTCACCCCTAGACGGATGGATAATCAGAAAGGATGATTCAAATTTTGGAAGATTTACTCAGAGCATGTATTATAGACTTCTCAGAAAGTTGGGATCTGAAACTACCGTTGGTAGAATTTGCATATAATAACAGTTTTCAAGCATCGATACAGATGGCTCCTTATGAATCACTTTATGGACGCAAGTGTAGAACTCCTCTCCATTGGGATGAAGTGGGAAAGAGAGCTGGTTTAGGACCAGATGTGAATGAGCAAACAGCAGAAGCTGTTAGGAAAATAAGGGAAAGAATGAAAGCTGCTCAAAGCAGACAAAAGAGCTATGTGGACAATAGACGGAGGGAGCTGAATTTTGAAGTCGGTGATCACGTCTTCTTGAAAGTAGCTCCAATGAAAGGAGTGATGTGTTTTGGTAAGAAGGGAAAGCTGAGCCCTAGATACATTGGTCCTTATGAAATTCTGGACAAAGTAGGAACGATGGCTTATCGATTAGCACTGTCGCCGCATCTGTCCTCAGTGCACAATGTATTCCATGTTTCAGCCTTGAGAAAGTATGTTCCCCACCCATCGCATATACTAAGTGTTGAACCGATTGACTTCGCACCAGACTTGAGCTATGAAGAAAGACCTGAGAACATTCTTCTTAGGGAAATTAGGAAGCTGAGGAACCGTAGTATCCCTATGGTTAAGGTTCAGTGGTCCAACCAAACTGAACGAGAAGCTACGTGGGAAACAGAAGCTGATATGCTTAGTTGCTACCCAGAATTGTTTGGTAAGTAAATTTAGAGGATGAAATTTTTATTAGGTGGGTATATTATGACGCCCCAAAATCCATAGGACCACAATTCTTAGTCCTTCAAGGACCCATTTCTAATTTCGAATTTCAGCTTAACCGTTTAATTGCTAGCTGATTTCTTATTTTCAGATGTTGAACACGGTGCAGAGGTCTGGTCAGCTGTTACCCGAGCACCAGCTGAGTAATTTTTAGAAGTCGAAAATAAAATGATTTTTCGGATGGAGAATGGTTATTTTTAAATGATAGTATTGCTTTGACAAATTCAAATAGTGATAGGGGACTTTTAACAAATTTTGAGAAGTAGGTATGGAACACCATGCCTACTCGAGTGTTTTTCCCCTGTTTCAAGTCAGACTCCCATGCCTATGGTACGTGTGGACTATAAGTTCATCATTTTGCAAGAAAACCTTCATTTTCATCAAAGAAAAAACCATAGGAAACTCGCTGCGGTGCTTGAGGAGACTTGCTTCCTTAGCGTCAGATGTTTACTGTTCATATGATATTTCCTTAGCATCAGCTGTTTACTGTTCATATGATATTTCCTCAGTGTCAGCTGTTTGTTCAACCGATATTCCGTTGACATCTGATTTACCCCAGCAGCTGAGTTCCCTGTAGGTATCTGCCGTTTCACCTATTACTCCATTAACAGCTGAGTTGACCAAACTCAATTCGTTGACATCTGTTTACGCCAACAGTACTTTCATTTAGCAACATCTGAAATTTATCTTGTAACCACACGCTGTTTCTTTCTAACATCTGTTTTCCCAAGTCTCAGCTGGATGCTCAGTGCAAATGTTACTTTATAGAAATTGAGTTTTAATAATGAAGTGAACCCCGATGTCAAGATCTGATTTCACCCAGATGTTGTTTAAAGGAAGAAAATGTTCAGATTTTATGATTTATGGCAAAGATAACAGACGTCCATATGGGAAGGGTGAGCAGCAGTCGAGAGTGTCGGTTGCCCCTTCATATTGGGCGAGTTTTGCCATATAGAACTGATATCAGTATTCATTTGATCAAGTGCAACGGGACCTAAGGAGAGCTTCTGAGTCAAAGGAAAGGAAATGTTGGGATCTGAGTTATTCCCAAATTGAATGTTTACGAAGAGCTATGTTTAAATGTCTTCCTTTAAAATATGTTATTGTATGTATTGCGCTTGCCCATATTGTGCTCTTGTTATTCTCAGTTTTGCTTGCTTAGCCCCTAGGCTCACTAGCTTTCTTGTTGCAGGTGAGTCGGTTCCGGGGCAGACGGGAGGAGGAGTCTGAAACAGCTGTGGTGTGTGGGTGTTTATCAAAAGGCCGGCGGTTCTGCAACGTCTGCTTTATTGTTGTTGTTTTTGATCTTTTGTCAATCCGTATTAAGATCTATTACCACAATAGTGAATTCAAACAGAGCTCCAATAGTTTTAATTCGCAATTGCATTTTGTAACTTGAAATCTGATATTAAATTTTAATTTTTCTACTTGGCGCCAACTGTTTATTCTTCGTATTTTCTTGGCAAGGCAATACAACTTGCTACAATTCATTTCAGCCCTTCATTTTTGTCTTATATTTCTTTTTTCTTAAATTCGTGGCCCCATGGGGTTTGGGTGCTACACTAACATTCTTTAGTGTAAGCACAAAACCATTATCAAATTTCAAACACACATCCCCAACACCCGCAATCTTACACTGTTTTTCATTATCAAGAGAGACATATCCATTATCAACGCTAGTGTAAGTAGAGAAAACGTGTCTTAGAGGTCTCATGTGATAGGTGCAGCCAGAATCATACAACCAATCAGTTTCATTCACATAAGATAACTTCACAGAATTAACAACATAATCACCACAATCCAGCACCATTAGCACATCACCATAGTTCTCTAAGCAATCAGTAGACATTGTTAACTTGTTCATTAGGTGAGGAGTTGTGTCTTTTGATTTTATCTTTCTTAGGGTGAGGATAGTCAGCTTTATGTCTTGAATTAGTTTTGTAAACACATCAAGATTCTCATCGAGATCCTTATTTAAATCTAATTTAAATCTCAAAAATTTTTGAAGCAAAAATATTTTACTAGGCAGTGAAGTTTCAATATAAAATTCTTGCAGTTTTTCCCAAAGAAGCTTAGCGGAATCAAGTTTACCGCACTTTCTCAAAACAGCATCAGACATATTTAAAATAATAGAGGAATAAGCATATTCGTTATCTTCTTTTTTCTTTAAAGCAGTAACATCATCAGAATAAGAATCAGTGTCAATAGCTTTAAAAACCTTTTGTTGTATTAAAATTCCTTTCATTTTTTGTTGCCATATTGAAAAATCTGATTTTCCATTAAAGGGTTCTAAACTGTAAGAAGCCACAGCAGCCATAGACACAAAAAAAAAAAGTCACAGATGCAGACAAGGCACCAAAACAGAATACACAACGGAAGCAACAGTCAGCTATAACACACCAGCAGGTATAACAGGTAGCACACCAGCAGGAATAACAGGTATTAGATGATCAATACACTGCACTGCAGCAGGCAGTAACACAGCAATTTAAAAAATATGGAGAGCAGAAAATAGGAACAAGGCAGGGGTTTCCACACACGCAGGATTCCTCAATATGCTCATGACATACGGTCAAGTTGCCTTTTATGTGGAACAACCTACCCAGTCCAGTGGGGGATAACTTGAGATAGGCTCAAGTTATCTGCCTGAAGGTACCAGTACACACAGTACCCAATTTTAGGTACTGTTTAGCTCACGGTACACTACAAAGCACACAAGGGACGGAGGGGACTTACAACCCAGAGGCCAACGCTCTGAGGTTTTGGCTCCCTAGAACAAGTATTGTTGGGGATCCGGATCCGCCCCCCGGTCAGGCAGCGGAAGAACAAAAATTTAGAGAACCGGGAGGCGATCAATACGAATAACAATTCTACATGTATCAACATACATAGGGTGTTTCAGGCGTGTTACCTCGCTGGCACTTGTGCCTGGCTCCAACCGGTGTTTCAAGAACCCGGCGCTTCTCGGTAGATTGCGGTAGTTACGTAAATCCGGTCCACGACCAGATTCGAGACTCCTTCGTCAGACTGCACTAGAAGTCCTGACGAGATCAGCACGATCGGATTCTCCACGAAAAACTAGGCCGGAACGAAATTCCGGCGAAGTTGGGCGGCGGCGGCGAGAGAGGAGAGGGGAGGCGGCGGTTTGCTTAGGGTTAGGGTTAGATTATGAAGTCTAGTATTGAGTTGTTGATTAATGAAGTCAATTAGTCTAATTAAATAGACTAAAGTTGGACTTGGGCCGGTCCAACGGGCCCGGGTCCAAATGACGATATCAATCGCTGCGACTTCATCGTAACTCCGATCGCCGATCAGATCGGACCGATCGACTCAGTTTCCAAAACTGAATGTTATGATGTAAAAAACAATTTTTCAGATT
>KQ987873.1:1146-21546 GCA_001598015.1 Dorcoceras hygrometricum
ATCGACTCAAGTGCTATCAATGTTCAAATTGGAAAGAATCAATGGTGAAGATTGAATCATACAATTGCCTGGAATTAAGGAAACAATGTCAGTGCTATTTTGGGTAAATAGTACGCAGTATACAGAGGACGTTATATGATGTTGCACAAATATGGATAAACGACATTTTGGCTCTGACGAAGCGCTATTTACCTCCAGTGGAGCAGAATATGCGATGGACATATATTGAAAAAGGGATTTTGTTTCCTTGGCGAGTTTTAATGGCCGTTGTGGACAAAGGGTATAAATAGCTGGAATTTGAATTGAAGAAGCTCTTTTTGTCTAGCCTCCACTCTGTTATTCAACGTTTCCATTACTCTCGAGCTTTTCATCAATCGATACTATCTTTCAAAAGCTCACAAAAGTTACTGGAAAGCATATATTGCAGAAATTATTAAAAGTCAGTAACCCATCTAGAAGAACACCATCCTTTATCTTCACAGATATTACCTTCGAGATTTACAGAACTCAATAGACTTGTATTCCATTGTTATATTCATTCTTGAGTCTGTAACGAACTGGCTGTCTTAAAGCAGTTCGAAAAATACTAAGTGTTGTATTCAGCAGCTGCGTCTGCTTGTTGTTGATTTGAGATTGCTAGGAGTTCATTTTGAGCGAGGCTCAGTGACTGGGTGGTTACAGAGGCTGTAAAAATCAAACTATTCTAGTGGAACCTTCCTGAAAATGAAGAACGGGAAACGTATGATATTGATATACGAACATCCATAAACAAATCATTGACCCTATACTTTTACTTTATCGCATTTATTTAAGCTTTAACTGTTCACTGATTGATCTTATTTCCGCACATTTATTGTTAGCCAAGAAATCAGCATTAAAACTGAGATACCTTAAATCTGGTAACTCGGGTTTAAGTTAAGGGTGCTTGTAAAAATCGTTTTAAAGATTTTGAAACTATTTAAAAATACCAAGGAGTTCATTCAACCCCCCCTTCTGAACTCCTAGGCCTATTTTTTGAGCCATATTGATCGTATCAGTCTCTACTCATCCTAAAATTTCCGATCCAATCATACTCCAACATTCAAAATCGAAATATAAACCACAAGCATAAAAAACATAATAAATTTCATCGTGCAACAAGGAATCAAATTTTAATTGAATTTAAAATTTTGCCAGCGGTAGAGAGGCGATCTCCGAGGAACGATCCACCACAAGCACGATCCACAATTCCTTAAAAAGTTTCTAAAAATTTCAGCCACTAGGAATATGAAAATCGCATAGTTATGGCATTATTTATCTTCATTGTTATGATTACAAATTGTTGGATAAAGACCTTGATGCACTAAAGTGTTTGTTAAATGTGATAGTCGATTTGATGGCTATTATGAAATACATCTAATAGTCACTGTGTGTTCTAAACTAGTTCCTAGTTGATTAGACCGTCCAAAATAGGATAAGGGCTACCAGAGCTTGAGACTAGCATCTGTGATGCAAAGTACCACGTTTCATTTGTAAGGAACATAGAGATGTTCTGAGCTTACAGATGGATAGTAATCTGGTGATCTATCGAAGTACCCTCGTTTGGACTTTCCAAATAGTTATAATTTATCGAGTGGATTAAGTTCGATGTCTTGGTTACATATTAGTCCTTACTACTTGAAACTTCATTGAGACTCTACATGATAGGTGCCCCACTTTGACCCATTTACCGACTCTGTTGGGCTAATCAGGTGATGGGATTGGGTGAGGCGTGAGGACTATGATTAGCCAAGATTATTAACGGAATAATTAGTCAATATTAGTTGTTATCTAATCACGATCTTTCAACTTATGGAGGTATTGGTTGAGATATATCAGCAGGTTGAAGCTAATATAAGGTGTTGTGCTAAGCTAATAGAGGAAACTGCATCAGGTTGCAGTTTAGATCAACACTGGTGTTAGCTGTTCTGGTGTTCTTTGCTGATATTTGAGGTATAAGTTGATTGGAGTTTTTTGGAGAATTGTTACAATTTGGAATGCGCTAGATGTAGAGAAGGAGAGGTTCGACTTAGAAGCTTGTTGTATAGTTACGCGAGCTGATTGTGTTGAACCAAATCGGGTGCTAGCTGACAGATAAGCCCTGTGCTACGTTTAGCAGTGCTGGCACGTGAACTGAGCTGATACTGATGTTGCGTGAACTAGTCCAGTGTAGCGCTCAGAGCTGATAGCAGTTTAGGAAGTAGACGTAATCTGGATGAAGCTTTGGGAGTAGTTTAGGAAGTAGACATCAATATTTAGCTAATAGGGGCAAATATTTGAATTATAGATTGGTCCGAAAAATTTTTTTCGCATCATAATGTACACTTTTGGAAACTATGTAGATCAGTCCGATCTGATTGTCAATCGGGATTATGATGAAGTCACAGTGATTGACTCAAAACAAATTTTCTCTGGACACATTAACCTGGTTTAAGCCATGAAATATCTATAAATAGGAGTTTAAGGGGAACCATACATTAGTACCAAGTTGTATTGACAACTCCTCATAAGTTTCCCTTCTCCTCACTCTCGCCTCTCCCCTTGCCGCACCGTCGCTATCGTCGTCTCACATCCCCGACACCGTGGAATTCGTTATGATCATCTCGGTGCAGATATTCCATTCCTCAACTGCGCTCTCACCATGAAGATGTCGCACGGGTGCGGCGGCACGTTACCGAACGTCGACTAGCATGCCGTGCGAATGTCACTCGGCCAGTTCCCGCACATTGCGACGAACGTTGCAGGCTCATCCCACATTTCCCGTTTTCACGTTGTGGTGGAAGTTGTGGGATCATCCCGCATTTCCCGCATGCACGTTGCAGCATTTCGAGATCGTCACGCACATCCCGAGTGCATCTTGCGACGGATGTTGCACGACCGTTGTGCACACCGCTCACCACGTCCCCGCCAGACATGTGCGCACTTGTCGTGCACTGGGCCGCCACCTGTGCATGCACATCACGCATTGGTCTGTTCACGGCATGCACCACGCGTGCGGTGGATCCAGGTGGTGTTGTGACGACGGTTTTGCCACCTAGGGTTTTGCTCGGGCCTAACCCAGGTAGCCCGATGGGTTTTTGGGTAGATACTCGCTATCGAGATTTTCTAAATTGATCATAAAACAAAAGTTCGTTCGATAAGATCATGAAGATAATGGAATTTAAATGTCGTTTAAAATTTCCTACCTTCCGTCAATAATGGGTGTACGTCGTATACGTATCCCGGTTCATATTATTGGCGGGTTCTGTGTGTCTGTGCATGTCATTGTAACTTGTTGTGAGTTGGATGGAACTCCCATGGTGTTGGATCATATTGTTGGGGACGTTATGGCGACCGTCCATTACAACTAAATATTGATGGATCATCTTGACATGTGATAGTAATAGACGTCATATTATTGGGCCCTTACTAGACATGAGGTGAATACATGGGGGTTGCACCTGTTGAAATTGGGCTCTACCTTTTGAATTCATGGTTGGCTGATATTATTCGGGACCGTGATTTATTGATTGGACTCTGTGTACCCACTAAGGAAACTTGCTTTCTCGATTTCATTAGAGGGTGGCGAAATTGTTAAAATAGCGGGAGGGTAGTTCATAAAATCAAATGACCATGTTTTATGTCTGAGCGTTTTTTCATTAATAGTCTTTAATGCATGTCTGTTTTTATTTCAGTATAAACTGCTATCAAATATGTCATAAATTAAAAAACCACTTACTACTATACTGGATAGCAACAAATTAAATGGATCTAACTACCTGGATTGGTTTCGCAACCTCAAGGTAGTATTGGCTTCAGAGAATCTCCTCTACACGCTAGAGAAGAGCCCTCCGAAGGAATCCCCAACTAATGTCGATCCTGAGGAGCTGATGAAATTGGAGACATGGTGGGGCCACGATCTCAAGGCACGATGCTACATGATGCCTTCTATGTCTAATGAATTGAAGCGGTGATTTGAGGGCTCTGTGCATGCTGCTGACATCCACTTGCACCTCAAATAACTATATGAGGAGAACTCTTGGGCGGAGAGGCTCACTACGATCAAGGAACTCATGACTGTTCGCATGCGCGAAGGGACTTTGGTCCGTGAGCATGGGGTCCGTGTGATTAGGCTCATTAAAAAGTTAGTGGGCATCGAAATCATACTTCCACATGAATTTTCTGTGGATTCTGTCCATGCAAAGGAGGATTAAGTCCACAAGAAACCCAAGGCAAGGGCTCCTAAACCCAAAAAATATGAGGACGTCTGCCACCATTACCACAAGCCTGGGCATTGGAGGAGGAACTATTGGGATTACCTTGAGCGGCTACGAGCAGTGAAAGGTATATTGTATATTGAAATAAATATGTCTCTTAATTCGAATTCTTGGGGTACTTGATACGGATGTGGATCCCATATCTGCAATTACTTGCGGGTAATAAAAAAAATTCAATGGCTTAGGATGGGTGAGACCCATTTGAGGCTGGGGAACAGAGCAATAGTTGCTGTCGTAAAACTAGGAGATTCTTATTTATTTATTAAGATTTCAGGTTTTTATTAAAGAATGTTTTGTTCGTTACTGAATTATAAAGAACATTTTTTTCTTTTCTATGCTTGATAGTGATGGATATTGTGAGGATCGTGATTATCCAAGATGATTAGTGGCTTAATCAGTCCATATTAGTAGTTAATTAATCAAGATTATGCAGCTTGGACAGCTATCGATTGAGATAGATCAGCAGACGCAAGCTGATCTTATGTGCTGTGTTAAGCTGATAGTGGAAGCTGCTTGGGGTTCCACGTTTTACAATAGCTACGAGTGTGAGCTGTTTGAGCTGGAGAATTGTATCAGTTCAGAGTGCGACTGGACGCATAGTATGAGAGATTCAGCTTAGAAGCTTCCTGTGTAGTTACGCGAGCTGGACCAGATTGGGAGCAAGCTGACAAGTAACCACTATGATGTGTTGAGTCGTGCTGAGTTTGCGAGTTGAGCTGCTGCTGTAGAGTGAAACAGTCCAGTGCAGTGTTCTGAGTAGATAGTAGTTTAGGAAGTAGAGTAAGCTGGACTCAGCTTTGGGTGTTACGTTATGACGCAAGCTGTGTTGACCCTCGAGAGCTTGGTTAACCATCACGAGCTGTTTGTGTACGTACCTTGAGACCTAGGCGCGTGAGCTGATCTGATAGTGTCGTGAACTGGATGAGAGAGCTAAAGCTGAATAGCATCGCAAGCTGACCTGAGCGATGCATACTGAGTTGAGTACTCTAAGCTGATCTTCATACTGTTAGTTGAAAAGAGATGTGTGATCTGAGCTGGACGGTGTGCGTTGATCTGAGGGCTGTGAACTGTTGTAGATGTGTGCGACCTGAGCTGATCGACTTGTGCTGAGCTGATCGGAGTAAGTTGAGCTATCGTAGAGCATGTTGTTCTGGAGATCGTAAGCTCAGCTGAATTGTAGCGCCCCAAAATCCATATGACCACATATATGAACCCTTTTTATTTTAAGGGCCATTTTGATGTTTCAAAATTCAGATATCAGCTTAAGTAGATTTTATTTATTTCAGATTTGAGACACGGAGCAGAAGGTTACAGACATATTACTCCCCAAGCAAAATCTCGAGCAGATTTCAGATTTTTGTTAATAAAAATGCTAATGAATGAGCAATTTGGTTCTTTTTAAAATCTTTGGCAAATTTCAAAATTTAAACAGTGGTAGGGAGCTTTAAACAAATCTTTCAAAAAGGACAAAGAGTTGGTATGGTATCCCATGCCTACTCGAGTGCTTTCATCTACTGCCAATCATGTTCCCTATATGATTGTCTACCAGAAATTTGAGCTCATTTCATTTGCCAAGAAACTCCTTCGTTCTCTCACATTTTCTAAGGAGTTAGTCGCTTGTGCTTGAGGGGATCTTCTGTCAGGACCAGCTGTTCTTTGTGTTTCCAATTTAAGGCAAGTAAAAGCTGATTCTATGCTACACCATGAAAGCATATCATTTTTCCTCAGTTCTATGATGTCTTGCCTGTTTACGTCCAAGTTTTAGCTATGTTCATGCTTTTGCTTGATTTATGAAAATGAATGCTTCGGGTTCACAGAATGTTCTGTTTTTAAAGCTTTCCAAATATGTTTAGTATGATGAAATTTGATTTTAAAACCACTGAGCTGTAGAGATTTGATTTTTATACTTATGTAAGAACTTCTTCGTTCTGGTGAATGGCGGCGTCTAGACTTGACTCCAAGTTATTGGCGATGCTGGTCAAATCGGGATTTTGTATCGGCTAGATAGGCGGAACTGGTATCTTTGGTTGTCGTTCGTGATGCTGCAGCACTAGTTTTATTTCCAACACTGCTTTTCTACGCTAGCGATATGATTCTATAGTCAAATCTGTTTCTCACATCTCCAATCTGTTTTCCCGCTAGCGATACCATTCCTGAAGCCAAATCTATCTTAACACTAGCTACACTCTTAGTCACATCTATTTCAACGCTAGCGATGTAAAAAATCTGTCTCGCACCCAAACATTGTTTCTACAGTCACATCTGAAAGATGAGCAGCTGATCAAGTGGGTTGATCAAGATAGAGAGAGGGGCAGTAATCTCTATACCTCAAAAGGAGGAATTGTGAGATATCAGGGCCGGATGTGGGTACCCCAAGTAGACACCATGAGATCAGATCTGATGGCTGAAGCCCATACAGCCCCATATTCTGTGCATCCGGGGAGCAACAAAATCTATAAGCATCTCCAGAAGTTATATTGGTGGCCAGGAATGAAATGTGATATTTCCAGATTTGTCTCAGAATGCTTGACATGCCAATTGATGAAAGCTGAGCACCAAAGACCAGCAGGAAAGCTGAAGCCCCTGCCTATTCCAGAATGAAAATGGGAAAGTATTGCTATGTATTTCGTGACTGGTTTACCAAGAACCGTTCAAGGATACAATTCTATTTGGGTTATAGTAGATAGGATCACTAAGTCAGCTCACTTCTTACCAGTTAAGACAACTTATGATGTGAGCAAATATGCCGATTTGTATGCGAAAGAAATAGTCAGGTTACATGGTATTCCAGTTTCGATTGTATCCGATAGAGATCCAAGGTTTACGTCAGCTTTCTGGAAGATTTTACACAAAGCTTTGGGTACTAAGTTGACCTTTAGCACAGATTTTCACCCCCAGACCGATGGTCAATCAGAAAGAGTGATTCAGATTTTAGAAGGTCTACTCAGAACATGTATAATAGATTTTCAGAGAGTTGGGATTTAAAGCTACCGTTGGTAGAATTCACGTATAATAACTGTTTCCAGGCTTCGATTAAGATGGCCTCATATGAAGCTCTCTATGGTCGCAAATGCAGAAAACCTCTTCACTGGGATTAGGTAGGCGAGCAAGCTGGTTTAGGTCCAGATGTGGTAGAGCAAACAGCAGATGCTGTTAGGATCATTAGAGAACGGATGAGAGCAGCTCAAAGCAGACAGAAGAGATATGCTGATAAAAGACGTCGAGAGCTGAGTTTTGAAATTGGTGATCACGTGTTTCTGAAAGTAGCTCCGATGAAAGGAGTGATGCGTTTTGGGAAGAAAAGAAAGCTGAGTCCATGATATACTGGTCCTTATGAGATTTTGGACAAGGTAGGAACGATGACTTATCGATTAGCACTACCCCCGCATCTGTCTTCAGTGCACAGTGTGGTTCACGTTTCAGCCTTGAGGAAGTATGTTCCCAACCCGTCGCATGTGCTGAGTTATGAGCCAATCCATTTTGCACCAGATCTGAGTTACGAAGAAAGACGCGAGAGGATTCTTCTTAGAGAGATTATAAAGTTGAGGAATCGTAGTATTCCAATGGTTAAGGTACAATGGTCTAACCAAACAGAACGAGAAGCTACGTGGGAGACCAAAGCTGATATGCATAGTCTTTACCCAGAGCTGTTAGGTAAACAAATTACGAGGACGAAATTTCAATAAGGAGGGTAGAGTTGTAGCGCCCCAAAATCCATAGGACCACATATATGAACCCTTTTTATTTTAAGGGCCATTTTTCATGTTTCAAAATTCAGATTTCAGATTTTTATTTATTTCAATTTGAGACACGGAGCAGAAGGTTTCAGACAGATTTCGCCCCGATCACAATCTCGAGCAGATTTCAGATTTTTGTAAATAAAATGCTAATGAATGAGCAATTTGGTTCTTTTTAAAATCTTTTGTCAAATTTCAAAATTTAAATAGTGGTAGGGAGCTTTTAACAAATCTTTCAAAAAGGACAAAGAGTTGGTATGGTATCCCATGCCTACTCGAGTGATTTCACCTGTTGCCAATCATGTTCCCTATATGAGTGTCTACGAGGAGCTTGAGCTCATTTCATTTGCCAAGAAACTGCTTCGTTCTCTCAAATTTTCTAAGGAGTTAGTCGCTTGTACTTGAGGAGATCTTCTGTCAGGACCACCTGTTCTTCGTGTTTCCAGTTTAAGACAAGTAAAAGCTGATTCTTTGCTACATCATGAAAGCATATATCATTTTTCTTCAGTTCTATGATTTCTTGCCTCTTTACGTCCAAGTTTTAGCTATTTTCATGCTTTTGCTTAGTTTATGAAAATGCAAGCTTCGAGTTCACAGAATGTTCTGTTTTTAAAGCTTTCCAAATATGTTTAGTATGATGGAAGTTGATTTTAACACCACTGAACTGTAGAGATTTGAGTTTTATATTTATGTAAAAACTTCTTCGCTCTGGTGAATGGCGGCGTTTGGACTTGACTCCAAGTAATCGACGATGCTGGTCAAATCGGGATTTTGTACCGGTAGATAGGCGTAACTGGTATATTTGGTTGTCGTTCGTGATGCTGCAGCACTAGTTTCATTTCCAACATTGCTTTTCTATGCTAGCGATATGATTCTATAGTCAAATCTGTTTCTCACATCTCCAATCTGTTTTCCCGCTAGAGATACCATTCTTCAAGCCAAATCTGTCTTAACAATAGCTACACTATTAGTCACATCTGTTTCAGAGCTAGCGATGTCAATCTGTCTCACGCCCAAACAATGTTTCTACAATCACATATGCCCTCCCGATAGCGATACTGTTCATATAGTCAAATCAGATCCTCACATCTGTTTTAATGCTAAGTGCCACTATTCCAATAGCCACAGCTTTTTCTCGTTAGCAGTACTGTTTCGATAGTCAAATATGTTTTCCACAACTGAGATCTGTTTTGTACCCGAGCATTGTTTTGTCAGCCAAATCTGTTTTCATACCAGCGATATGCCTCCTGTAGACAAATCTGTCGCTCAGTGAAATTTTAAAGAGAAATGGGATTTTAAAAGAACTGAACCCCGAGGAATGCTGATCCGATTTTGATCAAATGTTTGTTTAAAGGAAGTAATGTTCAAGTTTAAAGGATTTATGGAATAGATAACATACGGTCATATTGGAAGGGTGAGCTAGCTGTCGAAAGATTCAGTTGCCCCGTCATATAGGGCGATATTTCGCCATATAGTTAACTGAATTCAGATGTAGCTTGATCAAGCGCCAACGAACCTAAGGAGAGCTTCTAAGCCATAAGTCACACGAAAAATATAGATGAGATATGGGTTGCTTCCCAAATCTGATTTTACGAAAGGAATTTATGTTCAACTGACTTCCTTTAAACTATGATTATTTTAAGTTATATATGTATTTTCCTGCGCTAAGTGATCTTTTTTATCCTTAGTTTTGCTTTCTGAGACCCTAGGCTCATTAGCTTTTACGGTGCATGTGAGTCAGATATGGGGCAGACGGGAGGCAGGAGCTGAACCAGTTGTGGTGTATGTGTTTATCGAAGGCCGGCGTTTCCGTTTCAATGTTTTGTTATTGTTGTTTTTTATCTTTTGTCAAAACTGTATTAAGATCCATTACAACAATAGTGAATTCATATAGAGTTCCAGTAGTTGTAATATCGCATTTTGCAGCTTGTACCAAACCTGTTTTCGCAATTTGCTACGCCATTTGTTTGAATATCGACTTTATATGGAAATACAACTTACAATATTTCGTATCCAATCCTTTAATTCCTTCTTCATTTCTATTCGACCCAAATCTGTTGACCCCATGGGCATGGGTGTCACATGAATGCTCTGTGCTGATCTAAGATCACGAGCTGTGTGGACCGTCGCGAGCTGTTCTAAACTTAGGTGCTGCTAGCTGAGAGTATCGCGGGCTGTTTTGGTTGTTGTAAGCTTGATAGAACAGCCTGACCTGAATTTAAAGGGTGCAATTTTACTTGAGTTTGTGTAAGATGTCTGGTGCGACTGTGCGGTTTACCATGTGCTGAGCTCATGTGATCTGATATGTCTTAGGGTGTGTTGATAGTGTAACAGCTCTTAGCGGTTAACAGTTCTGGTAGTGAGATGTAACCTGGATTCAGCTTGGGGACGTGTCTAGTGTCCTGAGCTGAGTAGACAGATCACGAGTGGTGTCCGAGCTGCTTGGTAAAACCAGTCTGGGCGTGATTCATTAGAGCAGGACAGCTTTCGTGACAACTGTTTATAGATTTTGGGTCCGTAGAGAGCGTGATCTGATCTGCTAGTGTGATCTGTACTACTGTGTAGCGTGAACTATGTACAGTCAGCTTTGGCGAGAACTGTTTAGTACACGTCAGCTGTCCAGTGCCTGACCTGGCCTGTTGCCGCGAGCTGTGCTGCTGTGCACGTTGTGAGCTGTTTTGTACTATCAGATTGGGTGTGAGCTAATGTCAAGCCCGGTGCTCTAAATCAGAGATTAACACACAATTACGAAGAGCAACGTAATACGGCAATCAACTACACATGCAACATATCATGTCATGCAATGCATGAGGGGTACTAAGCATCATCTGTAATCAAGGCACATCGACTCAGCTGGCAATCAAAATCTTAGTAAATCATCGGAATCCAAATCACAGCGACTCAGTTGACAATGACGACTCAGTGAAAGCGGTTGGATTCCAAGGCACGGCGACTCAGCCGACAAATCAAGACTCAGTGATTATCATATTCCCAAGGCACGACGACTTAACCGGCCCAATCGCGACTCAGTGATTATATTACATTTCAAAGAACAGCGACTCAACGTGAAAGTCACAACTCAGTGATTAATCGGTATCAAAGGAATCAGGCTCAAGATGATATGTATGTATGCAATGCCAACAAACTCATCAACAACATACAATAAGGCACATGCAAATCAGCATGACAATATACAACTAAACAGCATAAGAAAACAGCTACAGAATTTCACATGCACGTATAAAAACAGCACAGCTCAGGCTCGACCATGCGATACTAGGCTGAGCGACTCAGCTCATAGCCACATGCACGACAGCATACTCCAAATCTCAGCAAGCTCAAACCTTTATAACAGGTACTAAATATACATCCACATGCATTAAAATAGTGATAGGATCAATGGAATCGAAAATATAGTTCTCCAAGTAAACTCCTAGCCACTTCTATACACGCAGATTCACTGCTGAATACAAATGAACATATTTTTCAAACTGCTTCACTTAGCACGCTCGTTACAGACTCTGATATGATTTTACAATGAACACAATACTAATATAGTTCTGTGAATCTTCTGGTTTCTTTTACAATGAAACTTGTTTGCAAATGTAAACCAGAAGAAATCTTGAAGTATTTTCTAATGAAGAACTGAAAGATTGTTCTTCGAGATGATGAAGGCTGGGATATAGAAATAATGAGTGCTTTTGTGAAAATCCCAGATAGATAGAATTTGATTGAGAGCGTAAATCAATTCAGATGGCGAGAGTGACAGAGAAATTGTCGAGAGAGCTTCTACGTTTGAAATCTTCAGCTATATATACTTCTCCATCCTCAACGGTCATTAAATGAGCCAGTAGACACAAACTTTGTTTGCATATCTTCATCGTATCAATGCATTAAATGCTCCATTAATGCGATGCAAAAGTTTATCTGTGGTTGTCAGAGCTGAGTTTACCTTTATGCCAAAGTAGGTAAACGGTTGTACCAACTCTGTGTACTATGCAACTATACTCGAAGTAGCTCTGAACTTGTGTCTCTTTCATCTAATTTGTCTAACAAGATTTATGGAATAATCTCGATCGTTGAATCTTTTGGAATGTATAGCTGTTAAATCTGAAGCTCAAATCTGTTTTGGCACTGAGATCTGAAATATGCTCTCAATTGTATAAGCTTTTCGTAACTTCCCCCTTTTCTTTAATGATATCATCAGATCTGAGACCTTTATTCTTTACATGTCTTCCCCCTTTACTTCTCTTTAACTGTATCACTGTCAGATCTGAAGTTTCTCTCCTTTACGAATTTATCTCCTTTTTGTTTGCTATACCAGTAACTCTGTCAAAGCTGAATATCCGTATATATTTGAATATCTGATATACCCTGTTCTGATTTGAGTCTCTGTTTCTGAAATATTCTGAATAGAATCTGTTCAAATCTGAGTCTGTTACTGATTGGATCTGATACATTGCCTCTGTACTAAAACCGATACCCTCGAATCAGATCTTTTCTCATCTGATTTGCTCATATCTGAAATTCTTAACCCGATAACTAAAACTTACCCGAACACTCAAATCTGATAAGCTCTGATCTGAATATCTCTCTTTCCTTTGTACAATCGGATCTGAATAAACTTTCTTTCCGTTAAACACAATTAATAACTGTCCAGATCTAATTCTTAACTACAGTTATTTATCTTGTTTCGTCATTACCAAAACTTATAAATTTTATCTTAACAATTTCTCCCTTTTTGGTGATGACAAAACTTAGCAGCCTGCGACTTAATTAGAGACAAAATAAATTGCTCAAAGTCGTGCTATATATATTTATATTCGAAACAGGCTAAGTACAAGAGATTTGTACAAAGAACTGAAAATGGAAAATCTGCTCATCCAAGAAAATTACGCCATCCCCTAGAACTTGTTCCTCCTCCTCTATGCGATCCACCACATCTTTTCCTTGTAGGTTCACTCCTACTTCCATTTCTTGATCTTCCTCCTCCATCTCCGCTAGGTCTGCTTCTATATTCAGGAGGATACAGACCTCGACTGCTGCTACTTTCCCTCTTTTTATCATCACAGCCCCTATTTATCTAGGCTATGATTTCAGTCAAGTGAGAGCGCTGAGGGTATGGAAGTTTTCCTGCGCTTCCACGCGGAATTTAAGCAAATCATGCGCAATATCGGCTTTTTGGTCCTGTAACTCCTTACAAAGATCATCCAGTTCCTTAGACAGAGAATCCTTATGAACTTGCATCTCCTTACGGAGAACATTGGTTTGAGCAAGAACGACCCTATTCTGATTATCAGAAGCAGTGAGAAACGCAGTCTCAAGGCTTGAAATTTCCTTAGAAAGAGCGGCCTTGAGTTCGTCTATGTGGAATCTAGTTTGCACATGCTCAAGAGAGATCTTATCAACCGTATCTCGGAGCTATGCAAATGCTTCTATATAATCTATTGAAGGGACACCAGCAGTAGGCAATGAAATCTGAACATCAGGTGTCTCTTCAATTTGTGGAACATCATCGGTAGGTGGAATCTGAGAAATATCATCAGTAAAATCAATATGACGACCATTGGAAGCACTAGAGCAAGAACAACTTGGATTCGCAAATCGTAAAGGGCT
Organism: Dorcoceras hygrometricum; assembly: GCA_001598015.1. NCBI lineage: Eukaryota > Viridiplantae > Streptophyta > Magnoliopsida > Lamiales > Gesneriaceae > Dorcoceras > Dorcoceras hygrometricum. The sequence goes on from KQ987873.1 coordinate 14,774, forward strand.
AGAACTGGAAGAATTTCGATTCGCATCTGGACTTCTCCTAAAAACACCAAGAAATTCTGTCGGGTCTGTTTCTATATCTACAACTGGTCCTACTGCAACTATATCTCTACAAAGATTATATGTACAAACTGGTAGCAGATGACCAAAAATATTGAACTATACAATATCTATACAGACCTTAGTCCAGCCCCATATCCTAGAGTAATACGGTCGAGAGTCCAGATTTTGGACTGGCTCAATAAAAATGCAGATCGGGTCAAGTGTTGCCATAGCTGGCTCCTGAGGTAGTTTCGTCCTCTTGCTAGAAGTAGTTGCACTGCACTCGTGATAGGATCAATGTGAAAACATCTCTAGGAGTTCATAAGGGGGGGGGGGGGTTGAATGAACTCCTTGGTATTTTAAATTTTCGAAACCCTTTAAAAATATATTTACAAGCGTCTTTCTTAACTCAGATATGTGTTACCAAATCTGAGGTATCTTAGTTTCAGATATGATCTCTCGACTAACAGAAAGTGTGCGAAAATAAGTCGATGAATCAGTGAACAATATAAGTAAAAGTATAGGGATCAGATATTTGTTTCTGGAAGTTCAGATATCAAATCCTACATCTCCCCTTCTTCCCTTGCAGGAAGGTTCCACTAGAAGAATTTGATGCAGACAGCTTCTGTCTACACCCATTCACCGAACTACACGCAGATGCAACTGCGGAATCACAAACAACTTTGATTTTTCGAACTACTTGGAACATAAAGTTTGTTACATACTCAATCTAAAAATGCGATGAATACTATATTTTGATTGTTGTAATTATCTCAAAGATAGAACACTAAAGAGCACTGGAATGTTCTTCGAGATTTTGACAGTTGGAATTTTGAATAATTTATGCTTGAATTATCCCAGAAGTTGAGAGCTTTTGATATGCAAGATAAACTTTGAGCGAGAGATTTAAGATTCACCAGCATGTTCTTCGTTTGAAGCCTTCAACTATTTATGCTCTTCACTCTCTACTGTCACTTCTGTAAATCTTCTTCGAATCTCCATTAGCGCTATGCACAAGGTAAACTGCGCTGTCAAAACTTGATTGACTTTACTTGCCAAATAGAGTAGCCAGCGTATCAATCATTTGCGTAATTCGTGGCTTACTCAAGATAGCTTTGATCTTGTTTCCTTAATTCCATTTTGACCGTTGTAATTTTCTTCAATTCGACTGATGACCGCTGAAGAGATTTGAAGCTCACATCTGTTGTAGCACTTCACATCTGAATGCTGCTTTCTTTCCTTTTGTGAATGGCTAAGGGAAATGTCCTTACGCATAGGGTCTTCCTGAAGACTTATCTCGATAACTGATATCTGAACATTTCTTTACTGAAGAATCAAATCTGATAGTCTCTGAAACAAAACTTTCAACACGATATCTGAGTACACTGTTCCAAGGGTTTCACTTCTGAGCCACAACTGTTAACGACGATTACTGTCCAAATCTGATTACAAAGGTTCAGTTCTTATTTTGTTTTTGTTATCACCAAAACTTAGAAATTTTATCTTAACAACTCGCATATCCACCGATCTGTATCCTGTATTACTTTCCAAGATTCGTCAATTAAGATCAGTCGCCTAACCCGGTACTTTACGCTAGGATGGAATCGTGAAATAATTCCACCACAATGTATATCACTTCCACACAGACTTGAGATAGATGGTCGTGTCCACCCCATCTTATGTTACTTCAGCTGCTCTATTAATTGCTCCAGTGCAATGCGATGAGCATCTGACAGCAAGTCTAAGAATTTAAGATCATTCGCTGAAGTGGGCATACCAGAAACAAAATTTTTGCGTCGTGCCTCCAAAAATTTCGTTATCAAAATCTCTCTGTACTTCACTATTATATACATGCGCCTCTGAACAGCTGTTTGCAAAGAATCGGTCTCTGCCCATTGTAACATCCGCTCTTCCTTGGCAGTGATATCTGAAATCGACTCCAAAACTTCCAAGCGGCAAAGACTGAGCGAATGAAAGAATGAAACAATCTCCTCTATAACTTTTTCCCGTATCAGTACAAGAAATTCAACATCTGCACAAATTAACGTAAATATTTCTCGGGCTGGATGCCCTTTTATTACCTCTTTCACTACAAGGGGCTCCTTCCCTTTGTCAGCAGCATCGATCTGTGGAAGGCTTTCCTTGTACCAGTCCCTTTCCCTGATCTGGATACCGTGTCCAAATTTTATCTTTGTAGGTTCCTCAGCCATAGTAAATGGAAGCATCATTTCCTCAGGGATCTGCTGTAGAATATCATTGATGGACATAGACTCCTCATCAGACGCGGATATTTCTGTAAGCTCCAGAACCTTTCTCAAGGGCTCTGTGTCTTCAGAGTCGGTAACTTGCTTCTCATCTTTCTTCCCATCATCAGTAGTTTCCTTCGCTTTCTCCTTCTCTGTCTCCTTCTCCTTCTCCGTCTCAACCAGAGGTTCTTCTTCATTATTAGTTATAGCTGAAACATCTATCCTGCTCTCAGTCTCAACAGGATCTGTTCCAGCAGTCTCCATCACACCTGTTCCTCCAAAACTATTCCAATGGTCTCAACCGCAGTTGTCTCCGCAAGAACCTTTTGAATAATATTTTCAACTATGTCCTCATCAGACTCATCTTGCAACACCAATTTCCTCTTCGGTGCTTTGCGTCTTCGAACGATGGGGCTCATAGCTGGTACAATATAAATGGGTTCAGGATTTTGTACCACAAAGAACAATCGCCATGTTCTTGTCTACGGGAGCAGTTCTCCCCACAATTGTCCTCTTCTTCTTAGCGGCAGTCTCAACAACAGCAGGAGATGGTCTCCTCTTAGTTGCTGCCTTCTTCACCACTTCTCCACTGGCTCATCCTCTTCAACATTAATATTTTTGTTCTTGGCAACATAGGTGCCAACAATTTTCACCATAAGAATCTTCAGAGGTGGGATGGTCTTCACCTCTCCAGAGTCAGATTTGGAGCACCCTTCAACAGAACACAAATTTGATCCGCAAAAACTTTGGCTCGCGTTGAAGACCTATTAGCAATTTCCTTAAGAATGTCGAACAAGATCTTGCTCCAGTTGATATTTAGACCAAAGTGAATGGCTGACATTAGAAGAAAACGCTCGTGAGTGACTGCGTCAAAGGACCAGGCCTTGACAGTAACAGACTTTGACAGTATATCGTTCAGCAGACAAAATTCGAACTTCATTTATTTCTTCTTGAAGGAGGTCTTAACTGGCTCTCCAGACGTAGAAAATATACTCCTCGCATCATAATTAAATTTTTAGCCACTTCATCCATCGAAATTAACCCTTCAGTCGGCAGTTCGAACGCACCAGCAAACTGATCCTCAGAGATACCAACAAATTTTCCCTGAACACAACTGATAATATCATTATACTTCACCAGGCTCTGAGCAAATAAGGCCACCAAATAATCTTCGTAGAGAACTGAAGGAAACCCCAGAAAACCACGAATTCTAGTCGATTCAAGAGCCTTGAACATTGCAACCATTCCTTCATCAGGAAAGCTCAGAACTGAGTCAAAGTTCACTTGAAGAGCATTCATAATCAAATAAGATGACATTGATGTTGGTTGATTGAATAAAGATACGCCTAAAACAAAGATTATCTGCACAGAAAGCACTTTGAAAGCAAGAGAATATTTTGCGCAAGGTAAATGTTAGAGATAATCGAAAGACGCATAAAAGAGTAAACGGTATATGAAACGGTACGTGTAACAGTGTAAATATGACGTTTCTCATGATGACAACACACGTGTCAATAATCCGATGGCTCGATCATATTTTGAAAAGATTTTAAAAGATTTTTAATTTCAACCACAAGGGTTAAAAAGTAAAAACGAGCGCCATTTTAACATTGCGTCACAACCGTAGATCTGTTTAATGTCCCAGCTGAGGTACTATCAGATCTGATCACATATAAGAATCAACTGTATATACTCGAAATCTGAATAGGTTCAGATCGCACGCATTCAACTGACTTAGCACTTATTAACTTAGATCTATTATTCCCCCTAAAGCTGAGGTTTTCCCAACGCTAAAATTTACCACATCTTAGGATCTCTTTCATTCCCCCTGAACAGAAGACCCAAATCTGAAGTAAACAAAAGTTGTTCAACCTGCAAAATGTTAGCACAATTGTCAGCCTCGTGCTCACATCAGAGTAAAACCACACAAACACAAGCGGAAGCTACTAAAAAGCGGGTAAAATTTTTGCTTTTGGCCTGACGGTTTAAAACAATATAATTTTAAAATACGACAATACTCAAAGTAATCCCAGTTTACCAAATCAACCACAAAACCAAGGCTATAAGCCCACGACAAACAATACAACATCAACATGTATCAGACACCTGGTAACAACCACAACTGAAAACCACAAAATACAACAAAAACACAGGGCATCCCCTGGCTAACCGTAATGATACACATAAATATGCTATACGGTACTGGGATACTCTAACCACCTCCTGGGGCACCTCTAGCTGGGTAAGCACCACGACCATCTGAATAACCTGGGAAACCTGAACAACAACAGGCAAACAAACAAACCAAGCCCTAGAGGGACATGGGGTCAAACCCCAGTACGGAGAGCAACTGAAACAGCTAAAGAAAATCATAAGATAAAATGCAAATGCTATGCATGAAACACCGGACAACAGCTGGAGGCTAAAATCGAAAAGGGAGCCAAGGAACTCAAACATAGCTCCGTAGAACCTGCAACAAACGGTGGCCTCTGGTATGTGTTCAAAGTGTGGTACTGAGCCACTCGCCTTGACACTACACCCGAATCCAGATGCATCAAACAGCTCAACCTTCCGTTGCACAACTCATGAACTGTGGTAGTTAACCACTCGGCGCATGAGGGATAACAAATCCCAGCAGGGAGATGAGAGTGCGGTATTGCCGCTCGCTCTCGCATCCTGGTAAGAAACAACAGCACAATACAACAAGATACGAGACAACAACACAATGTACAATACGGCTAAGATCTGAAATGGAAGTGATATAATGCGTGTATGCACATAACAACAGACAGTAAACACTGGCAGCAATACACGAAACAACAATCAGCCATCATTGCATTTATCCATGCCAAACCTCATGCTGTAACAAGCTAAACCCGTACCTTAATTCTGTGCAACGATTACCACAATTACAGGCCCAAGAGATCTGGTTGAAACCTGCTAAACACACAACGTACAAAGCATAAATCTCACGGCACACAGGCACAGAACTCACGGCTGGGAGGTACACACTCAAACCAGCTAACAATCCCAACAATACAACCTAACAGGAAGCTTAATTCAAGGCTAGGAACAAGATCTCATCGAATTAAACAAAGTTCTACCTGAACTACACAACGCACAAAAGGGCAGTAACTTCGCGTTCCACAACTAGCCAATCGCGGCCTCCAAAAGTTGTATAGGATGAAATAGATTCTCAAGAGGAGTCCAACGCTACCTCGAACGTCCAAAATGGCGGCCGGAAACGATGGAGATTCGTCGGAGAAACTCACGGTGAACATTGTTCTAGGGTTCGCGACGAAAGATAACAATCGGGAGAAAATATCGCTAAGTATGGAATCTGTTAACCCAGTCGAAGACCAAGCCTTCATATATAAAAGCGTGAAATCTGATTAAAACATTCACCGACACAATCAGCCGACGTTAAAGATGTTCCCAAATCTGCAGTTGGATAAACCAACAGCTGGTGAATTAAAACCACCGACAAATTTCAGCTGTTGCACTGTTCCACAAACCAACGGCTGGTCACTAATCCAACGGCTGAATAAGTGCTACAACAGATTCCTACTGCTGGACACTAAAATTGCCAACAACTGAAAAACCCAACGGCTGATCAAACACCGCGTGAAATCTTGCGACAGCTGATATCCAACGAAAACCAACAGCTGGTCCAAGCGCTCCAATCCAAAACGACGACGTTTCCATCTCGCGCTACAGGAACGCTGACCCGCGTTGAAGTCTGCTCTCAGCGATACAACCAGGCGACACACATGTGAACAGATCCCTCGCTGCTGATACCCAAAATACTGCGTTTAAACTAACTAAAACGGTGTCGCACCAACTAATATAAACGTTGTCGCAAAACACAACAAGGCAACGTCTGAAATTCTAAACCGCTAACAGACTTCACCTAAACGACGGCGTATTGATCTCCCGCGATACCAAATACACGCTGCTACCAGATTTCACCAAATCGATCAGCTTTCACCACAAAATGAGATTTCTCCTCCAAAAACTCAAAAATACGAAAACTTCCAAAATTGTTCTAAATGTGAAATCTTACCCGAAAATGCAACCGAAACCTTCAAATTGGAATCTGAATATCCATAATTAAAAACCGATTAATCCAAAAATTAATCTTTTATTAATTTCAGGTCTCACATTCCTTCCCCACTAAAAAGGATTTCGTCCTCGAAATCGAACAACAATTCCGGAAATACAATACAGCAACAGAAAGCCAAAGCAGAAATTTGCCTAACACATGACCAAGAGTTCAAGATAACTGAGCAAGCAACTAACAACAACTAAAAGAATACAACCAACAACTACAACTACTGGGAATCTAGTACAACAGCTACTCAAACAGATGCGGCCACTCGCGCTGCATCTTTTCTTCCAGCTCCCAAGTAGCTTCTTCCCTACCGTGTTTGCTCCATTGCACCATCACTAACGGAATGGTTTTATTCCCTCAATTGTTCCTTTTTCTGT
>KQ987874.1:1413-17801 GCA_001598015.1 Dorcoceras hygrometricum
GACTTCCTAAAAGTCAACAGGGGTCAAACCGGGGTTTCCCGCTGTTGAGGGGCAAAACGGTCATTTTGCACTGGGGTTCTGAAAAATGGTTTTTCAGATCATATTATTCAGTTTTGGAAACTGAGTCGATCGGTCCGATCTGATCGGCGATCGGAGTTACGATGAAGTCTCGGTGGTGGAGATGAACTTAATGTTCATTGTTGGACCCGGGCCCGTTGGGCCGGTCCAATTCCTACACTTATGTATTTAAAGACATTAAGAGACTTGATTAACATGATAAGCTCTCATAACCCTAGACCCTAAGCAAAAACGCCGCCTCCCTCTCTCGAATAAGCCGCCGCCGCCGCCACCTCCCACGCGCCGCCGCCGCCGCCGCCGCCGCCGATCGTCGCCGAAAATTGGTTTCCGGCCAATTTGACGAGGAGAATCCATTCGTGCTGATCTCGTCAGGGCTTCTAGTGCAGCCTGACGAAGGAGTCTCGGATCTGATCGTGGACCGGATTGGCGTAAACTACCGCAATCTACCGAGAAGAGCCGGATTATTGTAATACCGGTTGGAGCCAGGCACAAGTGCCTGCAAGGTAACATGCTAAAACGCCCTATGTATGACGATTACTGTAATTGTCTGTTTTTCGTATTGATCGCCTCCCGGCACCTGTTTCTTGTTCTTCCGCTGCCTAGCCGGGGGGCGGATCCGGATCCCCAACAGTTTATTGAGGCCAGGCGGAATAATTTTGTCTCAGGTACGCCCACTTCAGCGATTGATCTGAAAGTATTGAAACTACTGGGTGCTGCTCACCTCTTTGCCTTGAAAAATATATTGCGGCACATGAGAGAGCACCAGCTGGAGTGGACACGACCGTCCAGTTCTAGTTTTTTCTAGGGCCCTGTCATTGATCGAGGTTTCTTCATACCTCCAAATCATCACTCTATCACTTCCAAATGTTGGATACGAGCGAAAATTATGGTGGATGGGTCGTGGCTTATCCTGGAAGGGGTTGATTACTGGAGACCCATCAATACACCAGTAAAACTCCAGACATTGGGAGGCACTACCCCAACGACCCTACCTTGATGATCTTGCCCCACTCTGTGTTTTTGTTGAACCAGTCCAAGACATTGATTCCAGGCCTTCTCTTTCAAGGGCTATTAATATTGTTTGGGCTGAGATCTGTATGGAAGCTGTTCAATTTTCTCTTCTTGGCAGTCTACGACCAGTTGGGTCAGTAAATTTTTGCAGGGATCTTGTTGTTCGCGGTTCCGTTGTCGAGGTTTTAGAGACGCTACCAAATCGTTTTCGTCGTATTATTCGACAGGATATAAATTGCAACAGTTTTGTTGATTCCGTTGTACAGTTGAATACAGCAGAGATACAGGAAGTTGATGTACAGGGTATTGACGAGGTAGACCTGGTTTCTTCTGAGGATTCTACAGTGTATCGTTCTCCCTCTCTGATTCTTCAAGAAACCGATTCTTCAAGAAACCGATTCTTTTGATTCTCCAGTGCACCTTAATGGAGATGATATTCCCTTGGAGGATAATGTGAATGTTCAGACTACGTTTCCAGCTACTACTGCCGATCTTTCTCCTCTTCTGGATGATCTGAAAACTTCTCTCTCTCTGCGTATGGATAATGCTCATAGTGATATTTTATCTAGACTCCATACCATTGAACGAGGTCTTCAAAACACTCTGGGACACCAAAATGACTACTTCCGAAATCTAATCCAGAGTGCTCGACAAGAAGGACAAAATCAAGATTATCTTCAAATACTTCGTCTCAAGGAATTGAAGAAAACTGTTATGGCCCAAGGTGTCACTGCTGATACAGATTCGCTGGCAATCAGGAACAGGTTCAACGCGCTTGATGCAAAAATTCTTTTATTGGATGGGCAGGTTGCTGCTATCAGGAGTGAGCAATTAGAATTCCAAGCAAAAATGGCAGCATATTTTCTCAGCCTCTCCACCCAGATTGGCGATCTCGTCGACTACATTCGTGGCGGTGATGTCAAAAAGGGGGAAGGAAGCAGCAGTCGCCGCCCTCTACCTGCTCCTGTTAACCAAGGTGAAAGCAGTGGTAATGTTATTAGAACTATAGAGATTATTTCACCAACAGACATTGACGCTGCACAGCGAGATATTATGGAAAGAATGATGAGGGCTGACAGAGAAAGAGATAGAGAGAGAAGAGAAAGAAGACTAAGTAGAAGCGGATCGTATAAGAGGAGAAAAGGATATTAGTTAGGATAGAACTTGTACAAATATTTCTTTTGTTAAGTTAATGAAATTTGTTTTCAGCAGTCGTTGTGCAAGTTATTTTGCCTATTCATTTATCTCGACTGCTAAGTTTTGTCATCACCAAAAAGGGAGAAATTGTTAGGATAAAATTTATGGTTTTGGTGATAACAAAATGACAAGTTAAATCAGGATCTTTCAGACGTTGATAACATTATTTGAGAATCCAGACGACAGGTTTACTCAGACGATGATCTTACAGGGTTTCGATAGTTGGATTTTAGTTGTTGGGTTTTCCAGTCGCCAGCTACAGTAATCAGACGAGGGCTACAGTGAATTAATCTTTGGTATCGAATCAGTCGCAAGTTACAGTGAAGTATAACTAGTTGATGGTTACAACCAGACGCAAACTATAGTATGTTTATAATCAGTTGCAAGCTACAGTGTTCTCATAACCAGACGCAAGCTACAGTGATCTTGAATCAGACGCAAGTATTTGAGTGTTAGCGTATTGTGATAAAGATTGCAAAACGACAGCGGTTAATTAAGTTGGAACGACGGCGTATTAGAATCAGTCGATGGCTTTCAAAACCAGTCGAGAGCTACAATGGTTTGTACATCCAGACGAGAGCTACAGTATTATTTAACCAGTCGAGGCTATATTGGAAACGATGTCGTTTGAATAAGTTGAAACGACAGCGTATTGGAACCATTCAAGAGCTACAGTATTTTGTGAATCCAGTCGCTGGAATAACGCACGCGTTAAAGAAAACTAGTCGTTGCATGTTTTCAAGCGTCTTCCAGTCGCAAGATTTTAAACAAGGATGAAGAAATTTCAAGCGCAAGCGATAAAGAAATTCAAATACGATTGTTTACTCAAATTGGAAAAGATTAACAGAATCGTACAAATTTCCTGGAATTTAGGAGACAACGTCGGTACTATTTTGGGTAAATAGTACGCATTCACAGATGTTGTTTTACGGTTATTGCACAGATATGAAAATCGACAAATTAGCTCTGACAGTGTGCAATTTACCTTGTAGTGGAGCAGAGAATAACGGTTATGAATTATCAGAATTTCAAAAAGGATTTTGTTTCCTTAACAGATGAAAATGACCGTTGAGCGAAGACTATAAATACCAGCAGTTTTGATTTGAAGAACATCCTTCGCTCTCGCTATTGCAAAAACTCTGCCAAATTGAATTGTCGAGCTATTCGTTATTGAAGCATTTTCAAAAAGCTCAAAGACTTGAAGAACACAACCATTGTTATTCATTGATTTACCTTCAAGTCATCCTCTGGTTCATAGTGTTGAATCGTGTTTCTTTGTTTAGAAACCAGAGGATTTTACAGTCTCACAGAACTTGTATTCACTTTTGTTATTTAGTTGAGTCTGTAACAAACGGGCTTCTCAAAAAGCCGTTTGAAAATATTGATAAGTGTTGTAAACCAGCAGCTGCGTCTGCGTGGATTGTTGTGGAGATACTAAGAGTTTATACAAGTGAGGCTTGTGTGATTGGGTGTCTGCAGAAGGACTGTGTACATCAAATCTTCTAGTGTATCCTTCCTGAAAAAGGAAGAAGGGGAGACGTAGAATATTAATATCCGAACTTTCAGAAACAAACTCTTGATCCTACTCTTTACATTTACGCACTTATTTATTTATAGCTTACTGTTCACAAATTAATCGGCTTCATTCCGCACTTTTTAGTTAGCCAAGAGATTTGCATTTAACTGAGATAAGCAGCGTGTGTAAAGCGTTTTTGAAAAGAATTTGAAAAGTTTAAAATCGAAGGAGTTCATTCAACCCTCCTTCTGAACTCCTGTACTTGTTTTGATCCTATTTTTGGGACCATCAATATTATGTCTTGATCTATCATGTATGTCGGAGGTTCGATAAAAAAAACATTTAGTTCTAATTGTAACAAGCTATAAGTTTCTGATTTGTGAAAATATTATATATATACATATTTATGTTGCGTTAATGGAGGAGGATCGGGTTTGAAATTCTCAAGGATAATAGGAATGTTTCTTTTTTAGTATATAGTATATATGGGGTGCATGAATATGCTCCAAACTGTGTTTAAATGTTTCTCTGGAAAACAACACTTTGTTACGTGCCAAATGTAAGGTTTTTCTTTCGATGTGCCCCTTTATTGTGTCTGTGTTGTATGTACGCGGAAGCACAACGGCAAGTATGACACCGATTTATTTTGAAAACGTTTGAATCAAAGGTTACAGTGTGCAATCCTATACTTTTTTGGTTGCTCCGCGTGAGCCCTTGTAGCCATCGTGCGTGTGAGTTCTTTTTGGGTTTATGATGGTAAGATTGCCACGTCGAAAAGAGTCGGCAGCCGTATGAAAATATATATATATATATATATATATATATATATATATATATATATATATATATATATATATATATATATATATATATATATATATATATATATATATATATATATATATATATATATATATATATATATATATATATATATATATATATATATATATATATATATATATATATATATATATATATATATATATATATATATATATATATATATATTCATTCTATCGTTAGGAAATCTCCACACGCGCGTAGTGACTGTATAAATTATTTTTATAATTGTATTTAGAATCAAAATTTTCAATTGTGTTAGATCGAAAAAAAGAAATTTAATCGCATTTTGGAATAAAAGGTTCGGGCGTTTTATTGAAAAAACGAATGAAGGGGCTCCACAGAGAAACCCTCGTTCCACTTTTTTTTTTTTGGCAATTCACCAACTGACAACTTCCATTGTCTCCATTTTCATTAATTTTTACGACCAACACAAGGTGCAAATTGCATTTGCAACTGCAAGTGGACTATGTTATTTGCATGAAGAGTGCAGCACTCAAAATCATACATTGTGCATCAAGCCTAATAATGTACTCTTAGACAATCACCTTAGTGCAGCGAAGCTTTTCAAGCCTGATCAGACTAAAACCACAACCGTGCTAAGAGGTATCAGAGGGTATGTAGCTCCGGAATGGCATAGAAATATGCCTATTGCAAGCAAGGTGGATGTTTACTCGAACTCGTGTGCTGCAGAAAGAAGATAGACTCGCTGAGGATGAGATGGAGGTTATTCTTGCTTATGGGGCTTATGATTGTTATGAAACAGGGACATTAGAGCTTCTGGTGCCAGACGCTGAGGAGGCCGTCGATGATATCGAACGTTTCAAGAAATGTGTGATGATAGCATCTGGTGTATTCAAGAGGATCCATCATTGAGGCCTAATATGAAGAGAGTAGTGCATATGCTTGAAGAAGTCACACTGAAGTAACCATAAATTCTCTTATGGTTTAAACACATATTTCCATGTTTCTTATCGGGTTTTCGGCTCTGGACTGTTTTCTTACAAATTGTACTATAATGAGCTGTAATTTTTCTTCAGGTATTATATCTGTGTCCGGAACATGAAAAAGCTCTTACTTTCACAATACAACTTGTTTTGCCATCATTTTGGCTTAATGTTGGAGCAATGCATGAAATCGAGAACACTGAAACCATGTCAGCAAATCCACGCATTGATGTTAACTAAACCAGTTGACATGAATTCATTTTCTCTGTGTTCAAAGCTCATTGGAGCATACGCAAGCTGCGGGGATTTGGATTCATCGAGATCGCTCTTTCAAGAATCACCAAACCCCAACACTTTTGCTTTTAATTGGATGATTTTAACTTTAACGTTTTCTGGTTTTCACGGTGAAGCTATTGGGTACTTTTCTTCGTTGACAAAATCAAGAAATCCCGACATTTTTCACAATGAACACACGTTGTCGGCTGTCTTGAAGTGTTGTGTCGGTTTGCTGGACCTGAACCTGGGGAGACAAGTGCAGGGCATTATTTGCAAAACGGGGTTTGAAATGTATGCGCTCGTCTGCAATGCTTTGATGGATATGTACAGGAAGTGCGGGAAGATGAACAGCGCACGGAACGTGTTTGATAGAATGAGTGAAAGAGATGTAGTATCTTGGACTAATATAATTTGTGGCTATTCTGACCACGGGAAGATGGTAGAGGCCGTTGATTTGTTTCAAAGAATGAGACTGGAAGGCATTAAAGCTAATGAATTCACTTGGAACTCAATCATAGCTGGGCACGCCAGGATTGGAGATTGTGATGGTGCTTTCAGATTTTTTACTCGAATGAGAGAAGAAAGATTTGTTCCTGATTTACCTACTTGGAATGGAATGATTTCAGGATTTGTTCAAAGCCGTAAGGCTAGCGAAGCGATGGAGGCGTTTCACAGTATGTTGGTTGCTGAAGTTAAGCCTGATCCAGTGACTGTGACAGGGCTGCTCCCTGCCTGTGGGATGATTGGTTCAGTCCCTGTGGGCAGAGAAATTCATGGCATGATATATCGAATGGAAATCTTTGTCAACGTATTTGTAACAAGTGCTCTTATTGATATGTACTCAAAATGTGGGAGCATTAAAGATGCTTGGAATATTTTCAACACGACGTATACCAAGAATGCAGCTTCATGGAATGCTATGATCGGATGTTATGGGATGCATGGGATGGTAGATTCGGCTATCAAACTTTTTGAAAAGATGCAGGAAGAAGAAATACAAGCAAATGAAGTTACTCTGAATGCTGTTCTTTGTGCTTGTAGCCATGGTGGCCAAGTGGAGAAAGGCGTGGAATTTTTTACGTCCATGGTTTCATATAATGTCACAGCAAACCATGAACATTTTGCCTGTGTCGTCGATCTTCTTTGTCGTTTTGGGAGGATGGAGGAGGCCTTTTACATTGTCAAACAGATGCCGGTACTTGAGGGAACTAATTCGGTCATCGGAGCTTTTCTTAATGGCTGCAAGATTCATGGACGGAGTGATCTTGCTGAAATTATCTCCAAGCATCTGGGGTTGGAGATGAGAAAGCCAGCAGATTTCGTGACGCTGTCGAATATATATGCTTCTGAAGGGAAATGGGAAGGTGTTCAAGATGTGAGAGAGGTGATGAAGGACAATAGAGTCCATAAAAAGCCTGGATTTAGTTCCGTTTAGAAGTTGGCCGGAATAAATGAGTACCAACTTGAGTTTATCAATGGAACTATTGCGCGTAATCTCGGATGCGTTGGTTCAATCTCATTTGATGAATGTACATGCGTTGCATAAAATGGGCACTAGTAATATTATTGTGAGATAGAAATTATATGTTTAATATCTTGTCTATCATCATATAGAGGAAAAAGTTATTCTTTTAAGAGAAAAAAGTCATATATTTATCCACTAGTTTTGTAAGAATTGAAAACTAATCAGAATAAAATTCATCATGGGTTTGACCATATTTGATTAATTGAACTTTTAATATTAACATAATAGAGGTTTTTAATAGGGGGTGTCCACAAATAAATATATAGACACTACTTTCCTTTACAATTCAGTTCTCTTGTCAGCTTTTGTTAGTAAGGACCTTATTTCTATTTGCTTATCGTTTCAGTCTCTTTCGAACAAGCAACAATTCATGCAAATGCTTCATGGATTTTTCTTTCAATGACTTGAAATTTATCATTCTTCCATGTAAACTGAATATCTGAATTTGTTTTCATTCTTTTTTAGGTTTCCTTCCAAAATATATTTTATTCGACCAAAATATCCTTAAAAATTTTAGTTGAATTACAACTATATCTGATTTCTCATCACAATAAGACTGTATGTTTTATTATTCTTTATGTCAAAGAATGTGAATGTTGGCGTAGACATTCTAGCAATATAGTTGAAGTCCTTCGAAGTTGAAACTTTTAAAATTATGGCAATTTCTTGTTTAACTTCTATTTTAATTTATTATATTGAATATTCAATCCTAAATTTCGATTGTGAATTCTGTAGGATTTTTATGGGTGGGATTTGCAACATAACTTGCATATTTGGATTTTTATGTTGGATGCTAATTTTAAAACTATATATTTTGTTTAACTTATTTTGTTGTATTTTAGGATTAAACAATTCGGATAGCATTTAACATTTTCCAGTATAATATGCATGTAGTTATGTACTGTAATAGTTTAATACTTATTGTGTATATTTTAATTTTTCTCGGCTTGGATCGTTTCGATATGAATAGATTTGTTGATATTTAATTATCTATAGGGTTACTATTTTTGCAAAAAACAACAAGGATTTCCATTCTTTTGGGTACCATTCAGACTTCTAGTAGTATACATCTGTTATTAAGCACTATAATAGTTTAAAACATGTGTAATTGATTTAATTTTTCTCAAGTAGGTGATTTTATACTTTTATGTCAGGATAACGTCAATCTTTTCCAATAAAATATGCATAAACATAAACGTTTCCAGACAAAATATAAAGAAGGTTAACTATTCAAATATAATATGTTTAATTAATGTCACCAATTATCACACCATAATATGTGTCCCAATTACTTAGGTGTAATTTTATGGTCCCAAATTGTTTAATGAAAGCAATTAACATCTAAACATCAATTATACTAATATTGAACAAACCCTGGTCGCCTATAAGTTCAATCATATTGCTCCATATATCATACCTTTATATTTTCATTTGATAATTAATATACATTGCTCTTAGTAAGTAGTAACTTTTCCATGAGTCCGTTTCGTACTCTTTATTGGTGAAATACTCAATGATTATGATAATTTCATATTCGATATAGAAAAATATGAGATCTTCATTTTGTAATTTTGAAATAATTCATTGATCAAAATTACATAATGCTTATAGTATCACATATGATAGGAATTAGTTTCTGTGTAATAGAGTGATTGTAATTAAAATAGTGAAAGAATACACTGTTGATCTCCTATAGTATTCTTTAGATGACTATTTGTCTACAAGTTCAATCTTATCGCTCAGGTATTTTTACATTATCATTTGATAAATAATACACATTACTATGAAATTGTATTGAAATATTTGCACAATAGTCATGTATATTGTTCATTTCATACTCCTTATTGGTTAAATACTCATTGATTACGAATTAATTGATGTTCGATATAAAAAATATGAGATCTTCATTAACATAGATATTGTAATTTATTTCGATATTGTTGTTGGGATTAAAAAAGAGAGTTAAAATATAGCTCGTAAGTTCAGAGGGGGTGAATGAACTCCTTTCCCAATTTACACACCATTAAAATAATTTTACAAGTCTTCGGCTTAACTCTAAGCTGAGTTACAAGTTTGAGGATCTTAGCGAGCTCTGTTCTCTCGAGTAACAAAAATAAGTGCGGAAAGAGCTCAATTGAACAGTGAACATATTTGAAAATGAAAGCAGTAAAAAGATAAAGGGACGACAATTTGTTTATGGAAGTTCGAAGTTGAAACTCCTACGTCTCATCTTCTTCCTAGTTCAAAGATTTTACTAGAAGAATTTGATTACTACAACTCCTGCAATAACCAAATCCCAACATACGCAACTGTGAGAACTCCTAGCACTCTACGACAGTTTACCGACATGCGATCTATTCAGCTTTTACAATTATCAGCTCTGAGCTTATCAAGCTATGCTCGTTGTTCACACTCTGTTTTTTATTTACACTTGAATAAGCATACACTACAGAGTATGGTTACAACTCAGTAAAATGACTTTTAAGCTTTTGGGAGCAAAGTCGTAACAAAGAAGATGATGAACAATGAAGTTTTTGGTATGCGATAGAATTTTCAAGCATTTAGTCTCTATATCACGTGTTATGTTTCTTGCATTGTATTCTCTTTCGTTTTCACTCTTTCTTCTTGTGAGACCCGAAAGATTATTGGATTAATTAAGTTAATTAATCGGGTTTAGTATAGACCAGATTTGGCGTGAGCAGATCTGGAAATGGACCAGCTTTGAGTTGGTATGCTTGGTGAACGTATCGGGTCTGTGTGAACATCAGAGACAACACTGGAATGTTGGAGAATTTCGCGGGAACGTGATCAGATTTGAGAGTTGGTGGTGAAATCTGGTTGTCGCAAACCATTCTGGGCACGCTAATTGAATATCCTACGTGGGTAGCGAAGCGACGTCGTTTGGGAGAAACCAGGTTTGAGTTGCGCTAGTGGCTAGTATTGCGTGGACCGGCTTGGTTTGTAATTTAGTGTAGACCGGTTCCAGATTGTCTAGATCGGAGGACAGTGCGACATTGTTTTGGGTATTAGTGAATGCTGGTCAGTACTTGTGTGAGATCTGGTCATCTAGATCTGGATTACGATTCGACGTCGTTTAGTGATAGCAGATTTGGTGATAGCGGGATGACGTGTACCAGTTGGAATAGTGGACTTAGGTGCGACGTTGTTTTGGAGAAATTCAAATCTGTTTTGGCGTAGGATCCCGATCTGGGGAAGTACTGAGATCTGAGTTGGTATCAGCTTTGAGCATGTGTAGTCGGTGACTACTTTTCATCAGATTTGGGAGACTTAAGTTGTATATATATATATAGAGGATTTTGATTGTGGTCTCGCCATTATTCTTTCCCGAAACTTAGAAGTATTTTTCTTCCCGAAAGCTTACTCTGTCGCGATACCCTAGCTACTGTTCACCGAACCTTATCTTCTCCGATTTTCGGTGGTAGACGGTGCAGTTTGGAGCAAGGGTGGTAGCGTTGGACTCCTCTTGCCAAGATCGTTCTTTCTATACCACTTTCGAAGACTTGGGTTAGCTCGGAGAGGATCGCAAAAAGAGCTACCTTGTGTAGTCTGTTAGCATTTCGAGCTCTGGCACTTGCTTCCTATTCACAAATAGAGACAATCTGCAGCTACTCTTCCAGTAATCAGTGCCCTGTATGGGCGTCCAAATCCCATCAATTAAGATCATTGGTCGTACCCAACAAGTGGACTTGGACATGGAGTAAAATTGGGCGAGGACCACACCACTATTGTCAGCAAGATCTTTAAAAAGTTGAGAGGAGCTTGGTCGGTCTGTTATTATGCCATGTTCCTTCTGCTGTGCCAAGAGATCTTCAAGGGATTTGGAATGAGCAACATACAGAAGATCAATTATTTGGGAGGCCATTGCCGTCCATGGTTGGCCTGGTGCAAAGTATCGGCGATGAGAATCCAAAAATTTTCTCAACAGCATCTCTCTATACTTCGCAAGTATATACATTTTTCTCCTAACAACGGTCTCCAGAGAATCGGTCTCCGCCCAATCCAACATCAATTTTTCTTTCTCTTTCAAATCACGCAAAGCATCAAGGTCAGATAATTTATTGAGAGAAAAAAGAATGAAAGAAGTTTACCACATCCTTCATAACCTGGTCACGAAGCTGAACCAAAAAATCAACATCCCCGCATATCAACTCCACCGTTTCTCGGGCAGGATTCCCCTTGACAGGCTCATCCTCTTCCAAGGGCTCCTTCCCTTTATCATGCGTGGATATCCTGGGGAGATTGGCATAGTACCAGTCACGTTCCTGTACTTCATTGATTACGATTGACTCTGCAAGTATAATCTTTGTGACCTCAGCTGCAGTAACTGACGGCAGCATCATATATTCAGAGATTTGCATTAGCAGGTCATCCAAAGACATCTGCTCTTCATTATAATGCTTGCTGCCGACAGATTTCTCAGTGTTCGTTGCAGCCACCTCTTGCTCACTGCCATCAGATTCTACAGTAGTCCCTGTCTCATCAACCATCTCCAACGACTGTTCATAAGCAACTCTTTCCTCTGTTCCTGTTCCTCTATCCAACCCACTGGTTGATCCAATCACTGGATCATAGTCCCTAGAAGCATAATCCTTAAAAGACTCATCTAACCATTGTTCAAAATCATCTCCAATCTCCATCTCATCAATATGTTGATCACCCGGTTCTGTCTCATCTGTTGTCAACAACAAAGTCTCCTCAAGCATTTGCCCGATGATAACATCTACTTCATCAGTATGTTTCACAGCAGTTTCTTTATCAGTAATCTCAGTAGTTTCCTTAACAGATTCATGTTCATCCAAAGTCTCATCATCCGAGCCCGTTGACAGAATCAATTTTCTCTTATGGTATCTGCGTTTGGGCGCAGGAGATTGTACAACTGCCGCAGCAGGGGTTGGTTCAACAATCTGAATTGGCACAACATCCTGCGCCACACTCACGATATCCATACTGACCTTTGAAGGTGAGGGTTTGGTCTTCACAGTCCGCCTCTTCTTTGGAATAACAGGCGCATTACCCTCAGTGGCTGGTCGCTTCTTCGACCCAGCAATTTCAGAGATTACCTCAACAGGTGTCTCATCAGCAGATGAAGACTTCTTCTTGGATTTTGATTTCCTCTTCACAACAGCCTCAGCAGCCATCCCAGGCTTATCACTTTGGCCACGAGCATCAATCGTGTGATTCATGGCAATGTAAGTGTTTACTGTCTTGATAGACAGAATCTTTGATGTTGGAAAAGGGACGAATTCTCCCATTGTTATTGCAGGGATGCTTTTCAGTAGGACACCAATTTGTGCAGCATATCCCTTGGCTTTCTTCTGCGTCTTATCAAGCATGTCCTTCAACACACCGAACAGAAACTTACTCCAGTTCACCTTCAACCCAAAATGAATCGCCGTCATCATCGTAAAACGTTCATTTGTAACGGCATCAAAGGAGCCGGCCTTAACAGTAATGTCTTTGTCCAGAATATCATTGAGCAATCGATATTCATGCTTCATAAACCTCTTTTTCCCATGCATATCAACCTGCTCAACAGACTTCGAAAATATGCTCCTCGCATCAAAAACCAGATTCTTTGGTACAGCAGAGAAATCCACCAGCCCCTCCGAGGGCAACTCAAAAATTTCTGCAAACCTAGCCTGTGAAAACGAAAAGAACTTGCCTGAAACGGCCCCTGTGATATCACCATCCTGCACTAACGCCGTATCAAAGAACTGCTCCAGTTCCTTCTCATACAAAACCGATTCACAACCCAGAAAACCTCGCAATCCACTGGCCTCCAGTGCTTTAAACATAATCAGCATCCCGTCGTGGTCAGGAATCGACAAACAGAGTCGAAGTTCACTTGGTAGGAGTTTGTGATGAATGTAGATGCCATTTCAATCGATTTAGATTACGAAGACTGCCTAAAATCAAATATTCTGCAAAAGAGAGTACGAAAGCACGAGAGCAAGAGAATATAGAGAGTATTTTTGCACAGTAAATGTTAGCGAATATTGGAAATCCCGTAAATAAAGACAGATAATGCGAAAGGTTAAGAGAGAGAGTAATAATGTTGGTGTGACGATTCGCATGAGGACAACACGTGTCAATCATCCGACGGTGCGTACTATTTTTAGAAAAGATTTGGAAAAGATTTTACCGTACTGGAAAAGGTTAAAATCGACGCGCCAAAATCTTAAAACATCACACCTAAGAGAATCTGTTTTAATGTTTCGTGGGGATGGAACGGAATCTGTTAACAGATAAGCATCAATTGTGTACAGTAGATATCTGTTGACAGATTTCTCCTGTTCAATCGACGTTACGCTTAACAACTCAGATTCCTTGTTCCCCCTATGACAGGTATATCTTCCATCAGCAACGCTTACGTAAACAAAGTTGTTCACTCTGAACATGAGACTCAATGCTGACGTAAGCATTGCTGTTCCCTGAGCGGATAGACTTCCAACGGTAGTGCTGACGTAAGCAACGCTGTTCCCCCTAAACAGGAGACTCAATGCTGACGTAAGCAAAGCTGTTCAACCTGCAAAAATTGTTAACGCACAGACAATTTTATGGCAATTCTAAGAGACCTAATATGTTCCTAAAGTAAGAAAACTTAGCGTCTGGTAGAGGCTTTGTGAAGATATCAGCAACTTGCTGTTCGGTCGACACATACTCCAACCGGACGTCCTTCTTCATCACGTGGTCCCTTATGAAGTGATGCCTGATGTCGATGTGCTTGGTTCTTGAGTACATCACAGGATTCTGGGTGATCGCTATCGCACTGGTGTTGTCACAGAGAATAGGCGCTTCAGAAGCATCAATGCCATAGTCTTTTAGTTGATGTTGGATCCAAAGGATCTGAGCACAGCAGCTGCCAGCAGCAAGGTACTCGGATTCTGCAGTTGACATGGCAATGGAAGTTTGCTTCTTACTAAACCAGGAAATCAACCGATCTCCTAAGAATTGACAAGTCCCACTTGTGCTCCTGCGATCAATCCTGCATCCTGCGTAATCTGCATCACTATAACCTATTAGTTGAAAGCCTGAGTCTTTGGGATACCAAAGACCCACGTTGGAAGTACCCTTTAAATATTTAAGTATTCTCTTAACAGCAATGTAATGCGATTGCTTTGGATCTGCTTGGAATCTAGCACACATACAGACAACAAACATGATGTCTGGTCTGCTAGCAGTTACGTAAAGCAGCGAGCCTATAATACCGCGATAAAGAGATACCTCAATGGCAGTTCCAGCTTCATATTTATCCATCTATATTGAAGAACTCATCGGGGTTGCTGCTGCTGAGCAGTTATCCATGCCAAACTTTTTCAGCAGTTCTTTTGTATATTTAGCCTGGTTAATGAAAATTACATTCTCCAGCTGTCGAACTTATAAGCCCGAAAGAACATCAGCTCCCCCATCATGCTCATCTAGAATTTATCTTGCATTAACTTGGAGAACTTCTTGCACAGTTTGGGGTTAGTTGACCCAAAAATAATGTCATCAACATAAATCTGAACTAATAAGACGTGATCATCTTTAACAAATTTAAATAATGTCTTATCTACTGTGCCTATTGTGAAGTCGTGTTCAATTAGGAATTTAGATAATGTGTCATACCAAGCTCTGGGTGCTTGCTTCAACCCATATAGAGCCTTATCCAATTTGTAAACAAAGTCTGGATGTGTATGACTTACGAAACCAGGAGGTTGTGCAACATACACTTCCTCTGTTAAGACGCCATTTAGAAAGGCACTCTTAACATCCATCTGAAAGACTTTGAAGTCTTTGAATGCAGCATATGCTAAGAACATGCGGATGGCTTCTAACCTAGCTACTAGTGCAAAAGTTTCATCAAAATCTATTCCTTCCATTTGTCTAAATCCTTGTGCTACCAGTCTAGCTTTGTTTCTAGTTACTACGCCATCTTCATTCAGTTTATTCCTAAAGACCCATCTAGTTCCTATGACTGAATGATTAGTAGGTCTAGGTACAAGTGTCCATACGTTATTACGCTTAAACTGATTAAGTTCTTCCTGCATAGAATCTATCCAGCTGGGATCATCTAATGCCTCATCTATTATCTTAGGTTCTATATGCGATAGAAATGCAGCATCAAAATGATCATGAGATAGCTGGCCTCGTGTGCGAACAGGGGATTGAATGTTACCTATGACATGCTCAGGTGGATGATTTCTATTCCACTGAAGATCAAGTCCAATGGGATTTGCTCCTTGTTCACCCTGTGTCGCTGGCTGAATAGAAATATTTGGATTTTCTGACACCAATTGATGATTATCGTTGTTGGCTTTTGTGTCAGATTCCAACTATGATTCTTGCTGTTCTAGGTGAATGCTGGTGTCAGCATTATCATCAATTGTTGGTCTTGATTCGAATTGATAAGCATTTTCATCTTGTCCATCAGCTGTTGGTGTATGAATAGAAGCGTTTGCTTGCGAAATATCTGATGGAGCGATATCTGTTGGGGCAGCCATTATTGTGAATGAAACATCTACACCCAAACACCCTGAAATAAGATATATCAGGTTTCTTGCCATGCCAGATCTCATACGGGGTTTTATCGTGCATCCTAATAATCATCGATCTGTTTTGAGTATAACACGCTGTGTTAACTGCTTCTGCCCAAAATTTTTGAGAAATGCCGGAATAAGCAATCATAGATCTAGCAGCTTCTTTCAAAGTGCAGTTTCTCCTTTCAGCTAACCCGTTTTGCTGAGGAGTTCTAGCTGCTGAAAGTGTCGCACCACTGTAATTTCGATTGTAACGTTGGAATGAATCGATATATATATATATATAGAGGAGTTCTAGCAGCTTCTTTCAAAGTGCAGCTTCTTTCAAAGTGCAGTTTCTCCTTTCAGCTAACCCGCGATGGAGATGTTTAGCTTGCTGTCTTTGGGGAATGCTGGCTTTATGATCTACGCTTTGGATGCGTCTTCTTCTTCTAGTGTTCAGATTAGTGAAGTTC
>KQ987875.1:0-11400 GCA_001598015.1 Dorcoceras hygrometricum
TTTACTCAACGCAATTGTAAATCATTACACACATAATGAAAGTAAAGAACGCCATATAAGAAAATGCGAATATCATATATAAAGACTGTTTGTACAAGAGTCTATAAAACCCACACGCCACAAGTTGGCTAGTTGGGCATCTACTCTAACACTATGGTGCTGAACACCATTCCGTCTCTGACTGAACTATTTTCGAAGAACTCGGCGAGTGCAGCTTCGTAGATGACGGCGGGACAACCCAGAAATTCCTTCAACCCTGTCGCAATAAACGATTCAAACATTTGTACTAGTCCAGCATCGTCCATGTCGAAGACTGAGTCAAAAGCGATGTGGAGGCTGATGCTAATCAAAGAGGATGCCATCGTCGTCATTGAATGAGTGAAGATTGCCTGAAGAAAGTATGCAAGAGAACACAAGAGAGTGCGAGCGCAAAGGAAGACAAGAGAGCAAATATTGCAAGGTAAACGAGAATGGTGAAAGACACGCAGTAAATAACTAAGTAATGCAAAAAGTTACTGGAGAGAGAGGATGTAGATGTGACTTTTCGAGCGATGACAACACGTGTCAATCATCCGACGGCACGTACAATTTTGGAAATGATTTTGAAGATATTTTCAAAATATTTTATTCGTACAGTGTAAAAGTTTTCAAAATATTTTAATCGTACAATATATAAAAATATAAATTAAATTAAAAACGCGCGCCAAATTTGATATCGCCACAGCTGGTACAACGATTGTAATAACATCACTGCTGATTTTAATGTATCGTTGAGAGGTGGCAGGAGCTGATTGCAAATAAGCATCAGCTGTGTATAGGTAACAACTGAGTGTGTTCAGTCGTAACATATTCAGCTGATGTCGCGCTTAACAATTCAGCTCCTGGTTCCCCCTACCACTGATATCTCCCAACACAAAATGCCTTCCTCAGCTGAAAATATTTTTCGTTCCCCCTGAACAAAGGACTCGCAGATGAGTAACGCAACAGCTGTCAACCTGCAAAATACGTTAGCTCACCAACAATCAAGGTAATTCAAGGAGACCTAATATGTTTCTAAAATAAGAAAACTTAGCGTCTGGCAGAGGTTTGGTGAAGACGTCAGCAACTTGCTGCTCAGTCGACGCGCACTCCAACCGGACGTCTTTCTTTAGCACGTGGTCCCTTATAAAATGATGCCTGATGTCGATGTGCTTTGTTCTTGAATGTAGTACAGAATTTTGGGTGATCGCGATGGCACTGGTATTGTCGCATAGAATGGGCGCTTCAGACGCATCAACACCATAGTCTTTCAGCTGATGTTGTATCCAAAGTATTTGAGCACAGAAGCTGCCAGCTGCGAGGTACTCTGCTTCAGCTGTTGATGTTGCAATCGACGTCTGCTTCTTACTAAACCAGGAAATCAAACGATCTCCTAAGAATTGACAAGTCACACTTGTGCTTCTATGATAATCCTGCATCCTGCGTAATCTGCATCACTATAACCGATTAGTTGAAAGCCTGAGTCTTTGGGATACCAAATACCCACGTTGGAAGTACCCTTTAAATATTTCAATATTTGATTTACAGCTATGTAATGCGATTGCTTTGGCTCTGCTTGAAATCTAGCACACATACAGACAGCAAACATGATGTCTGGTCTGCTAGCAGTTAAGTAAAGTAAAGAGCCTATAAATACCACGATAAAGAGATACCTCAATGGCAGTTCCAGCTTCGTCTTTATCCAGTTTGATTGAAGAGCTCATAGGGGTCGCTGCAGCTGAACTATTTTCCATGCCAAATTTCTTCAGCAGTTCCTTCGTATATTTCGCCTGGTTAATGAATATACCATTCTCCAGCTGCCTAACTTGTAATCCTAGAAAGAACGTCAGCTCCCCCATCATACTCATATCAAATTTATCCTGCATAAGCTTGGAAAACTTCTGGCACAATTTGGGGTTAGTTGGCCCAAAAATAATATCATCAACATATAATTGTACCAGTAAGACATGATCAGCTTTAACAAATTTATACAGAGTCTTATCAACTGTGCCTATTGTGAAATCATGCTCAATTAAAAATTTTGATAGTGTATCATACCAAGATCTGGGTGCTTGCTTCAACCCATATAGAGCTTTATCCAGTTTATAAACATAATCTGGATGTGTATGATTTACGAAGCCAGGAGGTTGTGAAACATACACTTCCTCTGTTAAGATTCCATTGAGAAATGCACTCTTAACATCCATTTGAAATACCTTAAAATCTTTGTATGCAGCATAAGCTAAAAACATGCGAATGACTTCTAATCTAGCTACTGGTACAAAGGTCTCATCAAAATATATTCCTTCCATTTGCCTAAATCCTTGTGCTACCAGCCTAGCTTTGTTTCTAGTAACTACGCCATCTTCATTCAGTTTATTTCTAAAGACCCATCGAGTTCCTATGACTGAATGATTAGAAGGTCTAGGTACAAGTTGCCATACGTTATTACGCTTAAATTGATTTAATTCTTCTTGCATTGCCTCTATCTAGTTGGGGTCAGCTAAGGCTTCTTCTATTTGCTTGGGTTCTATATTCGATATGAATGCTGAATCAAAATGATCATGCAATAGCTGGCCTCGTGTGCGAACAGGAGATTCGAAATTACCTATGACTTGCTCGGGTGGATGATTTTTATTCCACCAAAGATCAAGTCCAATTGGATTTGCTCTTTGTTCCCCCTGCGTCGCTGGCTGGATAACAATTGGATCAGCTGACGCCAATTGATGTTATCGTTGATGACTTGTGCGTCTAAATCCAGCTGTTGTGTTTGTTGGTCCAGATGTGAGCAAGGATCAGCTCTTGTATCAGTTGTAGGTCTGGATACCGATTGATGATTGCTTGCGACTGGTTGTCCAGACGTTGGTCTTGATACCACTTGATACGATGTGCTCGCATCTTGATGTCCAGCTGTTGGTGTAGATACCAATTGATAATGTGTACTGGCAGCTGGTATTTCAGACGTTGGTCTTGAAACCAAATGAGAAACGCTTGCGTCTTCTTGAGCAACATCTGATCGAGTGTCGTCTGGTTGAACATTGGTCGCTTCACTTCCAGCAGCTGGAACACTTGGGAAGATCTGACCCTGTGTAGAGACATCGTTAGTTAAATCGATGACTACTGGATTACCTATCAGATCTTGTTGAGCGTTGTTGTGCGGTGTCTCCACTGCTGGTTGTTCTTCAGCTGATTGTCTTTGTGGCACGTGGTCGTCTGATTCCTCAAGGCTTGTTGATTCCAGACGTGAACACAAGTCATGTAAGCTTGCAGCTGAATTTGATTTGAAGTTTGTCTCATCGAATACCACGTGTGCAGATTCTTTAACTGATAAAATTCTGTTGTTGAACACACGGTACGCTTTGCTCACAGCTGAATAACCTAAGAAGATACCTGCATCAGATTTTGGTTCAAAGGCTGTTAGATGCTTTTTGTCATTGTTATGAATAAAACATCTGCACCCAAACACCCTGAAATAAGATATATCAGGTTTCTTGCCATTCCAGATCTCATATGGGGTTTTATCGTGCATCCTATTAATCATAGATCTGTTTTGAGTATAACACGCTGTGTTAACTGCTTCTGCCCAAATTTTTTGTGAGACACCAGAATAAGCAATCATAGATCTAGCAGATTCTTTTAAAGTACGACTCTTCTCTCAGCAAGCCCGTTCTGCTGAGGAGTTCTAGCTGCTGAAAGCTCATGCTTTATTCCTAAGTCTTCCAAATAAGAAGTCAATTTATGATTTAAAAATTCAGTACCACGATAACTTCTTATCCTGTTGACTGAACAAGATCTGTCATTTTGCAAACGTTTTAAAATACGTATCAGATGGTCTGCGGTTTCAGATTTTGCTTTCAAAAACAACACCCAGGTATATTTTGTAAAATCATCAACAACTGCAAGGGTGTAGTTCGTTCCCCCTAAGCTAGTTACGGGTATAGGACCAAAAAGATCCATATGTAAAAGCTCTAAGCTACGGGAAGAACGTTTATCGCCTTTCATTTTTGAAAGTTGATTTAATTTGTTTTCCCAGCTGACAAGCGGCACAAACCTTGTCCTTAGAAAAATTGATTTTTGGCATACCAGAAACCATATCATGTTGACTCAAATTGACAAGTGTTTTGAAGTTTAGATGGTTCATTCTTTGATGCCACAACCAGATCTTGGAAGAGCCAGCTGCAAGGCGCAACTGTTCAGACCTCAGCTGCTCTGACCAATCAATAATGTAGGTATTCCCCGATCTTTTACCTACTAATACAGTCAGAACATTTGAGTTCTGAACCGTGCAGGTGTGTTGTTGAAAGTTAACTATGTAACCCTTGTCACATAGCTGACTAATACTAATCAAATTATAACGAAGATTATCAACAACTAAAATATCTGAGATAGAAATGTTACCGTGGATAAGCTTACCCTTACCCACAATGTTACCGTATGCATTATCACCGAAGACTATTTTTGCGCCTTTGTGTGGAACAACGTCTGATAGCAGCTTTTGGTTTCGTGTCATATGTCGCGCACAGCTGCTGTCCACGTACCACAAGTTTGATACATCAGCTAGTTCGTACCTGTTATCGTGCAATCATAAAACCAGCTTTTGGTATCCAATTTTACTTGGGTCCAGATAGGATTACCCCTTTCGGGACCCATACTTGAATTACCTTAATAGTTTTTCCAGTACTAGAGTGCGTGAGGGTCTGTGCATAATTACAGTGAGATCTGTTGAGTTTTGATTTCATACTTTGACCACTTAGATCTCTCCTCGGCTGAACCTTTTTCCAACCAGATTTTACCTTTGTTGAACTACGCCATGACTGGTTAGGAACAAATGACTTTCGACCAGCTTTTGCTTTGTCTTAGTCCAGTTTGTTCTTTAGCCAGCTTGGCTTGGAGTTATCAGGTTTGGAATAGCCGATACCAGCTTTTCCTTTCTGATTCAGCTGTGAAGAGTTCTGGTCATCATACTTCATCGACTCACAGCAGTCATATATCACGTTGGCTTTGACAAAGCTCATCTTTTTGAACTTGTCATATACCGGCTATGACTGAGTACTTGTTTCTCCTTCGCTGTTTTCACTGCTATTGAAACCCAAGACAGTTTTATCATTTACTGACTTTTGGCTTTCTTGCAGCTTGTGGAGAGAATGGGAATACTGGTTCCAGGAGCTCATTACTTCATTCAATCTTTCAGCTTTGAGCTCACTAGACTCGTTCCTCAACAATTCATTCTCAGCTGTCAGCTTACTTAACTCGATTTTCAAACTGTCAGCTTCACCAAGTTCAGCAACACTTGGTTCAGCTGAACTATTTTTCAAATCAATGTTTTCAGCTTTAACTTCCTTGAATGTGTGAGAAAGCTTCTTGTACTCTTTTACCATGTCATTAAGTGCACTGACAAGGTCTTCATGTGTAAATTAAAGATTGGAGAAATCAAATACCTCGTCATCTGATGTTTGATCAGCCATGAGACAGTGAACCTCCTCCTGTTCACTATCACTCGATGAGAAACTGCTGGATGAAGAATCTGAATCAGTGTCTGCCCAATTTTTGGTGCTTTCCTCAGCCATCAACACTTTACGATCATTATTGAGACTGGTCCTCTTATCACCTCGTGTCCTCATCCGTCTGTCTTTGGATATATCCTTGGATCTGTCGACAGTTCTCTCATCTGTCTTGTCTTCTCGCTTGTATCGATCCTCCTTCTTTTATTCTTTCCTGTATCTATTTTCTTTCTTGGGCCTGTTGCAATCAGCTGCAAAATGCCCTGGACGACCACAGTTAAAACAGTTTTGATCAGTAGATACTTTATCAGATTTATTATAATTATTGTAAGGACAAGAAGGGTTGTAGGATCTTCTCAGGTATTTCCCAAATTTCTTAACGAAGAGGGACATGACATCGTCGCTGAGTTTATCAGCCGTCTTGCTAGTGCTTGGAGAGAACTGTTCAGTATTTGTAGCTGCTAATGCTTTCGTAGGCTGGGATGTTGATGGAGCAGCTTCAGCTCTTGTTTCGAGTTCAAACTCATATGCTTTCAGATTTGCGAACAGGTCGTGAAGCTCCAACCTATTCAAATCTTTTGATTCCCTCATCGCCATTGTCTTCACATCCCACTCTCTGGGCAGCGCTCTCATCACTTTGAGTGCCAGCTCTCTGTTGCTATACTCCTTGCCTAGACTTGTCAGTTCGATCACAACAGCACTAAATCTCACGTCGCATTCAGCCATTGTTTCGCCATCCTTCATCTTGATTGACTCATACTTCTGTTGAGCCACGGTCAGTTTGTTTTCCTTGGTTTCATCATTTCCTTCGCATATTTGGCTCAGCTTCGCCCATATCTCCTTGGCAGTAGTACACGTCTTGATCTTGCTGAACATGTTCTTGTCCAGCGTCTTATAGAGAATGTCTCTGGCCACGTTGTCCAGATTGGCTTTCTTTTTATCCTCGTTGGTGTACTCATGTCTGCTCTTCTCCAGAAACTGAGGCTCGCCGTTAGTTATCGAAAATGCTAAATTCGGCTTCATTATCTTCAACGGCCCTTCTGTGATAACCGACCACATGTCATCATCTAGAGCAGCCAGATGCGCTTGCATGCGAATCTTCCAATCATCGTAGTCCTCCTTGGAAAACATGGGAATCTTGTTGTGAGAAGTCGACATTTTAATATAAGATAAAGCACAAACAGAAACTGTTCAATAACTGAGATGCGCAGGCTCTGATACCAATTGATAGGATCAATATGGCACGAAAAAAACCCT
This sequence comes from Dorcoceras hygrometricum, assembly GCA_001598015.1. Lineage (NCBI taxonomy): Eukaryota > Viridiplantae > Streptophyta > Magnoliopsida > Lamiales > Gesneriaceae > Dorcoceras > Dorcoceras hygrometricum. The sequence goes on from KQ987875.1 coordinate 6,777, forward strand.
AGGAGTTTAGAAGGGGGGGGGGGGTTGAATGAACTCCTTGGTATTTTTAGATTTTCGAAACCGTTTAAAAATATTTTTACAAGCGCCTCGCTTAACTTAAATCCGAGTTACCAGATTTAAGGTATCTCAGTTTGACTGCTGATCTCTGGGCTAACAAATAATGTGCGGAAATAAGCCAATCGATCAGTGAACAGTAAAGCAGTAAATAAATGCGTTAAGTAAAAGATTAAGGTCGAGAGTTTGTTTCTGGAAGTTCGGATATAAATATCCTATGTCTCCCCTTATTCCTTTTCAGGAAGGTTTCACTAGAAGATTTGATGATTTACAGGCCTTCTGCAAACACCCGATCACCGAGCCTCGCTCAAGATGAACTCCTAGAAACACCACAAACTAACACGCTGACGCAGCTGCTGAAAATTGGTAACGTAATGATGTTTTTCGAACTGCTTCACAAAGCCAGTTCGTTACAGACTCAATAAAATATGACAGTGAAATACAAATCTATGAGACTGTAAATTCTCTGGTTTCTAAACAACGAAACACGATTCAAAAGATTGAACCAGAGAATGACTCGAAGGTAAATTTCTGTGGAGATCAACACTTGTGTTCTTCGAGGTGTATGAGCTTTTTGAGAATAGCTTCAACTGATAGTAAGCTCGAGAATGATTGAAAAATGGCAGAGTAACGGAAAGTGGTCGAGAGCAAAAAAAAGTTCTTCTTCAATTCAAACTTCTGCTATTTATACTCTTCGCTCAACGGTCAATTAATTCTGTAAAGGGAACAAAATCCCTTTTGAAATTCTGATAGCCAAGCAACCGTAATCTCTGCTCATCTACAAGGTAAATTGCACATCGTCAGAACTATATTGTCGTTTTCCATATTTGTGCAATCACCGTGTAACGACCTCTGTATATCGCGTACTATTTGCCCAAAATAGTACCGATCTTGTCTCCTTAATTCCAGGCATATGTACGATTCAATCTTCACCATTGATTTGCTCCAATTTGAACTGTGATTACGTTTGAATCGATTCGACGTTTGCACCTGAAATCTTTCTTCGTTAACTAGATCTTCCTTTCACAAAGATGACGACTTGTAGTTGTTGCAGCTGGAAAGATAATGTCAATTGATTCCATGCAACGAGTGATTGCTTCAACGCCTTGAGTGTTTAACCAACGACTGAATATAAAACTCAACGTCTGAATTCTAGAGCATAACCAAACGCTGTCGTTTCAACTTATTTAAAAACGATGTAGTTTTGCAAATTTTTAATGAGCACTCTGTCGTCTGAAAGGTTGCGTCTGATATCAAATCAACATCTGAATCCTTACATAACCCATCGTCTGAATATCCTTTTTAGAGATGTACCTTGCGTCTGAATACCCCACGAATGAAATACTCAACGTCTGAAATATTCTTTGATATCTAACGGCTGATTATAACCAAGTAACAACCAACGAATGATTCATAAACACTGTAGCTAACTACTGAAAATAAATACCCAACTGCTGAAATATTCCCGAATACCAAGATTTGATATAACCTGAATAAATCCAACATCTGAAGGGTTCCCGAATAACAACATCTGAATTATCTTGACGTCTGAATATACTATACTGTCAATTGCAACAGCTGAATGACCAGTAGTTACTTTGCATCAACACTTATCTTATTTTTGTTATCACAAAAACTAATAAATTTTATCCTAACAATTTCCCCCTTTTTGGTGATGACAAAACTTAGCAGCCGAGATATATAAATAGACAAAGATAAATTTCACTGGGTCTGCTGAACTCAAAAATTTCATTGACTGAAGATTCTACATAGGATTTGTACAAAGAAAATTCTAAAAGTCTTTCTTTCCTAGCACCCAATGCTCAGCACTCCTTTTGGGTACACCAGTAGGAGGATATGGTCCATATCTTACGTTGCGAGGTGGCGATTCTCCACTGCGTCTTCGTTTGAAGATCTGCCACTATCAAATTTTCTCCTACCATCACCGCCAGAGCCACTTCCTCTGCTGGCACTGCCTCCACCAGGCCTGCCGAGATCTTCCGGAGGAGGATGAGGTCCTCGGCTGCTACTATCTTCCCCCTTTTTGTCATTACCGCCCCGATTAATATAATTCACAAGTTCGCTCATCTGATCGGTAATATGATTTAGGGTCTCCTGTGCTGTAGCACGAAATTCTAGCAAATCATTGCGAGTAGCTGCAACCTGCTCATCTAAATATGTGACTTTTGCATTGAGCTCTTTGACATACAACTATCAAATCAAGCATGAACATGTGTCGTGCAATTCATGAGGGCTATCAAGAAACATCGGGAATCAAGGCACAGTGACTCAGCTGGCAAATCCAATCTCAATAATCATTGGAATCCAAAACTCAGCGACTCAGCTACAATCACGACTCAGTGAAAGCATTTGGATTCTCAGGCACGACAACTCAGCCGGCCAATCACGACTCGGTGATAAGATGATTTCCAAAGCACGACGACTCAGTCGACAAATAACGAGTCAGTTATTATTCGGTATCAAAGGAATCAGGCCCAAGATGTTGTGTATGTATGCAATGCCAACAACTCATGCAACAACATGCAATAAAACACATGCAGAATCAGAACGGAAACAAAAGACAGAACAGTTTACGCAGCAGCTATATAAATTCATACGCAGGTAATAAAAACAGCACATATCAGGCTCTACCATACGATCCTAGGCTGGGAAACTCCGCTCACAACCACAATCATAGCAACATAGCACGTAAACAACTTAGACCCGACAAGCATAGCACAGGAAAATCAGCTCGGCTACTTAGCACAAGCATAACAGGTCACAGCACAACATGCATAGCACAAACTCAGAGCATGCAATAAAGGGTACAACAACTTAGTATATACACGACAAGGCTACGGCCCTTCAGCCTACAGCCACTACGCTCACATTCTTATCCCAAGCTGTAAATACAAGCTCAATTCGTTCCTTGCGTAGATCTTACCAAAACCTTAACTCAAGGCTCACGGCTGACAGCAGAAAGCACTTGCTGCTACGTTCAGTACTCGGACAACAACTCAAGGCCAGCATCTCACAGCCAAGCTACACGAGGGCTACTAAAATGAAACGAAGCTCAACCCAGCTGGAAATCATAGCACACAGCTCATGTAACTCCACAGGGATTTCCTCAGTCCGGCCTTCCCTTGCTTCCATACTGGTACTGAAATATTGCCCCTGAAGAGAGGTTTCCAACCGAGGTACCCTCACTCAAAACTGACCAGCCAATCTTCGGAAATCGGAAGAAGAAGGTATCGGATGAATAATAGCTAGGGTTTGAGAAAATATCTATCGGGGGCTTCCAGAAGAGTATCAGGGAATGTGTGGTCTAAATTAACTAAGTGTTGGTCAACGAGAGGGTATTTATACTCACTGCTCAATAGATCACGGCTACATTAAAATTTCAGCTCAGCTCAGGCTTATTTACTATTCTCAACCTTGGGTACAACTTAGTACGCACATACACCAGCTCTCGCATCATTGATGGTCCCTGTTTTTCGAAGGAACTTAGCAGCCGCTGTTTCAAAGACATTAAAAACAATTTTGAGCGCTGCTAATACGGAGCTGCAATAGCTCGATGTTCTTGAACACATAAAAACTCACCAGAAGAGCACCGGAGACAGATCTGGTATGATTTAAAAATCATGTGGAAAATACCAGAACTGAATCTTAATATTTTAAAACAACTCAAACAGATTTATGTACAACATAAATCTGTTCGAGACTTGCAAGTGCTTGTGTGCTAACTGTGTATGCGATGCTAAGTAAGAGCAAGTGCTGAATACTGTAAACGTGCGTATGCTAAATATGCAAGTGCTGAATGAATAACAGAGTACGATACGCAGTGATTTGTTTCTGGAAGTTCGGACCTCAATGTCCTACATCTCCCCTTCTTCCACCTCGGAAGGATCCACTAGAATATTTGATCTTACAACTCGTGTACAGACCCAATCCCACAACCAGCAGCTGTGAGAACTCCTAGACTCAACAATGCACACCAGCCGCAACTGTGTGACTGACTACATACACATGAGTTTTACGTCATCGTGCTTGGATGGGACTGTTTGAAACGTTTTGAGATTCATTCACCAATGGATGTGAATGAATCTCTGTGTGTGAGATTGTTACAATGAAGCTCTCAACTCTCTGTTTCTCACACACTAGGGAAATGCTCTAATTAGCTAATTAAAACTCAGCAATCGACTCTCGTGAAAGCTCCTCTCTAATGGCGGTCGATTGCTTCGTCTTTCTTTTCATTTTACCTCTGTTGGTGCACTGTGTAATCAATGTATTTCCGCAACAGCGCTGTAGTCGCACCAACATCCTCTCGTCAGCTTTTTCTTCAATGGCGCTTCTCGAATATATAGCCTCTGTTTGAAATATGGCCGTTAGATAGATTCCAAAACTGTTCAGCTCTTGATATGGCTAATTTTTCTTCTTTCCATATGCGTGCAAACATCCTCTGTATATTGTACTATTTCCCAGAATAATACAAATCTTGTTCCCTTGAATTAAGGCAATTTGCACGACTAAATCTCAGCCATTGATTCTTTCCATTTTGAGCGTTGATTGC
>KQ987876.1:21234-41903 GCA_001598015.1 Dorcoceras hygrometricum
TAGATCACCAGGTCACTATCCATCTGCATGCTCAGAACATCACAATGTTTCCTACCAATGAAACGTGGTACTTCACATCACAGATGCTAGTCTCAAACTCGGGCGGCCTTATCCTCATTTTGATGGCCCAATCGACTAGGAACGAGTTTAGAACACACAGTGACTATTAGATGTGTTTCATGATAGACATCATATCCACTATCACATCTAACATACACTATGATGCATTCTAGGTGTTTATCCAACACAATTGTTAACATTATAAAATAATGAAGATAAAGAATGCTATAAAACAATACGAATTTCATAAATAAAGATCGTTATACAAAGAGTCAATAAGAACCCACACGCCACAAGTTGGCTAGTTGGGCATCTACTCTAACCCAATGTACTCTTCACAAGAAATCCTTTCACCTTCAGTGGGTGAATCTGGTATTGGACTAGGCTGTGAATGTACTTTGTCACCATCCAAGTGCGTCTGCTTCTTACGTCTTTGCATCCTCTGTTTCTTGGAAAAATCTGTAATTGGTAGAGAAATAGTAGACTCAGAATCCGATGATTCCACCACTTTTTTCTTCTTGGTGCCACCTCGTGTCTTTTTCCCACCCCGTGGGCGCGAATCCAAGTCTAAGTGCTGATATGAGGAATCTGCTGGAGCATCTGTGCTCCCAGCCTCCACGGTTTGGCTAGGCACTGTCTTCTTTGCTAGCTTCTTCTTTCTCGTATCTGCCTCCACTGTTGCACTCTTTTTCTTTACAACATGTGTTTCTTTACCTACTGTCTTGGCTACTTGTGACTCACCGCCTTCATTACTGCTTGCGGTATCCTCCGTTTGCTTGCTGGTCTACCCTAGTTGGTTTAACATCCAAGTTTTTCTTGATATATGTCTGCACCGACTTATTTGTCAACACCTTCTGACGGTGCAGTTTGACCAACTCTCCAAGATTTTCCTTCACAATATGCTGCACCAAAACACTGATCTGAATAGCAAAACCCTGTGATTGACGTTTAGGAGTATTTACCATATTCAATAGAACATGAAATAGAACTTGAGCCCAGTTGACTTTCAGCCCGGCAATAATCGCTACCATCAATTCAAATTTCTTGCTGGTGACCATGTCGAAAGACCCAACTGTTGAACATAGTGCTTTAGCCACAATGTCGTGCAGTAGACGGAATTCCATATTCATTTGTTTATTCTTACTTGGGGCACGGAACGTTGCATCAGTAGTCCGCATTTCATCCACTGTTTCCTTCTGAATACCCAAAAATCCTACCATTCCCTCGGTTGGCAACCCAAAAGTCTCAGCAAAAACTTCTTTCGTTATTGCTAATTTTCTATTGGCTACAAAACTCACTATTGTTCCTGCTAACACTTTCGCATTACCGAAGAACTCAGCCACTGCGCTTTCATAGACTGAGTCAGACGCTGTTAAGAACCCCTTAAGTCCAGTTTCTTTTAGAGTCTTGAACATTTCAACCATCCCTGCGTGCCTCATAGCGAGCACAGAGTCAAAATCAAACTGTAGAGCGTTACCAAAGAAAGATGCAGCCATTTGATAAAATGGGGTTTTGGAATTTGAAGATAATCGAGCGATTTGCCCAAAAAATGCAGTCGATTTGGTTGCAAGAGAGCAAGAGTGCGCGAAAGAATTTTGAAATTCTATAAGGATGACAGTCTGATTTAAAAACATTTTAGAAATAACCCAATCTTGACCGTTCGATTTTATGTACCAGCATGGGAACAAATAAATCAAACACCATGACAACATCACGTGGTATACGCTTCAAACTGGACCAGACTAGCACGGTACTAACAAGCTCGAAGACAACCAGCGGACCTTTTAGTTATCTGTTCGGCTCATATTGTTCCCCTGAATTTATACATGCACAACACAGTCATGACATATCGAGGATGTGAGACCTGAAATTTAAGAAAAGATTAATTGTTGGATTAATCGATCTTTTTAGGATTTTGGTGGTTCAGAATTCTATTTGAAGGTTTCGTTTGCATTTTCGGGTTAGATTTCACATTTAGAGCAATTCTGGAAATTTTGGAATTTTCAAGTTTGAAATCTATTTTGGGCGTACGGGTGAAATCTGCTCGGTTGTGTGAGGAATCTGTTCGGATTTTGAGAAATCTGGACGCTTGGTGTTGCGGCGCGTTTCGTAGTGAGAGGGATCAATACGCCTTCGTTTTCGTGAGGTCTGGATGTCGCATAGTTAGGAGAGATCTATTGCGTTCGTATATAGAGATCTGCCCCGCGTGTTTTTGTGTTGAGCGCTATACGATGTCGTTTAGATAAGATTTCTTCATCAGCTACGTACTGTTCCCGTTGCTGTCGGCAGCTGCGATTGTTATGTTAGTGGCGTTGGAATCTGTTTGTGTCGGTGGATTTTAAAATAGATTTCTCGCGTGTATTTAAGCAGAAAGGTTTGGTCTTTATTCCATTTTAATCAGATTCCATACTTAGCGAAAATTCTCCCGACTTTTATCCTTTGTTCGTGAACCTTAGAACACTGTTCACCATGAGTTTCTCCGGTGAATTCCCATCGTTTTCGGTCACCATTTTGGACGTTCGAGGTAGTTTTGGACTCCTCTCGTGAAGCTCTTTCATCCTGTACCCTTCTCGGAGGCTGTTGTTAGCTGGAAGTAAGATCACGAAGTGCTTCCTTCGTCCGTGTGTTCGCTGTGCAGGTAGCCCTTCGATTTAGATCTTACCATAGAGCTTTGTTATTGAGCTTCCCATTGAGTTGTTGAGTAGGATGATAGCTGGATTGAGTGTATAACTCCCAGCCGTGAGTTCTGTTCCGTGTCCCGTGGGATTTATGTTTTGTGCGTTGTGTGTTTAGCAGGTCTAAACCAGAATTCTCGGGACTCTTGTTGTGGTAATCGTTGCAAAGAATTAAGGTACGGGTTGAGCTTGTTACAGCGTGAGATTTGGCATGGGTAAATGTAGTGATGGCTGATTGTTGTTTCGTGTATTTATGCCAGTGTTTACTGCCTGCTGTTATGTGATTACACGCATTATATCACTTGCATTTCAGATTTCATCCGTATTGTGCCTTGTATCTTGTTGTATTGTGCTGTTGTTTCTTACCAGGATGCGAGGGCGAGCGGCGATACCGCACTCTCATCTCCCTGCTGGGATCTGTTAGCCCTCATGCGCCGAGTGGTTAACTACCACAGTTCATGAGTTGTGCAACGGCAGGTTGAGCTCTTTGATGCATCTGGTATTCGGGTGTAGTGTCAAGGCGAGTGGCTCATTACCACACTTTGAAAACACAACAGTGGCCACCGTTTGTCGTAGATTCTCTGGAGCTATGTTTGAGCTCCTTGGCTCCCTTTTCGGTTGTAGCCTTCAGCTGTTATCCGGTGTCTCATGCATAGCATCTGCATTTTATCTTATGCTTTTCTTTAACTGTCAGTTGATATCCGTACTGGGGTTGACCCCATGTCCCTCTAGGGCTTGGTTTGTTTTCCTTGCCTCTTGTGTTGTTCAGGTTATCCAGCTGGTCGTGGAGCTAACCCGGCTGGAGGTGCCCCAGGTGGTGGTTAGAGTGTCCCAGTAGCGTAAAGCATATATATTTATGTATCAGTACTGTTAGCCAAGGGATGCCCTGTTCTTTTGCTGTATTTTGTGGTATTCAGTTGTGGTTGTTACCAGGTGTTTGATACATTTTTATGTTGTATTGCTTGTCGTAGGCTTGTAACCTTTGTTGGTTGATTTTGTAAACTGGGATTATTTTGAGTATTTTCGTATTTTAAATTATATGGTTTTAAACAGTCAGGCCAAAAGCAAAAATTTTACCCGCTTTTTAGTAGCTTCCGCTTGTGTTTGAGAGAGCTTAAGATGGGATAAGCTTGATTTATTTGATTACACTTGAGTCTAGGCACAGTGTCGTGTGTTGCATGTGCTTGGTCTATGTGATTATGTGCTGCATATTGTTGTGATATCTATGTTGTATCTGTTCTCTGTTGCCTTATCCTGTTGAGTTCCTTCCTAGATGCCGCCTAGACGTAGAGCTAGAGGTAGGGGGCAGTTTCAGGAGTCAGAAGGACAGAATGAGGATCGGCGTAGTTCTCCTAGTCGTACTCGTAGTAGCTATGATGAGGAGGATGAAGTTGAGGTGTTGCCGACCCCTGTAGAGAGGATGGACGTTGTGATAGTGAGGTTCAGAGAATGAATCCTCAGGTTTTAAATGGCGACGAGTCGAGAGAGGATGCAGATTCGTGGCTTTGGAACATCACTGGTCTATTCGATCGTGTCTAGTATGACGACGAGCTTCGTTTGAGTTTGGTGACCCTCCAGCTTAGGAAGGGTGCAGAGCACTGGTGGCGAGCTGATTTTAGTACTTTGTTGGAGACCCGCGTTGGGATTACGTGGGACAGCTTTTGTGAGACTTTTAGGCAGGAGTATGTTCCTGAGTCGTATGTGAATGCCCGTGAGCGGGAGTTTGATCATTTGGAGCAGGGCTCGATGTCTGTTCGTGAGTATGCTCGGATGTTTTCTTCTTTTTTGGCGTACGTTCCGCATGTTTCGGGCCGGGAGAGGGCCAAGAGGACCAGATTATTAGAGGGTTTGAACGAGGAACTGTATCAGATGGTGCTGACAAGCAAACCCAAGACTTATGCTGAAGCAGTGGATAGTGCTATCGATATTGAGGAAGGTTTGAGGAGTCGTCGTGCTCGTAGGCAGCAGGTAGCGCAGGGTGGTCATCCTGCTGGTCAGGGAGCGCAGTCCTCTCAGGCTTCTCAGTCAGCCCATCAGCCCCAGCAGCAGCATCAACAGCAGGTGGCACAACAGTCTGGCCGTCAGAGGTTTCGACCCCGCGGTCAATAGTTCAAGAAGAAGTCTAGTTCTGGATTGTCTGGTTCATGTAGCTCGAGTAGCAGTGGTTCTCGGGCCGAGTTCTGTGGTTATTGCGGTGGCAAGCACCCCTCTACCCAGTGTGTCGGTGTGCAGGGCTCCTGCAACATTTGCGGTCAGTATGGGCACTTCTCTAGGGTGTGTCCGTCAGCTGGATCGCAACAAACCGCGGCCCCGCATCAGGGTCGTAGAGGACAGTTTTGGGGTCGTCCCCTCAGTTTCAGCCGCCCAGGATTGGTGAGACTCAGTTCAGGCCGTTCCAGCAGCCTGGTCCGTTGCGATTCGGACAGTCGTATCAGCCGTTCTATTCTGGACCCCAGCATGCTCAGGCCAACGTCATTACTAGGGAACAGGCAGAGGAGACACCGAGCAGGGTGATCGCAGGTACATGTCTTATTTTCTATTTTCCTACGCATGTGTTGTTTGACACCGGTGCATCGCATTCTTTCATCTCTGATTTTTTTGTTATCGAGCATAGTCTGCATACCATTCCTTTGCGCGATGCTGTTTCTGTTTTACCCCTAGCGGTGTGAGCTTGTTTTCCCAGGAGGTTTTGTTAGATGGCGTTTTGAGATTTGGGGAGCACGTGTTGGTAGCAAATTTGATCCGTCTGATGTTGTGGGATTTCGATTGCATTGTTGGGATGGACGTGTTGTCCAACTATAGGGCCTCCGTGGATTGTTTCCATGGGATTTTTCGTTTTTTAGGCCTTTGTCTAGCGAGAAGTGGGACTTCTACGGCCAGGATTCTCGATCGAAGATCCCGTAAGTCTCAGCGATGGAGATGTTCAGTTTGTTGTCCTTAGGGAATGCTGGTTTCATGATTTACGCTTTGGATGCGTCTTCTTCTGCTCGTGTGCAGCTCAGTGACGTTCCCGTGGTGCGACATTTTCCCGATGTTCTCGGAGGAGATCCCTGGTTTTCCTCCAAGGCGAGAGATTGACTTCAGCATTGAGCTGGTGCCTGGCACAGCTCCGATTTCTCGTGACCCATATCGTTTGGCGCCTGCGGAGTTGAGAGAACTCAAGGTGCAGTTGGACGATTTGCTGGAGAAAGGTTTCATCAGACCTAGCATGTCGCCGTGGGGAGCGCCCATTTTGTTTGTGAAGAAGAAGGATGGCTCAATGCGGATGTGCATTGATTTCCGCCAGTTGAATAAAGCGACTGTTAAGAACAAGTACCCTTTACCCAGGATCGATGATCTGTTTGATCAGCTGCAAGGTTCTGCGGTGTATTCGAAGATCGACTAGCGATCGGGGTACCATCAGCTGAGAGTAAGAGATCAAGATGTAGCAAAGACTTCTTTCGTACGAGGTACGGGCACTTCTAGTTCCTGGTTATGCCGTTTGGGCTGACCAATGCTCTTGCAGTCTTTATGGATCTGATGAACCGGGTCTTCAGAGAGTTCATAGATCAGTTCGTGATAGTGTTCATTGATGAAATCTTGGTATATTCTAAGACTCCTTTGGAGCATAAGGAGCACCTGAGAATTGTCCTTCAGACGTTGAGAGACCAGCAGCTGTATGATAAATTCTCCAAGTGCGAGGTTTGGCTGGATCGCTTCGTGTTTCTAGGTCATGTTATTTCAGCCGAGGGGATTTCTATGGATCCCAGTAAGGTTGATGCTGTTTTGAACTGGGAGCGTCCGAGGAATGTGTCGGAGATTCACAGTTTCTTGGGTCTGGCTGGCTATTACCGTCGTTTCATTGAAGGATTTTCTAGCATAGCAAAGCCGATGACTCAATTGACTCAGAAGGACAAGCGGTTTGTGTGGACTGATCAATGTGAGAATGCTTTTCAATTGCTCAAGGAGAAACTGACTACTGCACCTGTGTTGGCTCTGCCGTCCGGATCAGGTGGATTCGTTGTTTGTTCTGATGCTTCGCTCAATGGATTGGGCTGTGTTTTGATGCAGAATGGTCGAGTCATTGCATATGCCTCGCAGAAACTGAAACCGAATGAGACTCGTTATCCAGTCCATGATTTGGAGCTAGCAGCCTTGGTCTTTGCGTTGAAGATCTGGCGTCACTACCTGTATGGTGAGCAATTTGTGGTGCACTCGGACCACAAAAGTTTGCAGTATCTGTTTTCGTAGCCTGACTTGAATATGAGACAGCGTCGTTGGATGGAGCTGCTATAGGACTTTGATAGCGAGATCAAGTATCAGCCTGGGAAATCGAACGTAGTGGCCGATGCTTTGAGCAGGAAGGCTAGTGAGATGCTTGCTTCGTTGTATATTTCTAAGGATCAGGAGCATCTTAACACTATTGGTTGGAGATTCTACCCGGCTGAGGATTGTGTTGTGGTTTCTTCCTTTCAAGTGGAGCCACAGATTGTTTCGACCATTCGAGCAGCTCAAAGGACTGATCCTTCCATCCACGAGTTGAAGTTGAAGGTCAGGACTGGAGAACTTGAGGATTATTCTGTTTCTTCTGATGGTTGCTTGAGGTTTTGTGGCAGGCTGGTTGTCCTAACCTCATTGATTTGATGGAGGAGATCCTTCGGGAAGCGCACTGTAGCAGACATAGTGTTCATCCTGGTGCACGGAAGATGTACCATGCGTTGAAGCCGCACTTCTGGTGGGCTGGCCTGAAGAGAGACGTTGCAGGGTTCGTTGCTCGTTGCTTGAACTGTCAGATGATAAAGGCCGAGAGGATGAGACCTGGTGGTCTGTTGCAGAGTTTAGAAGTGCCTCAATGGAATTGGGAGCACATAGCTATGGATTTCATGACGCATCTGCCTCGTACCAGCAGAGTATGCGATGCTATTTGGGTGGTTATCGACCGACTGTCGAAGTCTGCACATTTTATTCCCTACGGTATGACCTTTTCTCCGAAGAAAATGGCGAAACTATACGTAGATTTTGTGGTTAGACTGCACGGTGTGCCTGTTTCAATCTTTTCAGACCGAGATCCAAGGTTTACTTCTAGGTTTTGGAAGAGTTTGCAAGCAGCTCTAGGTACCAGATTGGCTATGAGCACAGCGTATCATCCCCAAACAGATGTCCAATCTGAACGAACTATCCAGACGTTGGAGGATATGTTACGAGCTGCTGTGTTGGATTTTGGAGGTAGCTGGCAAGACGCGTTGTCTTTAGTGGAATTTTCTTAAAATAACAGCTATCAAGTGACGATTGGCATGGCGTCTTTTGAGGCTTTGTACGGCAGGAAGTGCAGATCGCCAGTATGTTGGGAAGAAGTGGGGGAGAAGCAGCTATCTGCCCCAGACTTTGTGCAACAAATGAAGGATCATGTGGATCAAATTCGACAACGGATGAAAGCTGCCCAGGATCGCCAAGCCAGTTATGCGAATAAGAGGCGTCGACCTCTAGAATTTCAGGTTGGTGATCAGGTATTCCTTAAAGTTTCTCCGTTTCGCAGTGTTATGCACTTCGGACACATGGGAAAGTTAGCCCCTCATTACGTCGGACCGTATGAGATCGTTGAGAGGATTGGCCCGTTAGCGTATAGGCTGTTGTTGCCTCCGGAATTATCTTCTCTACATGATGTCTTTCATGTTTCCATGTTGAGGAAGTACGAGCCAGATCCGTCTCATGTGATTAGAACTGACGAGGTTGAGCTATATCAGACGTTGAGTTATCAGGAATATCCCTTGCAGATCCTTGGCAGAAAAGAGAAACAGTTAAGGAATAAAACCATTCCGTTGGTGATGGTGCAATGGAGCAAACATGGTAGGGAAGAAGCTACTTGGGAGTTGGAACAAAAGATGCCGCGAGTGGCCGCATCTATTTGAGTAGCTATTGCTCTAGATTTCCAGTAGCTGTTAGCTTTTAGTTATTTTTCTCCCTAGTTGTTGTTAATTGTTTGCTCAGTTATCTTGAACTCTTGGTCATGTGTTAGGCGAATTTCTGTTTTGATAGCCTGTTGTTGAGTTGTATTTTTAGAATTTTTGTTTGATTTCGAGGACGAAATCCTTTTAGTGGGGGAGTAATGTGAGACCTGAAATTTAAAAAAAAGATTAATTGTTGGATTAATCGGTCTTTTTAGGATTTTTGGTGGTTAAGAATTCTATTTGAAGGTTTCGTTTGCATTTTCGGGTTAGATTTCACATTTAGAGCAATTCTGGAAGTTTTCGTATTTTTGAGTTTTGGAGGAGAAATATGTTTTTTGAGAACCTGTTCGGTATGGTGATATCTGTTCGCAGCGAGTTCCTGTAGAGGATGCAAAATGCCGTCGATTTTATTAGTGGAGGCGACGTCGTATTGGTTAGCGCTAGCGATCGCGGTTGCGGGCGTTTAGTTCATCAGATATGATGACGTAGGTTGCGCGACGTCGTATTGGCTTTGTATGGATCTGTTGTAGCATAGCGCTTTGATCAGATTTGCTGACGTGTGCGGAGCGACGTTGTTTTGTTTAGAGCTTGTTGTGTTGCGTTGCGGTTGCTGGCGTGAGCTTTGCACTGTTGAAGAAGCTGTTGTGTATCAGTTTTGGCGTCTGCTGAAATTGTCGATGGACATTTCTTCATCAGCTACGTACTGTTCCCGTTACTGTCGGCAGCTGCGATTGTTATGTTAGTGGCGTTGGAATCTGTTTGTGTCGATGGATTTTAAAACAGATTTCTCGCGTGTATTTAAGCAGAATGGCTTGGTCTTTGTTCCATTTTAATCAGATTCCATACTTAGTGAAAATTCTCCCGACTTTTATCCTTTGTTCGTGAACCCTAGAACACTGTTCATCGTGAGTTTATCCGGTGAATTCCCGTCGTTTCCGGTGACCATTTTGGACGTTTGAGGGAGTGTTGGACTCCTCTTGTGAAGCTCTTTCATCCTATACCCTTCTCGGAGGCTGTTGTTAGCTGGAAGTAAGATCGAAAAGTGCTTCCTTCAGCCGTGTGTTCGCTGTGCAGGTAGCCCTTCGATTTAGAGATAAGATCTTACCGTAGAGCTTTGTTAATGAGCTTTCTGTTGAGTAGGATTATAGCTGGTTTGAGTGTATAACTCCCAGCCGTGAGTTCTGTGCCGTGTCCCGTGGGATTTATGTTTTGTGCGTTGTGTGTTTAGCAGGTCTAAACCAGAATTCTCGGGACTCTTGTTGTGGTAATCGTTGCACAGAATTAAGGTACGGGTTGAGCTTGTTACAGCGTGAGATTTGGTATGGGTAAATGCAGTGATGGCTGATTGTTGTTTCGTGTATTGCTGCCAGTGTTTACTGCCTGCTGTTATGTGCATACACGCATTATATCACTTGCATTTCAGATTTCAGTCGTATTGTGCCTTGTATCTTGTTGTATTGTGCTGTTGTTTCTTACCAGGATGCAAGTACGTACCGCACTCTCATCTCCCTACTGGGATCTGTTAGCCCTCATGCGTCGAGTGGTTAACTACCATAGTTCATGAGTTGTGAAACTGCAGGTTGAGCTGTTTGATGCATCTGGTATTCGGGTGTAGTGTCAAGGCAAGTGGCTCATTACCACACTTTGAACACACCAGTGGCCACCATTTGTTGCAGATTCTCTGGAGCTATGTTTGAGTTCCTTGGCTCCCTTTTCGGTTGTAGCCTTCAGCTGTTATCTGGTGTCTCATGCATAGCATCTGCATTTTATCTTATGCTTTTCTTTAGCTATTTCAGTTGCTCTCCGTACTGGGTTTGGACCCCATGTCCCTCTGGGGCTTGGTTTGTTTTCCTTGCCTTTTGTGTTGTTCAGGTTATCCAGTTGGTCGTGGATCTAACCCGGCTGGAGGTGCCCCAGGTGGTGGTTAGAGTGTCCCAGTAGCATATAGCATATATATTTATGTACCAGTACTGTTAGCCAGGGGATGCCCTGTGCTTTTGCTGTATTTTGTGGTATTCAGTTGTGGTTGTTACCAGGTGTTTGATACATGTTTATGTTGTACTGCTTGTCGTAGGCTTGTAGCCTTTGTTGGTTGATTTTGTAAACTGGGATTACTTTGAGTATTATCGTATTTTAAATTATATGGTTGTAAACCGTCAGGGCAAAAGCAAAAACTTTTACCCGCTTTTTAGTAGCTTTCGCTTGTGTTTGAGTTGTTTACTCTGTTGTGAGCACGAGGCCTGACAGAGGAGACCTAAGATGTTTCTAAAGTAAGAAAACTTAGCGTCCGGCAGATGTT
The DNA here is from genome assembly GCA_001598015.1 of Dorcoceras hygrometricum. Taxonomy (NCBI): domain Eukaryota; kingdom Viridiplantae; phylum Streptophyta; class Magnoliopsida; order Lamiales; family Gesneriaceae; genus Dorcoceras; species Dorcoceras hygrometricum. The sequence goes on from KQ987876.1 coordinate 32,196, forward strand.
TGGCAAAGATATCAGCAACTTGCTGATCTGTTGGCACACGCTCCACCCGAACGTCCTTCTTAAGTACATGGTCTCGAATGAAGTGATGTCGTATATCAATGTGCTTGGTTCTGGAATGCAGTACGGGGTTCTGAGTGATTGAGATCGCACTTGTGTTGTCACAGAAGATAGAAGATAGGTGCTTCTTGTGCATCAATGTCGTAGTCCCAAAGTTGTTGTTGAATTCATAGCATTTGAGAGCAACAACTTCCAGCTGCAAGGTATTCTACCTCACCAGTGGACGTAGCAATTGATGTATGTTTCTTGCTAAACCATGAAATGAGCCTATCACCAAGAAATTGACAAGTTCCACTTGTGCTTCGATGATCAATCTTACACCCTGCATAGTCTGCATCACTGTAACCAATTAAATTCAAGCTTGAGTCTTTGGGATACCAAAGACCCACGTTCTACGTGCCTTTCAAATATTTGAGAATGCGTTTAAATCTGTACGAGCAAGACATGATCATTCTTCATGAATTTGAATACTTTTGTCGACAGATCCAATAATAAAGTCATGGTCAATAAGAAACTTGGACAAAGTATCATACCAAGCTCTGGGAGCTTGTTTCAGACCATACAGTGCTTTATCAAGCTTGTATACATATTCTGGTCTGGTATGATCTACGAAGCCAGGAGGTTGTGTGACATACACTTCCTCATTCAGGATGCCATTTAAGAATGCACTTTTGACATCTATCTGATAAACTTTGAAGTTCTTGAAAGATGCATATGCAAGGAAGATTCTAATGGCTTCTAATCTTGCTACTAGTACGAAGGATTCTTCGAAGTCTATGCATTCTTCTTGCTTATATCCTTGTGCTACAAGCCTAGCTTTGTTACGAACTACGTTTCCACCTTCATCTAGTTTATTTCTAAAGACCCATCTAGTTCCCATAATGTTTTGATCATCCGTTTTAGGTACTAGATGCCATACTTCACTGTGTTCAAATTGATTTAATTCTTCTTGCATAGCGTCTATCCAGCTTGGGTCTGCTAAAGCTTCTTCTACTTTCTTGGATTCAATGTGTGATATTAAAGCATAATTAAAGTATTCGTTTATCATCTGGACTCATGTCCTAACAGGTGCATTAGGATTACCGATGACCAGCTTGGGTGGATGATTTTTATTCCACCGAAGAGCTTGTTGGATCTGTTTCTACAAATCAGAATCTAAGTTTTGATTCACACAAAATTTGCTTCTATTGTACTAACGCTCTACATGACATGCGCAGCTTGCTAAGACTGAAGTAGACGTAAAGATATTCAAACTGGAACAATGAGGGGACGCCTGAGCTGGACTGTTCGAAGATATACAGATGGAACAGTAAGGGGACGCCCAAGCTGGTACAACAGTTTACTTCCAGAAGTGCAGGGAACACCAAGCTGGTTCATCGGCTTGGAGTTGGAGTAGCTCGAAGATCAAGCGCAGAGAATGAAGAGAAGAGTTGAAGCGCAGAATGTTGAAGTGCAGTATGGCTCAAGCGCAGATCGAGTGTAGAGTACAGGTGCAGTGTTCAAGTTTCGTTGCATAGACAAGCGCAGTGATCAAGTGCAGGTCAGATCACTATGCGCAATAATTAATTCATCATATGAATCGGATTGATTATTATAACAGTGTGCTTGCTGGAAATTTGGATGAGGTGTCTGAATGGATCAAGTGGACAAGTAAGCAACACTGGGGCTCGTGACGAGAAGAATAGAGCCCAGCTGGTTAAGGACAAACCAGCTTGAAGTTAAGAAGACCAGCCGGGAGCAGACAAACCAGCTGGCCGTATGATATCTATGAGAAGCTTGATCTCACAGATATATCAAACAGCTGGTTGGGAACCAGCTGGGAGTGGAGCAAAGCTGGAGGCTCGAAGCAGCTCAAGAGCAGGAAAGAACAGAACAAGCTCAGCTGCAGACAAAAAGAGGCACAGATGCAGAAGCGGTTCTAGAAGATCAGCTCGAAGATGAGAACAAAGAAGTTGGTGAGGAGAAGAAGAGAGCTTTGTATGAGCTGAAGAAGCAACCATCTTGACGAAGAAACAAGCTGAATATCCAGAACCAGACAAATCAATCTGGTCAAACAAATCAGTTTGAAAAATCAAACGAAGACCGGATTAATTGGTTCAAACTGATTTGTTTTGTCTTGTCCACATCAGGTACAAGCAAACAGAGCTCGAGAGATCAAAGGCTACAGAAGTGCAGATGAAAAGAGATCAAGTCAAATAAAGCCTGCAACGTATTAAAATCCAAAGGACACAAAGTACAAATGCGTCAGAAGACTTTTCAGAACGGCTACAACTTTGTGTCCAACGGACAAATCTGCTAAGCGGCTTTATATATCAGGCGCAATGAAACAGAAACGAGGAGCGCCATAGCAAAGAGAGTGTGTTGTGCAAATCCATAACAGAAAATCAAAAAGAAAGCACAACCATGCGAAGATAACAGATAACCAGCTCGAACAAGGAGCACTTCCCAGTGTGTGTGAGATTTAATTATTGAGAGATTATGCTTACACTGTAAATCTCACACACACATATACATTCACTCATATTTGAGAGTTGAACGAAATTGATTAAGAGTGAATGTGATTCAATACTCTCCATTGTAGTCTTTGGACGGAGACGTTAAACAAGTCTAGTTGTCTTTCGCACTGAGACGTTAAAGAAGTGTGCGTAGTATTTCGCACTGAGATAGTAAAGAAGTGTCGCGTTTCTCACTGAGGCAGTAAAGAAGTGAGTTAGACACAAGCAACTTGAGGGCTGGTGTGCAGTGGTGTGGCTAGGAGTTCTTGCGGCTGCGGGTCGAGGAGTGGGTTGCAGCGAGGGTCGTTGTAATCAAAGTCTTCTAGTGGATCCTTCCCGTTGCGGAAAAAGGGGAGATATAGGAGATTGAGCTTCGAACTTCCATAAACAAATCAGCTTATTTTCTTTACAGCTCTCAGTACCTACATTCATACACATTGCATATTTATAACTGCGCATAAAACTGTTTAAAAGGCCTTCGAATTTAAGAGTGCAGTTTTGAGTTATTTCCGCATGATTTATATTCATTACTCAATCTGTATCTCGGTGCACAAAGTATTCAAGAACACTGAACTATTGCAGCTCAAGTAATAAATGACCAGATCGCTTGCACTTTCATCGAGCAAGTAATAAATGACCAGATTGCTTGCACTTTCATCGAGCTGGTTGGAACAACCAGCTAGAACCAAGCTCTTGCACTGCGCTGGTTTAGCGCTGGGCTGGTTCCACTATAATGGGGTCCTGTTTGAGTTGCGTGCTGGTTTTTCAACTCTTATACTTTTAAATGCACGTAACTTACGGGGTTGATGTCAAGGCTGTGAGAGAACCAATGTGAGCTGTGGCAGAGTTCACGGACATCACCCCCGGCAAATCGATCCCAACAAGTGGTATCAGAGCTGGTTGTTATTGAATAGTGAATTTTTTGAAAAACATTTTTAAATGGTTTTAAAATCATGTCTGCTCTGATTGTTCGAAAGCCTGTCTATGCTGCAAAATGTCTTAAAGTTTTCAAAACTCATTGCATATGGATAGGGGGAGGAGTGTCTATTGAATTGCAGAGTGATTTCTCGAAAGGAAAGAGCGGCAACATATCTTCTGACGAGCTGACAGATTGCGCGAGATCTGTGGACGCCAAGATCTATAAGACAAAACGAGGCTAAGCCTTAGGGAGATATGGAAGAGATTATGTGAATTGAATCTTCTATTGCTCCTCTGGTCCTTATTAATGAAGAACTTTTTAGTAGCATAGATTTTTCAAAATCTCATGCATACATAAAGTTTCAACAAACTATCTCCCTGTGCATAATGATTTTATTTCGAAAATAAAATTACCCCATGATCTTTTGAGGGGGAGTTTTGTTTTAAATATTAATGGGAAGATAAGACTTCAAAATCTTTTTGATTCCCACAAAAAGGGGGAGAAAAATTTTCAACCATAAACATACGTGCATATGTTTATTCAGATTTTGCGTAAATCAAAAAGGGGGAGATTGTTGGATCTGTTTCTACAGATCAAAATCTAAGTTTTGTTTCACACAAAATCTACTTCTATTGTAATAACGCTCTACATGACATGCGTAGCTTGCTAAGACTGGAGTAGAACTAAAGATATTTAAACTGGAACAGTGAGGAGATGCTTGAGCTGGACTGGTCGAAGATATCTAGCTGGAACAGTAAGGGGACGCCCAAGCTGGTACAACAGTTTACTTCCAGAAGTGCAGGGAACACCAAGCTGGTTCATCGGCTTGGAGTTGGAGCAACACGAAGATCAAGCGCAGATAATGAAGAGCGGAGTTGAAGCGCAGAATGTTGAAGTGCAGTACGGCTCAAGCGCAGATCGAGTGCAGAGTACAAGTGCAGCGTTCAAGTGCCGTTGCATAAACAAGCGCAGTGATCAAGTGCAGGTCAGATCACTATGCGTAATAATCAATTCGTCATATGAATCAGATTGATTATTATAATAGTGTGCTTGCTGGAAATTTGGATGAGGTGTCTGAATGGATCAAGTGGACAAGCAAGCAACACTGTGGCTCGTGACGAGAAGATAGAGTCAAGCTGGTTAAGGACAACGAACTTGAAGGGATATATCAACCAGCTGGTCCCAACCAGCTGGGAGTGGATCAAAGCTGGAGCCTCTAAGCATACTCATGAGAAGTAAAGAACAGAACAAGCTCAGCTGCAGACAAAAAAAGAGGTACAGATGCAGAAGCGGTTCTAGAAGATCAGCTCGAAGATGAGAACAAAGAAGCTGGTGTGGAGAAGAAGAGAGCTTTGTATGAGCTGAAGAAGCAACTTTCGAGCACAAAGAAGCTGGTGAGGAGAAGAAGAGAGCTTTGTATGAGCTGAAGAAGCAACCAGCTTGACGAAGAAACAAGCTGAAAAGCCAGAACCAGACAAATCAATCTGGTCAAACAAATCAGTTTGAACAATCAAACGAAGACCGAATTAATTGGTTCAAACTGATTTGTTTTGTCTTGTCCACATCAGGTACAAGCAAACAGAGCTCGAAGTGATCAAAGGCGGCAAAAGTGCCGATGAAAAGTGCTCAAGTCAAATAAAGCCTACAACTCATTAAAAGCCAAAGGACACAAAGTAGAAATGCGTCAGAAGACTTTTCAGAACGGCTACAAATTTGTGTCAAACGGACAAATCTTCTAAGCGGCTTTATATATCAGGCGAAATGAAACAGAAACGAGGAGCGCCATAACAAAGAGAGTGTGTTGTGCAAATACATAACATAAGATCAAAAAGAAAGCACAACCACGGGAAGATAACAGATAACCAGCTCGAACAAGGAGCACTTCTGTCAGGCCTCGTGCTCTCAACAGAGTAAAATCATACAAACACACGCGGAATGTGAAAACCCAAAAATTCAACTACAAAAAAAAAAATTTATTTTCCTGCTGGTCGAAAATCAGCAGGTGGTCGAAATTCAGCAGTTGATGGCGCGAGAGGGAAACGCGCCGTTTCATGGATCAGCAGATGTGCGAGTGACCAGCTGCTGGTTTGGGAGAACAGTCGAAGAAGTAGAGCGACGTCGTTTCGTTAAGTTGAAAAGCTGCGTTTTGGAACCAGCAGCAAGGAGATTGTGAGTAATGCGTTGCGACTGGAGAACCAGCACGTAGAAGTGATGCTGACGTAACCCTTACGATGTCGTTTGGATTAGTTAAATCCAGCAGATGGTACTTGAAGTTTAGCGATAGCAAGACGATGTCGTTTGAAGAAGTCGATACGACAGCGTTTCGCCTTCACGCTAAAGATTCAGCAGATGGCTTGTGCGATGATTAAAAACCAGCAGATAGCTACAGGTATCTCGAATCAGCTGTTACAAGAGTCCAGCAGGTACATTACTTAAAGATAACCAGCAGGTACTTGTCAACGATATCAAAACGGTATCGCTTGAATAAGTTGACACGTCAACGTTTGGACTTAACGCTAAGGATCAGTCGTTGAGTTTGAAAAGAAATCAGCTTTGACCAACAAAGAATTCAGCAGATGGACTATTAGCAAGGCAAATCCAGCAGCTGACGACTTAGCAACGCAAAATTCAGCAGCAACGCGAAATTCAGCAGCGACGCAAACTTCATCTTCTCCACGAAAAAGTTAGAATTTCTCGACGCGAAGCAAGATTATTGTACAGGAACTTCACCAGTGAAAGTCGAAGAGATCTCTCACGCGTACAAGGTAGATTTCGCGCAGTAACCATCGAATTGAGAGAAGTAATGGACAATTAAGACCCGTAAATCATGCGCGCGTAACAGTCGACGTAATGATAGGGAATTAAGAGCCTTAATGGCGGACGCTTGAATCCCCTTCCTCGCCACCTATAAATACCGATTGTGATTGCACCAATTCCACACCACTTCGAAATTCACAGCGAAACAAGTGATAAGCTCCCACGCTACTTCGAAATTCTTAGTCAGAAAAACAGCGGTCCTGCACGCCAAAGCTCTGCGGAAATTTCTGCAGATTCTTAGCCGAAGTTCTATGCAAGCGACGAACCAGCAGGTGTGAGACTTAGGAAGAATTCGTGCAATCGAGTTACTTCCAGACTTCGTTCAAAACAGCAGGATTCGTGCTACCAGACTTCACCCCATATTCGTAAACCAGACTTCAGGCTTCGCTCAGTGCACGTAAAATTAAACTTTGAATTGGTAAGTGGGCTTTTGCTAATATGTATTTCGTTGTTTCATTTCGAAAGCTCAGTTCTTCGTCTACTGTTCGAGCACCTTTGGTTCAGATTGGTTATCTCATTCAAACTCCGCTCGCACTGATTTTTGCTTTCGTTATATGGGTCTACGAAATATTTCGGCTTTCTGGGTTACTGTGTGTAACTAATGGCCTCGACCCCTTAGAAGAGCAAAAATTAGGGACTGATCAGTAAACCATAGACACGATTCTGTCGTTATATGGGTTTACAGTATATTTCGGATTTCTGGGTTACTTGGTGTAACTAATGGCCTCGACCCCTTAGAGGAGCAAAACTTAGGGACTGATCAGTAAACCATAGACACGAAGTAATCATCAGTGCCATCTGTCAGACTATGCTCTGTTATGCTATGCTATGCTCGGTTATGCTATGCTCTGTTGCTCTGTTATGCTATGCTCTGTTCTGTCTAAGCTCTGTTCTGAAATCTGTTATTCAGTATATGTATAGGTATATTTTGTATGCTCAAATGGTATCCCCCACTTGCTGAGTGTTTCCCCAAACACTCACCCCTTACTTCTCCACCCAGATAAGAATGAAGAGCAGGTAGAAGAAGAAGAGCAAGAACAATTCTGGGGCTGGTGAAGATTCAGATTTCTATTTAATTATGTATTTTTCGCTTCCGCATTCCGTTATTCAAATTTTATTTTCAGATGTAAAAACGATTATATTTCGATTATTAATAGACTGGTTTGAGCTATGCTATGATGGCTTAATGTTTTACAATTTTCATAATTGTTTAATATTGCCGATGTCATGAGTCTCGGTCTCGGGGCGTGACATTTTAGTGGTATCAGAGCTCACCAGGTACATAATCCAGCTGGGAAACCGAATCTGAAATTTTCAATATTGAGGAAGAATTTTGGATTTTGGCGACAGACCAGTGTTGCCCTCCGAATACACATTTTTGCCTTTTGAAAATACACTAAACTTTTGTACAGGACTCCGATTTCAGTTCCGTTAGATGTTTTGAAATCCCTAGGGTTAGTATCTTCTGCTTATGGATTAACCTCACGACTTTATATTTTTGGACGTATCCTCGATTTTAGGAAATGGCCCCTTCTGTCCCCCGTACTCGTGCTGCGGCTGTCCTCCGGATGAAACAAATTGCCCTCGATAACCAAGAACGCACAATTAGGCGCCTTAGAGCCCAATTAGCCACTGAGAGACGAGGATTGGCCGCCACGAAGAAGGAACTTGAAGAAACGCAAGTAGCCTTAGAAGCCTCACATAAGGTCATTGCCGGACTAACCGAGATAGGCCTTAGAATGTCCAAGAAGATTGATAAGATGAAGGTTAAGAAACAACAAGTTAGAGCAAACCATGTGGAGTGCCATCAGAAGTTCCAGGCTCGCATCCACGAAGCCGAAGACTCAATGCAGGCTCAATGCTCATCGAGGCCCTAGTGGATGAGAAGGACAGCATACTTCAAACCATCCACGGTCTCCAAGAAGCCAACAATGCCCCTGCCCCATTCGATGGTGATTGGGAGGAATAACCGGAAGAAGAACCGGAAGAGGAAGAGATTGAGGATATTCCTCTGGGCGAGGGAGAGATAGATGATGAATAGGATATATTGTAGCTTTGTATTCAATTCATATTTCTATTCGAATAAATTGCTTAGCCTTCAAGATATCTTATTTCCGACCTTTCACCATTATATATCGCCATTATTAACAAAGACTCCCTATGGCAGGAGACCGACGAAGCGATAGGAACAATGGAGGCGAAGGACCCTCACACAACGGAACAGGTCTTAGCAGAGAAGACCTAATGGCAATAGTTACAATGGTTGCCACAACGCTTCAAGGGTTGGTTGGTCCCAACCACAACCAAGCTCCACCTCCTCCCCATCCAACCCGTGGGACGAAGTTCTATTACGAGTCCCTACGTAAGAATAAAGCCCCCACCTTCGATGGGAGCCACGACCCAGAAGTTGCTCAAACCTGGATGAAGAACATCGAGACGCAGCTTCGACTCCTTGAAGTCCCAGACGCAGTAAAAGTGGATGTGGTGACACCACTCCTCGACAGTAAAGCTGGGAAATGGTGGGAAGCTGTTGAGCCCACCATGACTGCCAATGGACAAGTATGACGTGGCAGAGGTTTCGAGAAGCATTCTTGAAATAGTACTTTCCCATGGAAGTACGAATGTAGAGGCTCAGCGAGTTTGAGACCTTCACTCAGACCGCAGACATGTCGGTTGTAGAGTATACCTCCAAGTTCAATTCGTTGGGCACCTACGTCCCAACGATTATGGCGGATAACACTCTAAAGCTGCACCGATACAAGAAGGGTCTCAACAGCCGTATCCAGTCAGCCCTCGCAGTTTACCAAGCCACGAGTCTGGAAGACTTGATGCGAGCTGCAATCCGCGCTGAGACTGACATAAAGAGGCGGGAAGCGGACAACAAAAACAAGCGCCCCCTCAATGCTCAGACTTCGTAAGGTGGGCCTAGGAACAAGCGGCCAAACTTGAACAACCGCGGCTCAGCTTCTGCACAGAATAACCCGGCATTGCCCGCTTGCTCCACTTGCGGCCAACGTCATCGTGGAGATTGTCGCAAGCAGAGCGGTGCATTCTTCAAGTGTGGAAAGTTGGGTCACCGAATCGCGGATTGTCCGGAGAACCAAGGCACAAAAGTGGGATCGAGCAATGCGGCTCCGAGCAAGACAAGGCCTAGGGAGGATAAGCCCAATGCTCGTGTGTTCGCAATGACACAGGAAGAAGCTGAAGACACCAGCGATGTGGTGACAGGTACCATTTTCATCAACAAGCTGCCTGCTTATGTGTTGTTTGATTGTGGTGCTACGCATTCGTTCGTGTCTAGGAGGTTTGCTAAGAAGTTAGGGTTAGAGCCTGAAATTCTATCTGAACCCTATAGAGTAGCAACTCCTACCAATGCTACGATTGAAACATATAAGATCCATCGAAAACTGTGAGATTTCG
>KQ987876.1:52392-70174 GCA_001598015.1 Dorcoceras hygrometricum
CCCTCGTTTTAAATATGATTTAAAACTAATATCAAGATAAATGTTTATTCGATAAACTAAAGGGTATTTAAAATTATTTAAATTTTCCCTACCTTCCATCAACAATGGGTGTACGCCGATGCTACCCGTATACATGGCCCGGCTCATATTATTGAGGGGGTCATGTATGCCGGAAAGCTGTCCACGCCATTGACACTCGTTGTGAGTTCGGTTGGAACTCCCTTAACGTTGGCTCATATTATTGGGGACGTTAAGGGGACCGTCCTTCACGACTCAACATTGATGGGTCATCTTGACACGTGATAGTAAACGGCGTCATATTATTGGGCCCTTACTGGACGTGAGGTGAATACATGGAGGTTGCACCGGTTGCAATCGGAAACTACCTTTTGGGGGTATGGATGGCTGATATTATTCGGGTCCATGATCGCTTGATTGGGCTCCATGTACCCACTAAAGAAACTTGCTTTCTCGATTTCATTAGAGGGTGGTGAAATTGTTAAAATAGTGGGAGGGTAATTCAAAAAACTTAACGACCTTGTTTTATGTCTTAGCGATTATTTTATATATAGTTAGTGATGATTGTCTGTTTTCTTTCAGTATTACTGCTTATACAATGTCTTCGATCAAAAACCCACTCGCTGCTATACTGGATAGCAACAAGTTCATCGATCTGAACTACCAAGACTGGCTCCGCAACCTCAACCTTGTGTTGGCTTCGGAGAAACTTCTTTATACGATAGAGAAGTGCCCTCCGAAGGAAGCCCCTGCTGATATCAGCCCTGAGGAGCTGGTTAAGTTTAAACAATGGTGGGACGACGAGGTTAAAGGTCGATGCTATGTGATGGCGTCGATGTCTAACGAAATGCAACGGCGCTTTGAGAAGACAAAGTATGCTGCTGACATACTTTTTCATCTCAAAGAACTGTATGGGGAGAACTCTCGACATGAGAGGTTCACGGCTGTCAAGGAGCTTATGACAAGCCGCATGCGCGATGGGACTTCGGTCCGCGAGCATGGGGTTCGTATGATTGGGCTCGTTGAAAAGCTGTCGGGCCTTGATATCACACTTCCACACGAGCTGTCTATGGATGTGCTTCTCCTCTCACTACCCGCTGCATTCGACCCCTTTGTGGTCAACTTCAACATGAACAAGCTGGCAGCCACCCTTGAAGAGGTGGTTAACATGCTTGTAGTGTTTGAAGGAACCATAAAGAAGGACAAGCCCGTCCTCCTTATGGGCTCTTCTTCCTCTGCGAAGAAGAGGCCCAGGCGCAAGGGTAAGAAGCGTTCTGCCCCTGCAAAGGAGGAAAAGCCCACCAAGAAGCCAAAGGCAAAGGCTTCCAAGCCAAACAAGCATGAGGATGTTTGACACCGCTGCCACAAGCCTGGGCATTGGAGGAGGAACTGCAAGGAGTACCTCGAGCAGTTGCGAACTGCGAAAGGTATGTTCTATATTAAAATAAATTGTCTCTTAGTTCGACTTCTTGGGTACTTGATACCGGATGTGGATCTCATATCTGCAATGATTTTCAAGTGATGAGAAGAAGCCGACGTCTTAGAGAGGGTGAGACCCACTTGAGGCTTGGCAATGGAGCAAGAGTTGCTGCAATAGCTATAGGAGATGTTTATTTATTTTTGTCTTCTGATTTTAAGTTGTTATTGAGAAACGTTTTATTTGTTCCCGAATTAATAACGAACATCATTTCTGTTTCTATGCTTGATAGTGATGGATATTCTTGTATGTTTGCTAATTTGATTTGCAATATTTACAAGAATGAATGTTTAATTGGAATTGGGGAACGCGAAAACGATTTATACACCTTAAAATTAAAAGACATTCCAACTAGCGATGTCGAAGCACATACAACAACGATTAAAAGGAAACAGGATAACTTGAACCCAGCACAACTTTGGCACGCTAGGCGAGGTCATATTTCTCTAAGTAGGATGAACAAGTTAGTTAGGAGTGACATGTTTGATCTGTCAGACATTAACTCCCTACCGACTTGTGAGTCTTGTCTCAAGGGAAAGATGACTAAGCAACCCTTCAAGGGCAAGGGTGAGCGTTCTCAAGGGCTATTGGATTTGATCCATACTGATGTATGCGGCCCATTTAGTATTGGTACTAAATATGGTCACACATACTTCATCACCTTTACCGACGATTACTCTAGGTATGGGTACTTGTACTTAATGAAGCACAAGTCTGAATCCTTTGAAAGGTTCAAAGAATTCAAGGCTGAAGTAGAAAATCAACTAGGCAAAAGTATTAAAGCACTTCGATCCGATCGAGGTGGTGAATACTTGAGTGCTGAATTTCAAGACTATCTGAAGTATGAGATATGGATGGGCAAACCACCCAAGTCATTTATGAGGATTTGGGGATGTCCTGCTTACGTGAAGCAGACAGTGGGAGATAAGCTGGATATGAGATCCATCTTATGCTACTTCATTGGGTATCCAAAGAATTCCATTGGATACTACTTCTACTATCCGAGTGAAACAAAAGTGTTTGTTTCTAGAAATGCCACCTTTATGGAAAGGGAATTTCTACTTGATAGAAAAGGCAAGATAGTAGAACTCGAAGAGGTTCGAGAACCAACTGAAGTACCAAGTGAATCTCCTGCACCTACAGAGCCAGTACCAGAAATGGTCGCACCTAGGAGATCCAAAATGGTTCCTAGGGCTCCTGAGAGATATGGTTTTCTCCTTGAAGATGATCAAGGTGATCAAGTTGTTGGATCTGATCCAAGAACTTTCAAGGAGGCAATTTCCGATGCTGATTCAAATTTGTGGCTTGAAGCAATGCAGTCTGAGTTTGACTCAATGCATGCTAACCAAGTTTGGACTCTTGTTAATCTTCCCGAAGGAATTGTTCCTATTGGGTCCAAATGGGTATACAAGAGAAAACTTGGGCCTGATGGTAAGGTAATGACCTACAAGGCATGACTGGTCGCGAAAGGTTACACTCAAAGGCAAGGTGTTGACTATGATGAAACCTTCTCGCCAGTCGCATGTTCAAGTCAATTAGAATCCTGTTTGCCATATCCTCATGGTACGACTATGAGATATGGCAAATGTATGTGAAAACTGCGTTCCTTAATGGAAACATTAAGGAAGAGATCTATATGACGCAGCCTAAGGTTTCACATCTGTTGGAAGCGAGCATAAGGTATGCAAGCTTCAGAGATCGATCTACGGTCTCAAACAAGCATCGCGAAGTTGGAACCTGAGATTCGATGAAACAATTAAGGAATTTGGTTTCATCAAGAATCCCGAGGAGCCATGTGTATACAATAAGGTAGTTAAAAGCTCTGTGACATTCCTAGTACTTTATGTTGATGACATTCTACTCATTGGGAATGATGTAGGAATGCTGCAGTCAACTAAAGTATGGTTGTCTAGTAGATTCTCGATGAATAACATGGGTGAAGCATCCTATATTCTTGGAATACAGATCTATCGGGATAGATCGAAACGGATGCTCGGACTCACCCAAGCCACCTACATCGATACCATACTTAAGAGGTTCTCTATGGAAGAGTCCAAGAGAGGACACCTACCTATGAGCCACGGGGTCACTATATCTAAGTCTATGTGTCCAAAGACTGATGAGGAGATAGAGAGTATGACACATGTGCCATATGCCTCGGCAATAGGTAGTATTATGTATGGCATGATCTCCACTAGACCGGATGTCACAGATGCTCTGAGTGTCACGAGCCGCTACTAGGCCAACCCCGAACAATTGCATTGGAAGGCTGTGAAGGATATTCTTAAGTACTTACGAAGGACTAAGAATATATTCATGGTCTATGGGGGTGGTGAACTGAAACTGTAATGCTACACTGATTCTAGCTTCCAGTGTGAAGTGGATGATTTGAAGTCTACCTCTGGATTTGTATTCATGCTCAATGGTGGTGCTGTCTCTTGGAAGAGTTCCAAGCAAGACACCATCGCGTATTCAACCACTGAGGCTGAGTACACCGCAGCATCAGCTGCTGCTAAGGAGGCCGTTTGGATAAGGAATTTCTTCCAAGAGTTGGGCGTCATTCCTAATGGAGTTGGTCTAGTCCCGGTGTACTGCAACAACACGGGTGCCGTTGCGCAAGCAAAGGAGCCTAGGTCTCACCAAAGATCCAAACATATACTGAGGAAATACAACATAATCCCGGATATTGTGGCTAGAGGTGACATAGCAGTTGAGAGAGTCGCCTCTGCGGACAACGATGCTGATCCACTTACGAAGCCCTTGCCAGGACCCTTGTTTGAAAAACATCACGAAACAATGGGACTACGTCTGATGAGTAGTTGGCTTTAGGGCAAGTGGGAGATTGTTAGAGTAGATGCCCAACTAGCCAACTTGTGGCGTGTGGGTTTATAGACTCTTGTATATGACAATCTTTATATATGATATTTGCATTTATTTATGGCGTTCTTTACTTTCATTATGTTGTATGATGATTAACAATTGCGTTGAGTAATGACCTAGAATGCACTATAGTGTATGTTAGATGTGATAGTGGGTATGACGGCTATCATGAAACACATATAATAGTCACTGTGTATTCTGAACACGTTCCTAGTCGATTGGGCCGTCAAAATGAGGATAAGGCCGCTCGAGCTTGAGACTAGCATCTTCGATGCGAAGTACCATGTTTCATTGGTAGGGAACATTGTGATGTTCTGAGCATGCAGATGGATAGTGACCTGGTGATCTATCGAACTGCCCTCGTTCGGACTTTCCAAGTGGTTACCATTTGTCGTAGTGGATAAGTCCGAGGTCTTGGTTGTACTGATTAGTCCTCACGACTCGAAACGTCATTGGGGCTCTACGTGATAGTATAGTGTATGTTAGATGTGATAGTGGGTATGACGGCTATCATGAAACACATATAATAGTCACTGTGTATTCTGAACACGTTCCTAGTCGATTGGGCCGTCAAAATGAGGATAAGGCCGCTCGAGCTTGAGACTAGCATCTTCGATGCGAAGTACCATGTTTCATTGGTAGGGAACATTGTGATGTTCTGAGCATGCAGATGGATAGTGACCTGGTGATCTATCGAACTGCCCTCGTTCGGACTTTCCAAGTGGTTACCATTTGTCGAGTGGATAAGTCCGAGGTCTTGGTTGTACTGATTAGTCCTCACGACTCGAAACGTCATTGGGGCTCTACGTGATAGGCGCCTCACTTTGACCCGTTTGCCGACTCACTTGGGGTTGTTAGGCGGTGGGATTGGGTGAGGCCCCGATGCATGTAGGAGTCGATGCATCGTTGTCGAGGATTCACCGCTCGCAGACATGCGTGGATATCCTATGTTATCTGAGGAGACGATAATATATAAATCTCTGGCCAGAGTACTAGAAGTGTTTTTGGTAAATGGGTTTACCTAGTTACACTCGCGATGTCACTATTCGATCTCCAAGATGTGTGCATAGCTATCGGATCTATAACGACTCTCGATTTACCAATGGTCGTTGATCTGATCGGGATATATGGATTGAAAGGACAGTACTATACGCTAACCCCGACCAACTGGTTCTTGCAGGCACTATCAGTGATACCTAGGGGATCATGGGGCGATGTTGCTAGACGCTTTACCATGATCCGTTGGGCAAGTCCGAAATTGTGATTTCGGAGCCGCAATGGTTGTGGGCCCAAGTCTAGTTGTATCCCTGAACCATTGAGGGTCACACAAGTACTGGATTCGTGATTCCCGCACGGAAACTGAGCTCAATGTGTTGAGCACTTGAGGAGGATTTTAGGGAGTGCGACTTCCTGAAAGTCAACAGGGGTCAAATCGTGATTTCCCACTATTGAGGGGCAAAACTGTCATTTGGACTAGGTGATCTGAAAAATCGTTTTTCGCATCATAATATTCAGTTTTGGAAACTGAGTCGATCGGTCCGATCTGATCGTCGATCGGAGTTATGATGAAACCGTAATGAATTAAACGAACCGAATGTTCATGTAGGGACTTGGGCTTGACCCAAGTCCAATGGGACTGTTCAAGCCCAAGTATATTTAATATATACACTAATGTGATTAGGGCTTAATACATTGATTACCACACTACTCTAAACCCTAGAGCACCCATTCGGCCGCCCCCCTTCTCCTCACTAGCCGCCGCCGCCGCCCCTCGTTGGAGTTGCTCGGACCAACTTTTCGAGGAGTTTCCGTCCGCGTTGATCTCGTCAGGCCTTCTAGTGCAGGCAGACGAAGGAGTCTCCCTTCTGGTCGTGGACCTGATTGACGTAATCTACCGCCGCCTACCGTTTGAAGTGCCGGTTTCCTCGTGAAACTGGTCGGAGTCAGGCGCCTAGACGCCAACAAGGTAACAATCAAAGAACCCCCTATGAATGGTTTGTTGATTTTTGTATTGAACGTATCCCGGCGCTTAAATTTTTAAACTTCCACTGCACCGCCGGGAGACGGGATCCGGATCTGCCACCGCTTTCCCAACACGATACTCAAAATAAATATCCCAGTTTACAAATGAAACCAACAAGACAACAAATGGCTACACACCATACATGCACAAGTATCAGACTCCAACCACTAGCTACAACAACAAAGCACAGGGCATCCCCTGGCTAACAATACTGATACATAAGTATATGCTATACGCTACTGGGATACTCTAACCACCTCTTGGGGCACCGCCAGCTGGGTTAAAACCACGACCAGCTGTAAAACCTGGATTCCCTGAAAACAGCACAAACAAGGAAAACAACCAAGTCCCAGAGGGACATGGGGTCAAACCCCAGTACGGAGAGCAACTGAAATAGCTAAAGAAAATGCATAAAATAAAATGCAGATGCTATGCATGAGACACCGGATAACAACTGAAGGCTTCAACCAACAAGGGAGCCAAGGAACTCAAACATAGCTACACAAGATCAGCAACGAATCAGTGGCCACGGGGTGTGTTCAAAGTGTGGTAATGAGCCACTTGCCTTGACACTACACCCAAATACCAGATGCAACAAACAACTCAACCTGCCGTTGCCTCGCCCATGAACTGTGGTAGTTAACCACTTGGTGCATGGTGGCTAACAAAACCCAGCAGGGAGATGAGAGTGCGGTATTGCCGCTCGCCCTCGCATCCTGGTAAGAAACAATAGCAAAACAACGAGATACAAAGCAATGACTGCAACAGAGATATGAATGCAATATGGGAAATGCGTGTATGAATAAACATAGCAGCTATCATCAACAGCAATCACATATGCACAATGCAACATCCACGGCAATGCACCAGCAGCCATCTAACATTAAATCTCATGCCAATTCCCAGCTACATCAAGCTCAAATCCGTACCTTAAATTCCTGAGATACAACTAGAAAGAAGATTGCTTCAATGAATAGTCCGAGTGACACACAGATCTGTCACCTGCTAGCCAATACAAACAACTGCTCAAGGACTACATCTCAGAAATTCCACGGCTGGGAGTTATCAACTCCACCAGCACTAATTCTACATTTATACACTACGAAAGCTCTAGCAAATCCTAAAAAGGTAGAACCTTTACTTACCCCAACAAGCTAGGATAGGATGATAACAAACTAAACAAAGGAGATGTCTCTGCGATCCTCTTCCAGCTCCCCCGCTGCCTAAGATAAGGGTAAGAAACGAAGCGCCTTAACGATAGGAGTCCAACGCTACCTCAATCGTAACAAACGATGGCCGAAAACGACGAGAATTCACCGGAGAAACTCACGGCTGAACAGTGTTCTAGGGTTCGAAGAACAGAAGTCGACAATCGAGAGATTATTTCGCTAAGTATGGGATCTGGTAATCGATCAAAGACCAAGTCTCCAATTATATAAACTTCTTGACTGCTGATAACAAATCCCACCGACAAAACCAGTCGACACTCGTTGAAAACACAACCAGCAGGTGCAAAGAAAACCAACTGCTGAATTCTCAAATAACACTAAGCAAAACGGTGTCGCAGCGACTTAACTAAACGACATCGCACAGCTTACGTCATCCTATCTCTCAATCAGCTGGTTAACCAAAACCAGCGACATGATTTTTCAACAACGCAACAGATCCCTGCGACTGGTACAAGACGAAACACTCGAAACGCAGTGTTTCAACTAATCTAAACGACGTCTCTTAACCACGTCAGCAAATCTGTTGAACTAACACATGCAACGACTGATCGCTACTAGGTCAAACACACCAGCTGCTGATTTCTTAGCTCTAACCAAAACGACGGTGCCTCAACTAATCCAAACGACGGTGTATTGCACTTCGCTACAGGAGCTTGCTGCTAACAGATATCACCCTGTCGATGCTTCACAAAAAGTCACCGTTTTGAAATCCTTAGCGCTCTCTGCTGAATCCACGTAAGCGTTGATGCTGGAAAATCCTACACAATGCCTAGAATACTATCTGCAGGCAGACTTTGCCAATGACTGGTCACTTATGCCAAAACTACGGCATTTGATCTCCCGCATTACTAATACACGCTACGACTGGTTTTCACCAAATCGACCAGTTTTCACCACGAAACCAGCTTTCACCCAAAAATCTCAAAAATACAAAAACTTCCAGAATTGCTTAAAATATGAAATCTGACCCAAAAATGCAATCCAAAGCCTCAAACAGATATCTGAATCACCAGAAATCCTTAAAAACCAATTAATTCCAGCCAAATTAATCTTAATACAATCCAGGTCTCACAACTTCCCAGTGTGTGTGAGATTTAATTATTGAGAGATTATGCTTACATTGTAAATCTCACACACACATATACATTAACTTATATTCGAGAGTTTAGCGAAACTGATTAAGAGTTAATGTGATTTAATACTCTCCATTGTAGTCTTTGGACAGAGACGTTAAAAAGTCTAGTTGTCTTTCGCACTGAGACGTTAAAGAAGTGTGTGTAGTATTTTGCACTGAGACAGTAAAGAAGTGTCGCCTTTCTCACTGAGGGAGTAAAGAAGTGAGTTAGACACACGCAGCTTGCGGACTGGTGTGCAGTGGTGTGGCTAGGAGTTCTTGCGGCTGTGGGTCGTAGGAGTGGGTTGCAGCGATGGTCGTTGTAATCAAAGTTTTCTAGTGGATCCTTCCCATTGCGGAAGAAAGGGAGATGTAGAAGATTGAGCTCCGAACTTCCATAAACAAATCAGCATATTTTATTTACAGTTTCAGTACCTACATTCATACAAATTTCATATTTATAACTGCGCATAAAATTGTTTGAAAACGCCTTCGAATTTAAGAGTGCAATTTGAGTTATTTTCGCATGATTTATATTCATTACTCAATCTATATCTCGGTGCACAAAGTATTCAAGAACACTGATCTATTGCAGCTGAAGTAATAAATGACCAGATCGCTTGCACTTTCATCGAGCTGGTTGGAACAACCAGCTGTAACCAAGCTCTTACACTGCGTTGGTTTAGCGCTGAGCTGGTTCCAATATAATGCGGTCCGGTTTGAGTTTCATGCTGGTTTTCAACTCTTATACTTTTAAATGCACGTAACTTAAGGGGTTGATGTCAAGGCTGTGTGAGAGCCAATGTGAGCTGTGGCAGAGTTCACGGACATCACCCCCGGCAAATCGATCCCAACAGACCTGGTCCATGTGAGGTAGATGGTTTGTGCTGTTCCCCCTATGTCCTTGCTGGATTTTCTAAGATACCACTTGTTATAACATGTTAATCACCTCGGGCATGTTCTTCACCAGCTTGATTGCAATCCGGACCAGCTCGCTCAACAGCTTGAATATCTGCGTTTGTAATAGGCATGTCCAGTGCATGCTGGTCATCAGCTTGGCCTCTGTTTTTTGTCTCGTCGTCACTTGATTCATCGAGATCGATAGACTCCAGATGAGTACATAGATCATTTAGCTTTGAAGCTGATGTGGACCTGAAGCTGGTTTAGTCAAATACTACATGCACTGATTCTTCAACTGTAAGTGTTCTATTGTTGAAAACGCGATATACTCGGCTTTCAGCGGAGTCTCCCAAAAAGATTCTAATAATTATCAAGTTGTAGCACAAGTTCTCTACAAGGATAACATTGTTGACAGTGAAATTACCATGGGTAAGCTTATCCTTACCCACAGTGTTACCGTTTGAGTTATCACCGAAGGTGATCTTTGGTCCGTTGCAGGACTTTATGTCTGTGAGCAGCTTGGCATCTCCAGTTATGTGCCTTGCACATTCACTGTCCAGATACCATGTTGATTGCTCCAGTCTTGATGCTCTTTGTTCCTACAATCACAAGTCAAGAAAATTTGGTACCCTTTTATTCATTTGGGTCCAGGTTTGATTAGACCTTTCGGGACCCACAATTGGATAATCTTGACCCATTTACCAGTGTGTGCATCAAATTACTTGTGTGGTCTGTGTGTACTCTTTGATCTGGATTGGGCTTGATATACAGCATGTGGACCATCCGATCTGGATTTGTGATATTTAGGCCTGTACTGTCTATCCTTCATTGAAGTTCATGAGAACTGGCCTTTTCTTGTACCACCAGATTTGGGTTTACCCCGCATTTGTACGATTCTTTTGTTTAGCCAGCTCTCACGAGGCTTCTCCGGAGCAGTATATCCTATCCCACAAAATCTTTCTTTCCAGATCGTAGGCCTGGCTGCTATCATAGCATCATCAGATTGTTCTTCTTCGTGCTTTATCATGCTGGATTTTACAAAGTTCATTGTTTTAACCTTTGTCCTTTCCAACTTTGGTGTGCTACTGGTTTCTGCTGTACTTCCTTCATCGCTATTGTATCCGAATCCGATTTTATCACCAGATGGCTTTGTAGCTCCATAATGATGCAGAATACCTTGTCCAGGAGCTTATTATTCCAGCCAATCGCTGGTTCTCACTCAGCATCTCCTCGGACTTGCTTCTTAGTCTTCATTCTCAGTTACAAGATTACTTAGAGCAGCTTGAATATTGCTTGAGCTAACCAGCTCAGCACTCGTTGCACAGCTCTCTCTTTTGGGTTTAACTTCGTCGAATGATTGAGAAAGTTTTTTATATTTGATGACCATCTCATTTAGTGCATTAACGAGGTCCTCACGTGTAAATTCAGGACTAGAGAAATCAAATACCTCCTCAGTGTCATCGGCCATGAGACACTGTACTTCATCTTCACTTCTCGCTTGATGAGGAGGTTCCAAAGCTGGATTCTTCTGAATCTGAATCAGCCCATGCGGTCTTGTTCTCTTCAGCCACCATGGCTTTCTCCGTTTTCCCTTTACGGTAAGCATTTTTCTCCTTCTTGTCCTTGTTATTGTTGTGATCTGATCGCTTCTTTTCATCTCTTCTAGGCTTCCTGCAATCAGCCATGAAGGGATCAGGCCTGCCACAATTATAGCACTTGTCATCAGAAGGAGTACTAAAATTTCTCTGAGGAGAATCAAAAGAAGAGGGTTTAGTGTTATGCTTCCGCATAAATTTTTCGATTTTCTTATGAACAAAGCCATCCCATCCTTGCTCATCTCCTCTGCTGATCTGCTGCTTGTGGAGCATGGACTTTGTTCTGGAATTGTAGCAACGAGAGCTCTAGTTGGGTGAGACGTAGATGGCTCAGCTTCTGCTCTCTTTTCCAGTTCAAACTCGTAAGCCTTTAGATTAGAAAACAAGTCGTGCAACTCCATTTGTTTAAGTTTTCGACTCCCTAATAGCCATTATTTTCACATCCCACTCCTTGGGAAGTGCTCTCATCACTTTCAGGGACATCTCCCTGTTGCTGTATGTCTTGTTCAGTCTGGCCAGCTCAATCACCAAGGAATTGAACCTTTCATAAAACTTTGCCATGATCTCTTCGGGTTTCATCTTGATTAGTTCGAACTTTTGTAAGGCCACGATCATCTTGTTTTCCTTCGTCTCTTCATTTCCTTCGCATATCTAGGTCAACTTCTTCCAGATCTCCTTAGCAGTTTTGCAAGTCTAGATTTTGCTAAACATGTTGTTGTCCAGCGTCTTTTAGAGTATGTCCTTAACAACATTATCCAGATTTGATTTCTTCTTATCTTCCGAGGACCGCTCCTGTCTGGGTTTCTCAACCCATTGGGGTGCACAAGCAGTTATCGCCACAGTAGTGTTCATTTTCAGTATTGCATTGGTCCGTTGGTGATCACGAACCACATGTCATCATCTTGTGCTGCTAGGTGCGCCTGCATCCAGATCTTCCAGACATCGTATTCCTCCTTGGAGAAAATAGGGACTTTATTGTGAGAAATTGACATATTTAAATAAATATAAATGAGTAAATTGTTCAATCACTGAGAAACCTGCTCTAATAACACTTCTTAGGATCGAAAACATGCTCGGGAGTTCGGGGGGGGGGTGAATGAACTCCTTTGCTTTATTTTGATTTGAAATTTTACAGCTTTATGAAAACTTCCAGCCGAGTTACCAGCTAGGAAGGTTCTCAGTGATTGTTGTTCGTTTCATGTAATTAAGAACTTTTATGCGGAATTAACACGACTCAAACAATGAACAATTTAATCTAATGCGTGAATGTAAAAGGTGAGAGGACGAGAGATTTTTTTCTGGAAGTTCAAAGCAAATTCTCCTGCATCTCCCCTTCTTCCTCGATGGGAAGGTTTACACTAGAAGATTTGATTTATACAACCCTTTTTACAAACCCACTCCCGCAACCAGCAGCCACGAGAACTCCTAGTAATCAACCTAAGAAACACAGACCCGTGATCTGGTTCGTAATATAAATACACAACACTAAGCTGGTTGGGCTACTCTAGCACTCTACACTCTCTGCTTATGATTTAAAATTATAGCTTAACACTACTGAGTGTGTGTATAGAAGAGTAAGTGACACTGAGTTGAATAATAAGATCTGTGCTGATGTTACTTGTATCGAGCTGGTTCAAGATGAACTATGCTTAAGCTTGTGAGAGCTGGTTAACTTGTGATTTCAAAAATTGTTTTCATGATTCGTAATTCGTTGCGTATGATCATAACCCCTTCACAGATGCTCTTCTCTTCTTTATATCTTTGGATACAACGATAGTAAATTAGCTAGTAGACACATTGAGTGTATCCAAATTGAATTTACTGTGGCATCTTAAATGTCTGTATGATGAAAGTACATCTTCATTAAATGCGTTGCCTTATATAGCAACTCTGCGCCATCTTAATTTTGTACCGTATATCTGCGTATCTGGTTTTAGCTTAAAGTAGTTCCAACGACTATACATCACTGCAGAGATGTCAAAAGTTTTGTATCAGACTGTTTGTAGCTTCAAACATTCCAAAATCCAATTCGCTACGTTGTCAATTACTCAGCTGGTCTCCCGACCTGGTTCCTGAATGTTGAACTGCTCTTCTTGATCGGCTTCTTATATTGATTGAAACCATACTGCTCTTGTCTTTGTTTTATTCTGATTTGACTATTAATCCTTGTGTGCTCAATCTTCGGCTTCATATCACTTGTAAAGTTAATCTGCTCTGAGCAGTTTTTCTTAACTGGTCTTCTAGCTGGTTACTCAATACTACAGCTGGTCTGTTATCTGCGATCTGTTCTCACAACTGTAGATCACTGTTTTCCTGCTCTTCGTATTTCCTCAAGTGAGCTGCCCTTATCCGGTTAGATATCTCTGATCAAGTATTTGCATACCTTATTATCCAACTGGTTTGTCCTAACCAGCATACCTTAATATCCTGAGCTGGTTCTACTTTAACCAGCTTGACCAACATACCTTTGCTGTTCTGTCCTCAACCAACGCACCTGAAAGATCTGAGCTGGTTTTCCTTTGACCAGCTTGACTCTGCTCCGATCTGGTTTCTACGTCCCTTGTAGTAAGCTTCGTCCAGCTCTTGTCACTTTGGTCCAATGTATCTCTTTTACGGATTTCATTTCTTGTTTATTTTTCATCACCAAAACATCTGAAATTCACCCTAACATATTTAATGAAGATGTACTTTCATCGTACGACATTTAAGACGCCACAGAAAATTCAATTTGGATACATTCAATGTGTCTACTGGCTACATTTATTACCATTGTACCCAAAGGGTATATATAGAAGAGAAGAGCAGCTGTGAAGGGGTGACTAATCACAGAACATAACAGAACGATTATTGAAATCACAAGCTAACCAGGCCTCACAAGAAAAAGCACAATTCATATTGAACCTGCTCGCAACAAGTGGCACACACATAGATAGCTTTATTCAATCCTAGTGTCACTCACTTTTCTAAGACACGCTCTGCAGTGTTGAGCTCTTCTTGTAAATCATAAACAGAGAGTGTAGAAGTGCTAGATTAGCAAACCAGCTAAGTGCTGAGTATACTGTATTTGCGAACCAGATCACAGGTCTGGATTCGTTGGTTGATTGCTAGGAGTTCTCGTGGCTGCTGGTTGCGGGATCAAATGAACTGAAATCAATATCGGTAGTCCAAAAATAAAAAATCCAAAATTTCGAAATAAAGGCTGGAAACTAGTCTTAAACTAAACCTCCCAACACGGACTCCGGTGAGAACAACCCACAATAGCAGCGGTCGTGAACAGTGCCGAGAAAGGTCAAAATTTTCGGGGTAAAAGTGGTCTATAAATTTTGGTCTCGTTGAGAGAGTTACAAATATTTTTTTTCATTTTTTCGACAATGGAATGGCCGGAAATCGGTACGCGAAGCCAGCAGGAAAAATGAATATGCATGAGAGAGAGAGAACATATTTCGAAGAAGAAGAAACATGTTTCCTTCTTCTATCTCTTTCTATTTTTTTTAAATTAAGGTGGTTCTAACATTATTCCCCTCTAGTAATAGATTTCAACCTCGAAATCAAAACATACTACACATGAGATATAGTATATATAGAGGGAATACAAGCATCGCCTGATAATACATAGGAAAGTCAAAGCACATGGAATAATTTGATACACTCTGAGTCTCAAACAAATATGTCCATTCTTGACGCATATTAACCTCAAGTTCTAATGTAGCTTGTTCTGTCGCATGTCTTCTCCATTGTACCATAACCAGTGGAATCATATTATTTTGAAGTTGCTCGTCCTTTTGATTTAGAATTTGGATAGGATACTCAATAAAACTCATAGAACTATCTAACTCCACTTCCTTCAGTCTCAAACAATGTGATGGATCTGCTTCGTACTTCTATAACATAGATACATGAAACACATTATGTATCACAGAGAAACTCTCAAACAGGCTTAAGCGATGAGCTAATAAAGAGATCCACTCAGTGATTTCATATGGTCCAACGTGGAGCTAACATTTCTTCATGCCAAAATATCATCGTACCATGAAACTATGAGTCTTTAAAAAAAATTTGATCGCCATCCTGAAAAAAAGGTCTACATCTATTATTAGCATAACTATGTAGGCGATATTTGGCAGCTTACATTTTCTTCGTGATCAGGTCTATCTTGGCATTCATCTCCTCGACAAATCCAGGTTGAGTCAGTGATGTGTCTCTAATCTCATTCCAACATATTGGTAATCGACACTTTCTACCATATAAGGCTCCGAACAGTGCCATTCAAATAGTTTTTTGAAAACTGTTATTATAAGAGAATTCCAAAAGTGGAAGTGTTTCTTGCCAATTTCCACCAAAATAAATAACTAATGATCGTAGCATATCTTCTAAGGTCTGGATAGTCCTTTCTGTCTGATCATCAGTTATGGGGATGATAGGACTCATTGGTAACTTTATTCTCAAAGCATCTTGAAAACTACTCCAAAACTTAAATGTAAATCTAGTATCTTGATCAGATACGATAAATACTGGAATACCATGTAATCTAACCAAATTATCCATATATACTTGTAATTTTCTTATATGAATAATTACAATCATAAGGATTAAAATGAGCTGATTTGGACAATCTGTTGGTGTACGGTGCATCCGGATCGTGTCCCCGGATGATCATACGTAATAAACTAAATATTAAACATTCATAGGATGTTTAAGAAGTTACTTTTGGTGACTAGGCATCCGGCTCCGACCAGTCCTCGAATGGATATGGTCCTTCAATGGTTGAATCTTGATCAACGCCTAATCCGATCCACGACCGAAATCCCAACTCCTTTACCGGTTTGCACTAGAAAACCAAAAAAGCTTCACGGACAGAATCTCCTCACCAAGATGATCGCAATGATGTGCGACGGAGGTGAAGTTAGGGAGCGGCGCCATTCGCGTCGACGGCAAGCGATGGAAACAACAGCTGTGCAAGAAGGCTGCACCCAAGAGGAGAGAAGAAGGGAAGAGAAAACTTAAGTATGCTTTGGTTGTTTAACTTGGTGCACTTTTCAACGCCTCCCTAGCCTCCTATTTATAGATACTTCATGGGCTCAAACTATGTTGATAGGCCCATGACAAGCCGAAGCCCGATCCAACCAGCTTTGAATCCATCGTTGTGGTTTCATCATAATCCTGTTCGATGATCAGATCGGGCCGATGTGCACAGTTTCCAAAACTGCACTATGATGTGAAAACAAATTTTCGGACCACTAAATATAAAATAGCAGTTCCACTACAGTAGCTAAAATGAAAGTCATACTCCCGCAACCAATTAGCACTAAATTGCGGAAGCTTAAAAAGTGGTTAAAATTTTTCTTTGGCATGAATATGTTCTTCAAAATATACGCATACTTCAAAATACTGACTTTGATTCAAAATTCGACAGTAAAAACTGTTATAGTAGATGCCCAACTAGCCAACTTGTGGCGTGTGGGTTTATAGACTCTTGTATATGACAGTCTTTATATATGATATTCGCATTTATTTATGGCATTCTTTATCTTCGTTATGATTATATAATGTTAACAATTGTGTTGGATAAAGACCTAGAATGCACCATAGTGTATGTTAGATGTGATAGTGGGTATGACGGCTATCATGAAACACATCTAATAGTCACTGTGTATTCTGAATTAGTTCCTAGTCGATTGGGCCGTCAAAATGAGGATAAGGCCGCCCGAGATTGAGACTAGTATCTGCGATGCGAAGTACCATGTTTCATTGGTAGGGAACATTGTGATGCTCTGAGCATGCAGATAGATAGTGACCTGGTGATCTATCGAACTACCCTCGTTCGGACTTTCCAAGTGGTTACCATTTGTCGAGTGGATAAGTCCGAGGTCTTGGTTGTACTGATTAGTCCTCACGACTCGAAACGTCATTGAGACTCTATATGATAGGCGTCTCACTTTAACTCGTTTGCCGACTCACTTGGGGTCATTAGGCGGCGGGATTGGGTGAGACCCCAATGCATGTAGGAGTCGATGCATCGTTGTCAAGGATTCACCGCTCGCAGACATGCGTGGATATCCTATGCTATCTGAGGGGATAATAGTGTATAAATCTCTGGCCAGAGTACTAGAAGTGTTTTAGGTAAATGTGTTTACCTAGTTACACTCGTGATGTCACTATTCGATCTCCAAGATGTATGCATAGCTATCGGATCTTTAGCGACTCTCGATTTACCAATGGTCGTTGATCTGATCGGGATATATGGATTGAAAGGACCGTACTGTACGCTAACCACGACCAACTAGTTCTTGCAGGCACTATCAGTGATACCTAGGGGATCATGGGGCGATGTTGCTAGACGCTCTTACCATGATCCGATGGGCAAGTCCGGAATTGTGATTCCGGAGCCGCAATGGTTGTGGGCCCACGGCTAGCTGTATCCCTGAACCATTGAGGGTCACACAAGTACTGGATTCGAGATTCCCGCACGGATACTGAGCTCAATGTGTTGATCACTTGAGGAGGATTTTGGGGAGTGCGACTTCCTAAAAGTCAACAGGGATCAAA
>KQ987876.1:76297-91004 GCA_001598015.1 Dorcoceras hygrometricum
TCTTGTCTCAAGGGAAAGATGACTAAGCAACTCTTCAAGGGCAAGGGTGAGCGTGCTCAAGGACTATTGGATTTGATCCATACTGATGTGTGCGGCCCGTTTAGTATTGGTACTAAATACGGTCACACATACTTCATCACCTTTACCGACGATCACTCTAGGTATGGGTACTTGTACTTGATGAAGCACAAGTCTGAATCCTTTGAAAGGTTCAAAGAATTCAAGGCTGAAGTAGAAAATCAATTAGGCAAAAGTATTAAAGCACTTCGATCCGATCGAGGTGGTGAATACTTGAGTGCTGAATTTCAAGACTATCTGAAAGAGAATGGGATTCTCTTACAGTGGACCCCTCCGGCCACACCACAGCTCAATGGTGTAGCGGAGCGTCGTAATCAGACCTTTTTGTACATGGTTCGATCTATGATGAACTTCACTGAACTTCGTACCTCGTTTTGGGGCTATGCGCTCAAAACGGCGGTAATGTTGTGGAACAATGTCCACACTAAGGCAGTGGATAAGACTCCATATGAGATGTGGATGGGAAAACCACCCAAGTACTCATTCATGAGGATTTGGGGATGTCCTGGTTACGTCAAGCAGACAGTGGGAGATAAGCTGGATACGAGATCCATCTTATGCTACTTCATTGGGTATCCAAAGAATTCCATTGGATACTACTTCTACTATCCTAGTGAAACAAAAGTGTTTGTTTCTAGGAATGCTACCTTTATGGAAAGGGAATTTATACTTGATAGAAAAGGCAAGATAGTAGAACTCGAAGTGGTTCGAGAACCAACTGAAGTACCAAGTGAATCTCCTGCACCTACAGATCCAGTACCAGAAATGGTCGCACCAAGGAGATCCGAAAGGGTTCCTAGGGCTCCTGAGAGATATGGTTTTCTCCTTGAAGATGATCAAAGTGATCAAGTTGTTGGATCTGATCCAAGAAATTTCAAGGAGGCAATTTCCGATGCTGATTCTAATTTGTGGCTTGAAGCAATGCAGTCTGAGTTTGACTCAATGCATGCGAACCAAGTTTGGACTCTTGTTAACCCTCCCGAAGGAATTGTTCCTATTGGGTGGAAATGGGTATACAAGAGGAAACTTGGGCCTGATGGTAAGGTAATGACCTACAAGGCACGACTGGTCGCGAAAGGTTACACTCAAAGGCAAGGTGTTGACTATGATGAAACCTTCTCGCCAGTCGCAATGTTCAAGTCAATTAGAATCTTGTAAGCCAAAGCCGCATGGTACGACAATGAGATATGGCAAATGACCTACAAGGCACGACTGGTCGCGAAAGGTTACACTCAAAGGCAAGGTGTTGACTATGATGAAACCTTCTCGCCAGTCGCAATGTTCAAGTCAATTAGAATCTTGTAAGCCAAAGCCGCATGGTACGACAATGAGATATGGCAAATGGATGTGAAAACTCCGTTCCTTAATGGAAACATTAAGGAAGAGATCTATATGACGCAGCCTGAGGGTTTCACATCTGTTGAAAGCGAGCATAAGGTATTCAAGCTTCAGAGATCGATCTACGTTCTCAAACAAGCATCGCGAAGTTGGAACCTGAGATTCGATGAAACAATTAAGGAATTTGGTTTCATCAAGAATACCAAGGAGCCATGTGTTTATAAGAAGGTAGTTAAAAGTGCTGTGACATTCCTCGTACTTTATGTTGATGACATTCTACTCATTGGGAATGATGTAGGAATGCTGCAATCAACTAAAGTCTGGTTGTCTAGTAGATTTTCGATGAAGGAAATGGGTGAAGCATCCTATATTCTTGGAATACAGATCTATCGGGATAGATCTAAATGGATGCTCGGACTCACCCAAGCCACCTACATCGATACCATACTTAAGAGGTTCTCTATGGAAGAGTCCAAGAGAGGACACCTACCTATGTGCCACGGGGTCACTCTATCTAAGTCTATGTGTCCGAAGACTGATGAGGAGATAGAGAGTATGACACGTGTGCCGTATGCCTCGGCAATAGGTAGCATTATGTATGGCATGATCTCGACTAGACCGGATGTCTCATATGCTCTGAGTGTCACGAGCCGCTACCAGGCCAACCCCGGCCAATTGCATTGGAAGGCTGTGAAGGATATTCTTAAGTACTTGCGAAGGACTAAGAATATGTTCATGGTCTATGGGGGTGGTGAACTGAAACTGGAAGGCTACACTGATTCTAGCTTCCAGTGTGACGTGGATGATTCGAAGTCAACCTCTGGATTTGTATTTATGCTCAATGGTGGTGCTGTCACTTGGAAGAGTTCCAAGAAAGACACCATCGTGGATTCAACCACTAAGGCTGAGTACATCGCAGCATCAGCTGCTGCTAAGGAGGCGGTTTGGATAAGGAATTTCGTCCAAGAGTTGGGCGTCATTCCTGATGGAGTTGTTCCAGTCCCGGTGTACTGCGACAACACGGGTGCCATTGCGCAAGCAAAGGAGCCTAGGTCTCACCAAAGATCCAAATATAT
Organism: Dorcoceras hygrometricum; assembly: GCA_001598015.1. Taxonomy (NCBI): domain Eukaryota; kingdom Viridiplantae; phylum Streptophyta; class Magnoliopsida; order Lamiales; family Gesneriaceae; genus Dorcoceras; species Dorcoceras hygrometricum. Next base: position 78,790 of record KQ987876.1, read on the forward strand.
ACTGAGGAAATACCACATAATCCGGGATATTGTGGCTAGAGGTGACATAGCAGTTGAGAGAGTCGCCTCTGCGGACAACATTGCTGATCCACTTACGAAGCCCTTGCCAGGACCGTTGTTTGAAAAACATCACGAAAAAATGGGACTGCGTCTGATGAGTAGTTGGATTTAGGACAAGTGGGAGATTGTTATAGTAGATGCCCAACTAGCCAACTTGTGGCGTGTGGGTTTATAGACTCTTGTATATGACAGTCTTTATATATGATATTCGCATTTGTTTATGGCATTCTTTATCTTCGTTATGTTTATATAATGTTAACAATTGTGTTGGATAAAGACCTAGAATGCACCATAGTGTATATTAGATGTGATAGTGGGTATGACGGCTATCATGAAACACATTTAATAGTCACTGTGTATTCTGAATTAGTTCATAGTCGATTGGGCCGTCAAAATGAGGATAAGGCCGCCCAAGCTCGAGACTAGTATTTGCGATGCGAAGTACCATGTTTCATTGGTAGGGAACATTGTGATGTTCTGAGCATGCAGATAGATAGTGACCTGGTGATCTATCGAACTACCCTCGTTCGAACTTTCCAAGTGGTTACCATTTGTCGAGTGGATAAGTCCGAGGTCTTGGTTGTACTGATTAGTCCTCATGAATCGAAACGTCATTGAGACTCTACATGATAGGCGTCTCACTTTGACCCATTTGCCGACTCACTTGGGGTCATTAGGCGGCGGGATTGGGTGAGATCCCGATGCATGTAGGAGTCGATGCTTCGTTGTCGAGGATTCACCGCTCGCTTACATGCGTGGATATCCTATGCTATCTGAGGGGATAATAGTGTATAAATCTCTGGCCAGAGTACTAGAAGTGTTTTAGGTAAATGGGTTTACCTAGTTACACTCGCGATGTCACTATTCGATCTCCAAGATGTATGCATAGCTATCGGATCTCTAGCGACTCTCGATTCACCAATGGTCGTTGATCTGATCGGGATATATGGATTGAAAGGACCGTACTGTATGCTAACCACGACCAACTGGTTGTTGCAGGCACTATCCGTGATATCTCGGGGATCATGGGACGATGTTGCTAGGCGCTTTACCATGATCCGATGGGCAAGTCCGAAATTGTGATTTCGGAGCCACAATGGTTGTGGGCCCACAGCTAGCTGTATCCCTGAACCATTGAGGGTCACACAAGTACTGGATTCATGATTCCCGCATGGAAACTGAGCTCAATGTGTTGAGCATAGGAAGAGGATTTTAGGGAGTGCGACTTCCTAAAAGTCAACAGGGGTCAAATTGCGATTTCCCGCTGTTGAGGGGCAAAACTGTCTTTTTGGACTAAGTAATCTGAAAAATTGTTTTCGCATCATAATATTCAGTTTTGGAAACTGAGTCGATCGGTCCGATCTGATCGTCGATCGGAATTATGATGAAACCACGGTGATGCAGATGAACCGAATGTTCATATATTGGACTGGGCCCGCCCCAGGTCCAATGGGTCGGTTCAAACCCATCATACCTATACTTAGTCTTGACCTAGGGTAACTAATGAGTGACAAGCTCTCATAACCCTAGCCTCCAAGCTCCAAGAACCGCCGCCCCCTTCCTCTCAAAACCTCACGCACGGCCGCCGCCCACCGCGACGCCGCCGCCGTCCGTTCGTCGTGTGATCGGACTTGTTTCGATCATTGCGACGAGGTGACTCCGTCCGTGAAAAAATCCATCAGCCTTCTAGTGCAGGCTGATAGGAGGAATCGTGATTCCGATCGTGGACCGGATTGGAGGATATACCGCCGCCTACAGTTTGAAGTGCCGGTTTCCTCGTGAAACTGGTCGGAGCCAGGCGCCTAGACGCCAGCATCACGCACGGCCGCCGCCCACCGCGACGCCGCCGCCGTCCGTTCGTCGTGTGATCGGACTTGTTTCGATCATTGCGACGAGGTGACTCCGTCCGTGAAAAAATCCATCAGCCTTCTAGTGCAGGCTGATAGGAGGAATCGTGATTCCGATCGTGGACCGGATTGGAGGATATACCGCCGCCTACAGTTTGAAGTGCCGGTTTCCTCGTGAAACTGGTCGGAGCCAGGCGCCTAGACGCCAGCAAGGTAACAATCAAAGAACCCCCTATGAATGGTTGTTGATTTGTTTTATTGGCTCTAATTTTAAACTTCCACTGCGCCACCGGGAGACGGGATCCGGATCCGCCACCGCTTTCCCAACAAAAACAACATCATCTCATCCATAAAATATGTATATATCAAACTCAAATAATCGAATCAGAAGTAGAACAACTACACAGGGCATCGCCTGACAATGAATCGATACAATATACACATAACTGGGACACTCAACGCCTATGGCACTCCACCAGCTGATGCATCGCCCGGACCAGCTGATCTATGTGAAAAACCTGCAAAAACATACGACCAAAGCAGCCCCAAGGAAAAACAAACGAGGTCAAACCTCAGTACGAACAACAATAATAATACAGCAGTCAAATACATCATGCAATATAACATGTCGTGCAATGCATGAGGGGTACAACAAACCATCGAAAACCAGTCGTGCAATGCATGAGGGGTACAACAAACCATCGGAAACCAAAGCACGGCGACTCCGCTGGCAATCATATATCATAGTGGCCACAACGCATATGAGTATATGGGAGCTAACCACTGGTCTCACACACAGCACCAGAAGCACAGTAACAACTCAACCCACTGGTGCCCTAAGCTCATCAGAGCGTGGGAGTTACCCGCTCATCTCATAGCGGCAAAAAACTCACAGCTTGGAGAAGAGGTATACGGGTGCTACCCACTCGTCCTCATTTTATTTCAAAATAAAGCTTCCTTGTACTAAAAAAAACATCAACAACAATCGGTTCTCAAGGATTCAGGCTCAACATGATATTTATGTATGAAATGCCAACAAATGAATCAAAGAGCACCATACAGCATAAGAACAGAATAGCAAATGCATCATCATGCAACACACGTCTTAGTAACTCAGCACACAGCCACAGAGACGACAATATACTCAAGAAAATCAGCTGAGCAACTTAGCACAAGCACAAACAGCTACGGAAACTCAGCATTCAGCCGCGGTTCAACATTAGCACACATGTGTTGGGGAACGATTTATGGACCCTCTATTAATGTGCAATGACTAGTTATTCGATCAATAACTAATACTAGAGGGTGTAACCAGATCGAATGACAAGACGCAGGATTCAGCCAGAAGTTGAAGCCAGGTTCGCAAAGATCAAGCTGGTTTTAGCTGAAAGTTGAAACCAACCCAACACAAGACGAGCGCTAAACATGCCAGTTCCAGCTGGAAGACTAGAACCATCTCGACACTTCAGCCGAACGATCTGGTTAACTTAACTTGAGCTGCAATACCTCAGTGTTCTTGAATAATTTGTGCACCGATATACAGATTGAGTAATGTAAATAAAACATGCGGAAATAACTCAAACTGCACTCTATCGTTCGAAGCCCGAATAAACAGTTTTATGCATAGTTGTAAATATGCAATGCGAATGTATGAATGCAGTAAAGTAGTAAAGAAATACGCTGGTATTTGTTTCTGGAAGTTCGGAGCTCAATCTCCTACATCTCCACTTCTTCCTCCACGGGAAGGATCCACTAGAAGACTTTGATTACAACGGCCGCGCTGCAACCCACTCCTACGACCAGCAGCCGCAAGAACTGCTAGCATCTACAACTACACACCAGCCCGCAAGATTCGTGTGACTAACTCACTTCTTTACTGCCTCAGTGAGAAAGGCGAAACTTCTTTTACGTCTCAGTGCAAAAGACTACACACACTTCTTTAACGTCTCAATGCGAAAGACAACACAATGACTTGTGTTTATGATTCACTTAAGCTCTCAGCTATCAAATGTGAGTGAATATGTGTGTGAGAATTATACAGTGTATGCTCACTCTCGAATGTATTCTCACACACTGGGAAGTGCTCCTCTCCGAGCTGGTTTTCTGCTATCTTCTCATGGTTGTGGAGTAGACTTGATTAATATGTTTTTGCTCATGCACACCCCTACCTTTCCTTTGAATCTTCTGCTGCTCATATATATAGCTTCTGTGCAGATTTTAGCCATTGGACACAAGTTTCTTCCTGTTGGAAATTCTTCTGAAAAGCTCTGACATTGTTGTACCTTGTGTCCTTTGCATTTAATGCTTCTGCAGATTTTGTTGACTCTAAGCTCTCTTCATTTAATGCGCTGTAGCCTTTTCTGAAATTGAGCTCTGTGAGTCTGTTCTTGATGTGAACAGGATGCAACAAATCAGTTTGAACAAAGTTAATTCAATATTCATAGTATTTGTGTTCAAACTGCTTTGCTTTGAGATGGTCGCTGAACTATGGGCTGGTCTCTATTCTCTGAGCTTGTTTTCCAGCTGGTTTCCTTCCCAACTGGTCTTCGAGCTGGTTTGCACTGAGCTTGTTTCCCAGCTGGTTTCTTCTTTCACAGGACCACTCTGCAATCTGGTTGTCCTTAGCTGGATCAAATCGGGCGTCCCTCGCTGTACCAGCTAAGTTTTCCTATGTTGGACCAGCTCGGGCGTCCCCTTACTGTTCCAACTTGGACCACTCCTCAATCTGCACTGCTATCTTCTATCAATCAATCTGCTATCAGTGCTTTATTCCAGTTTACTGCTAGTCTTCTACAGTGCTTTCATCCAGCTCACAGGGTCCGAGATGAGCTTGCATATTTTCTCCTGAGACCCGTGCTCCCCCCTTCGAAACGGTCGAACGAGCAAGACTCACCAACTTCGTTCGTGACCTAAGCTGCTTTTCGGCCAAATTCCTTTTTTTAGGCATTCGAAATCGCGTTTTTCTGTTCAGCTCAATCTGCACACTTACTTTAAATCGTTAGTAAAGTAGTAATAGATTTTGTGTGGATCAAAACTTAGATTCTGATCTGTAAAAATAGATCCAACAATCTCTCCCTTTTTGATTAAACAAAATCTGGATAAACATATGCAGATATGTTTATGCTTGAAATATTTCTCCCCCTTTTTGTGGGAATCAAAAAGAGTTTGAAATCTCGTCTCCCCCTTAATATTTAAAACAAAACTCCCCCTCAACAGAACATGGGGTAATTTTATTTTCGAAATAAAATCATTTTAAGTACAGGGAGAAAGTTTGTCGAAGGCTATATGAATGCATGAGATTTTGATAGTCTATGCCACTTAAAAATTCTGATACATATAGACCAGAGGAGCATCAAGAAACATTCCTCCCCCTATCCATATGCTGAGGTTTGAAAATCTTAAAATCTTGTAGCACAGACTGTTGGAATACGGTGGCGGATCCGGATCCCACTTCCCGGGGCACAGCAAAAAAAACAAAAATTGCCCGGAAAGTGTTCAATACATTCAATAAAATCTACAAACATTCATAGGGTGTTCGTAGATAGTTACCTTGCTGGCGTCTAGGCTCCTGGCTCCAACCAGATTTACAAGAAAACTGGCTCTTCACGGTAGGTGGCGGTAGATTCTCCAATCAGGTCCACGACCGGAATCAGTCTTCACTAGAAGATGTGACGGATTTTAGCACGGATGGAAACTCCCCGTCAAGCTGATCGGAACAAGTCCGATCACGGCAAGAGGCGACGGAGGGCGGCGGCGCTTGGAGTGGCCGGCGGCGTGGCTATGAGAGGAAGGGGGCGGCCGTTTCTTAGGTCTATGGAGGCTAGGGTTTAGAGTATTAGTCTTGAGTGATCAAAGCTCTAATCAATACTTAGTATATAATCAATATACATGGTCTTGAACCGGCTCATTTGACCTGAATCAAACCCAGGTCCATATGAACATTCGGTTCGTTTAATTCACTGTGGTTTTATCATAATTCCGATCGACGATCAGATCGGACCGATCGACTCAGTTTCCAAAACTGAATATTATGATGTGAAAAACAATTTTCCAGATACCTAGTCCAAAAAGACAGTTTTGCCCCTCAAAAGCGGGAAATCGTAATTTGACCCCTGTTGACTTTTAGGAAGTCGCACTCCCAAAAATCCTCTTCAAGTGCTCAACATATTGAGCTCAGTTTTCGTGCAGAAATCATGAATCCAGTACTTGTGTAACCCTCAATGGTTCAGGGATACAGCTAGCCGTGGGCCCACAACCATTGCGGCTCCGAAATCACAATTTCGGACTTGCCCAATGGATCATGGTAAAGCGCCTAGCAACATCACACCATGATCCCCTAGGTATCACTGATAGTTCCTGTAAGAACCAGTTGGTCATGATCAGCGTATAGTACGGTCCTTTCAACACATATATCCCGATCAGATCAACGAGCATTGGTAAATCGAGAGTCACTATAGATCCGATAGCTATGCATACATCTTGGAGATCGAATAGTGACATCACGAGTGTTACTAGGTAAACCCATTTACCTAAAACACTTCTAGTACTCTGGTCAGAGATTTATACACTATTATCCCCTCAGATAGCATAGGATATCCACGCATGAGAGCGAGCGGTGAATCCTCGACAACGAAGCATCGACTCCTACATGCATCGGGGTCTCACCCAATCCCGCCGCCTAATGACCCCAAGTGAGTCGGCAAACGGGTCAAAGCGAGACGCCTATCATGTAGAGTCTCAATGACGTTTCGAGTCGTGAGGACTAATCAGTACAACCAAGACCTCGGACTTATCCACTCGACAAATGGTAACCACTTGGAAAGTCCGAACGAGGGTAGTTCGATAGATCACCAGGTCAATATCCATCTGCATGCTCAGAACATCACAATGTTCCCTACCAATGAAACATGGTACTTCGCATCGCAGATGCTAGTCTCAATCTCGGGCGGCCTTATCCTCATTTTGACGGCCCAATCGACTAGGAACGAGTTCAGAATACACAGTGACTATTAGATGTGTTTCATGATAGCCGTCATACCCACTATCACATCTAACATACACTATGGTGCATTCTAGGTCTTTATCCAACACAATTGTTAACATTATAATCATAATGAAAATAAAGAACGCCATAAACAAATGCGAATATCATATATAAAGATCGTTTCATACAAGAGTTTATAAAACCAACACGCCACAAGTAGTTGGGCATCTACTCTAACAATCTCCCACTTGCCCTATAGCGAACTACTCATCAGACGCAGTCCCATTGTTTCGCGATATTTTTCAAACAACGGTCCTGGAAAGGGCTTCGTAAGTGGATCAGCAACGTTGTCCGCAGAGACGACTCTCTCAACTGTTACGTCACCTCTAGCCACAATATCATGGATTATGTGATATTTTCTCAGTATATATTTGGATCTTTGGTGAGACCTAGGCTCCTTTGCTTGCGCAACGGAACCCGTGTTGTCGCAGTACACCGGGACTGGACCAACTCCATCAGGAATGACGCCCAACTCTTGGACGAAATTCCTCATCCAAACCGCCTCCTTAGCAGCAGCTGATGCTGCGATGTACTCAGCCTCAGTGGTTGAATCCGCTATGGTGTCTTGCTTGGAACTCTTCCAAGATACAGCACCTCCATTGAGCATGAATACAAATCCAGATGTAGACTTCGAGTCATCCACGTCACATGGGAAGCTAGAATCAGTGTAGCCTTCCAATTTCAGTTCACCACCCCCATAGACCATGAACATATTCTTAGTCCTTCGTAAGTACTTAAGAATATCCTTCACAGCCTTCCAATGCAATTGGCTGGGGTTGGCCTGGTAGCGGCTCATGACACTCAGAGCATATGCGACATCCGGTCTAGTTGAGATCATGCCATACATAATACTACATATTGCCGAGGCATATGGCACACGTGTCATACTCTCTATCTCCTCATCAGTCTTCGGACACATCGACTTAGATAGAGTGACCCCGTGGCACATAGGTAGGTGTCCTCTCTTGGACTCTTCCATAGAGAACCGCTTAAGTATGGTATCGATGTAGGTAGCTTGGGTGAGTCCGAGCATCCGTTTCGATCTATCCCGATAGATCTGTATTCCAAGAATATAGGATGCTTCACCCATGTCCTTCATTGAGAATCTACTAGACAACCATACTTTGGTTGACTGCAGCATTCCTACATCATTTCCAATGAGTAGAATGTCATCAACATAAAGTACGAGGAATGTCACAGCGCTTTTAACTACCTTCTTATATACACATGGCTCCTCGGGATTATTGATGAAACCAAATTCCTTAATTGTTTCATCGAATCTCAGGTTCCAACTCCTCGATGCTTGTTTGAGACCGTAGATTGATCTCTGAAGTTTGCATACCTTATGCTCACTTCCCACAGATGTGAAACCCTCAGGCTGTGTCATATAGTTCTCTTCCTTAATGTTTCCATTAAGGAACGCAGTTTTCACATCCATTTGCCATATCTCATAGTCGTACCATGCGGCAATGGCTAGTAAGATTCTAATCGACTTGAACATTGCCACTGGTGAGAAGGTTTCATCATAGTCAACACCTTGCCTTTGAGTGTAACCTTTCGCGACCAGTCGTGCCTTGTAGGTCATTACCTTACCATCAGGCCGAAGTTTCCTCTTGTATACCCATTTGCACCCAATAGGAACAATTCCTTCGGGAGGGTTAACAAGAGTCCAAACTTGGTTCGCATGCATTGAGTCAAACTCAGACTGCATTGCTTCAAGCCACAAATTAGAATCAGCATCGGAAATTGCCTCCTTGAAAGTTCTTGGATCAGATCCAACAACTTGATCACCTTGATCATCTTCAAGGAGAAAACCATATCTCTCAGGAGCCCTAGGGACCCTTTCGGATCTCCTAGGTGCGACCATTTCTGGTACTGGCTCTGTAGGTGCGAGAGACTCACTTGGTACTTCAGTTGGTTCTCGAACCTCTTTGATTTCTACTATCTTGCCTTTTCTATCAAGTAGAAATTCCCTTTCCATAAAGGTGGCATTCCTAGAAACAAACACTTTTGTTTCGCTGGGATAGTAGAAGTAGTATCCAATGGAATTCTTTGGATACCCAACAAAGTAACACAAGATGGATCTCGTATCCAGCTTATCTCCCACTGTCTGCTTCACGTAAGCAGGACATCCCCAAATCCTCATGTATGAGTACTTGGGTGGTTTGCCCATCCATATCTCATATGGAGTTTTATCCACTGCCTTTGTGTGGACATTGTTCAACAACATTACCGCTGTTTCGAGCGCATAGCCCCAAAACGAGGTAGGAAGCTCAGTGAAGCTCATCATAGATCGAACCATGTCCAACAAGGTCCGATTACGACGCTCCGCTACACCATTGAGCTGTGGTGTGGCCGGAGGGGTCCACTGTGCGAGAATCCCATTCTCTTTCAGATAGTCTTGAAATTCAGCACTCAAATATTCACCACCTCGATCGGATCGAAGTTCTTTAATACTTTTGCCCAACTGATTTTCTACTTCAGCCTTGAATTCTTTGAACCTTTCAAAGGATTCAGACTTGTGCTTCATTAAGTAAAAGTACCCATACCTAGAGTAATCGTCGGTAAAGGTGATGAAGTATGTGTGACCGTATTTAGTACCAATACTAAATGGACCACACACATCAGTATGGATCAAATCCAATGGGCCTTGAGCACGCTCACCCTTGCCCTTGAAGGGTTGCTTATTCATCTTTCCTTTGAGACAGGACTCACAAGTCGGTAGGGAGTTAATGTCTGACAGATCAAATATGTCACTCCTAACTAGCTTGTTCATCCTACTTAAAGAAATATGACCTAGCCTAGTGTGCCAAAGTTGTGCTGGGTTTAAGCTATCGTTTTTCCTTTTAATTGTTGTTGTATGTGTTTCCACATCGTGAGTTGGAACTAGTTTTAATTTTAAGATGTACAGATCGTTTTCGCGTTCCCCGATACCAATCAAACATTCATTCTTGTAAATATTGCAAATCGAATTAGCAAACATACAAGAATATCCATCACTATCAAGCATTGAAACAGAAATAAAATTTGACGATAGAAATAAATAAACATCTCCTATAGCTACTGCAGCAACTCTTGCTCCATTGCCAAGCCTCAAGTGGGTCTCACCCTCTCTAAGACGTCGGCTTCTTGTCATCACCTGCAAATCATTGCAGATATGAGATCCACATCTGGTATCAAGTACCCAAGAAGTTGAATTAAGAGACATATTTATTTCGATATAGAACATACCTTTCGCAGTTCGCAACTGCTCGAGGTACTCCTTGCAGTTCCTCCTCCAATGCCCAGGCTTGTGGCAGTGGTGGCAAACATCCTCAGACTTGTTTGGCTTGGAAGCCTTTGCCTTTGGCTTCTTAGTGGGCTTTTCCTCCTTCGCAGGGGCAGAACGCTTCTTACCCTTGCGTCTGGGCCCTTTCTTCGCAGAGTAAGAAGAGCCCATGAGGAGGACGGACTTGTCATTCTTTATGGTTCCTTCGAACACTACAAGCATGTTAACCACCTCTTCAAGGGTGGCTGCCAGCTTGTTCATGTTGAAGTTGACCACAAAGGGGTCGAATGCAGCGGGTAGTGAGAGGAGAAGCACATCCACAGACAGCTCGTGTGGAAGTGTGATATCAAGGCCCGACAGCTTTTCAACGAGCCCAATCATACGAACCCCATGCTCGCGGACCAAAGTCCCGTCGCGCATGCAGCTCGTCATAAGATCCTTGACAGCCGTGAACCTCTCATGTCGAGAGTTCTCCCCATACAGTTCTTTGAGATGAAAGAGTATGTCAGCAGCATACTTTGTCTTCTCAAAGCGCCGTTGCATTTCGTTGGACATCGATGCCATCACATAGCATCGAGTCTTAAGCTCGTCGTCCCACCATTGTTGAAGCATCACCAGCTCCTCATGGCTGATATCGGCAGAGGCTTCCTTCGGAGGGCTCTTCTCTATCGTATAAAGAAGTTTCTCCGAAGCCAACACAATGTTGAGGTTTCGAAGCCAGTCTTGGTAGTTCAGACCAGTGAACTTGTTGCTATCCAGTATAGCAGCGAGTGGGTTTTTGATCGAAGACATTATAAATGCAGTTATACTGAAAAGAAAACAGACATACATTACTAAATATATATGAAATAACGCTAGGACATAAAACAAGGTCGTTAAGTTTTATGAATTACCCTCCCGCTATTTTAACGATTTCACCACCCTCTAATGAAATCGGGAAAGCAAGTTTCCTTAGTGGGTACACGGAGCCCAATTAGGCGATCATGGTCCCGAATAATATCAGCCAACCATGACCCCCAAAAGGTAGTTTCCAATTGCAACCGGTGCAACCTCCATGTATTCACCTCACGTCCAGTAAGGGCCCAATAATATGACGCCGTTTACTATCACGTGTCAAGATGACCCATCAATGTTGAGTCGTGAAGGACGGTCCCCTTAACGTCCCCAATAATATGAGCCAACGTTAAAGGGAGTTCCAACCGACTCACAACAATTGTCAATGGCGTGGACAGATTTCCGACATACATAACCCCCTCAATAATATGAGCCGGGCCATGTATGCGGGTAGCATCGACGTACACCCATTGTTGATGGAAGGTAGGGATAGTTTAAACAGATTTAAATTCCCTTTAGTTTATCGAATAAACTTTTAATCTTGATATTAGTTTTAAATCGTATTTAAAACGAGGGATTTTATTTTCGAAAATTTGGTCTCATGCAATTTTAAATCAAAAAATTTAAAACATGCGGATTCAACATATATCAAATATATAAATAACTTTGGGATGATCGATCGCGAGAGCTATGCGGTCCGTGGTTGCCAATCACGGACCTGTGTCCAATCCTAGTTGAAATGCAATATGCAATGCAATCCTATTACAATTGCTTCCGGTTTTACAGATCTTCGGTCTTCAATATCTTTGATCGTCTTCGGCCCACCATCTTCAAATGTCCTCCCACTAAGTCTAGTAATTTACAATTAAATTTCCATGACACATAAGGGGTACAATTTTAAGTGGTGGGAACGGGCCACAAACAGACCCACTTTATAAAATGATAATAAATAATATTAAAACCGAAATTGCAAAACCTAAAGCATACACCTAACACATTGGGCACGGCTCTCGATCATCCCAAACATGCAATCAATCTAATTAATATGCATAAATTTAAATAATCAAATTATTTACCCACAAAATCATATTTTAATTACAAAATCATATTTCATAATCAAAATCATATTTTGTAATTTTAATTGCATCATATTGGGCTTAAA
>KQ987876.1:94934-105445 GCA_001598015.1 Dorcoceras hygrometricum
AACATCACAATGTTCCCTACCAATGAAACATGGTACTTCGCATCGCAGATGCTAGTCTCAAGCTCGGGCGGCCTTATCCTCATTTTGACGGCCCAATCGACTAGGAACGAGTTCAGAATACACAGTGACTATTAGATATATTTCATGATAGCCGTCATACCCACTATCACATCTAACATACACTATGGTGCATTCTATGTCTTTATCCAACACAATTGTTAACATTATAATCATAATGAAAATAAAGAACGCCATAAACAAATGCGAATATCATATATAAGATCGTTTCATACAAGAGTCTATAAAACCCACACGCCACAAGTTGGCAGTTGGGCATCTACTCTAACACAGACAGGCTTTCGAACGGATATCAGAGCGTATGGTAAAACTATTTAAAAACATTTTTCTAAGAAAATGCACTATTCAAGAACAACCTGCTTTGATACCACTTGTTGGGGATCGATTTATGGACCCTATATTAATGGGCAATGACTAGTTATTCGATCAATAACTAATACTAGAGGGTGTAATCAGATCAAATGACAAGACGCAGGATTCAGCCAGAAGTTGAAGCCGGTAAAGATAAAGCTGGTTTCAGCTTAAAGGTGAAACCAACCCAACACAAGGCGAGCGCTAAACATGCCAGTTCCAGTTGGAAGACTAGAACCAGGTCGACACTTCGGTCGAACGATCTGGTTAACATAACTTGAGCTGAAATAGCTCAGTGTTCTTGAATACTTTGTGCACCGAGATACAAATTGAGTAATGTAAATAAAACATGCGGAAATAACTCAAACTGCAGTCTATCGTTTGAAGCCTGAATAAATAGTTTTACGTGTAGTTGTAAATATGCAATGCGTATGTATGAATGCAGTAAAGAAGTAAAGAAATACGCTGGTATTTGTTTTTGGAAGTTCGGAGCTCAATCTTTTATATAACCCCTTCTTCCGTCACAGGAAGGATCCACTAGAAGACTTTGATTACAACAGCCACGCTGCAACCCACTCCTACGACCAGCAGCCGCAAGAACTCCTAGCATATACCACTGCACACCAGCTCGCAAGCTGTGTGTGACTAACTCACTTCTTTACTGCCTCAGTGAGAAAGGCGACAATTCTTTTACGTCTCAGTGCGAAAGACTACACACACTTCTTTAACGTCTCAGTGCGAAAGACAACACAATGACTTGTGTTTATGATTCACTCATCTATACAATTAAGTTCTCAGCTATCAAATGTGAGTGAATATGTGTGTGAGAATTATACAGTGTATGCTCACTCTCGAATGTATTCTCACACACTGGGAAGTGCTCCTCTCCGAGCTGGTTTCCTGCTATCTTCCCATGGTTGTGCAGTAGACTTGATTAATCTGTTTTTGCTCATGCACACCCCTACCTTTCCTTTGCATCTTCTGCTGCTCATATATATAGCTTCTGTGCAGATTTTAGCCGTTGGACACAAGTTTCTTCCTGTTGGAAAGTTTTCTGAAAAGCTCTGACATAGTTGTACCTTGTGTCCTTTGCATTTAATGCTTCTGCAGGCTTCTGTTGACTCTAACCTCTCTTCATTTAATGCGCTGTAGCCTTTTCTGAAATTGAGCTCTGTGAGTCTGTTCTTGATGTGAACAGGACGCAAAAAATCAGTTTGAACAACGTTAATTCAATCTTCACAGTATTTGTGTTCAAACTGCTTTGCTTTGAGCTGGTCGCTGAACTCTGGGCCGGTCTCTATTCTCTGAGCTTGTTTTCCAGCTGGTCTTCGAGGTGGTTTTCACTAAGCTTGTTTCCCAGCTGGTTTCCTTTCATGATGGTTTCTTATTTCACAGGACCACTCTGCAATCTAGTTGTCCTTAGCTAGATCAGCTCGGGCGTCCCCTTGCTATACCAGCTAAGTTTTCCTATGTTGGACCAGCTCGGGCGTCCCCTTACTGTTCCAACTTGGGCCACTCCTCAATCTGCACTGCTATCTGCTCTCAATAAATCTGCTATCAGTGCTTTATTCCAGATTACTGCTAGTTTGCTACAGTGCTTTCATCCATCTCGCAGGGTCCGAGATGAGCTTGCATAATTTCGCCCAAGACCCGTGCTACCCCCTCCGAAACGGTCCAACGAGCAAGACTCATCAACTTTGTTCATGACCTAAGCTGCTTTTCGGCCAAATTCCTTTGTTTAGACCTCCGAAATCTCGTTTTTCTGTTCAGCTCAATCTGCGCACTTAATTTAAATCGTTAGTAAAGTAGTAACATATTTTTTGTGAATCAAAACTTAGATTCTGATCTGTAAAAACAGATCCAACAATCTCCCCCTTTTTGATTTACACAAAATCTGAATAAACATATGCAGGTATGTTTATGCTTGAAATATTTCTCCCCCTTTTTGTGGGAATCAAAAAGAGTTTGAAATCTCGTCTCCCCCTTAATATTTAAAACAAAACTCCCCCTCAACAGAACATGGGGTAATTTTATTTTCGAAATAAAATCATTATAAGTACAGGGGGACAGTTTGTTGAAGGCTATATGAATGAATGAGATTTTGAAAAGTCTATGCCACTTAAAAATTCTGATACATATAGACCAGAGGAGCATCAAGAAACATTCCTCCCCCTATCCATATGCTGAGGTTTGAAAATATTAAAATCTTGTAGCCCAGACATGCTTTCGAACGGATATCAGAGCGTATGGTAAAACTATTTAAAAATATTTTCTAAGAAAATGCACTATTCAAGAACAACCTGCTCAGATACCACTTGTTGGGGATCAATTTATGGACCCTCTATTAATGTGCAATGACTAGTTATTCGATCAATAACAAATACTAGAGGGTGTAATCAGATCGAATGACAAGACGCAGGATTCAACCAGAAGTTGAAGCCGGGTTCGCAAAGATCAAGCTGGTTTCAGTTGAAAGTTGAAACCAACCCAACACAAGGTGAGCGCTAAACATGCCAGTTCCAGCTGGAAGACTAGAACCAGCTCGAAACTTCGGCCGAACGATCTGGTTAACTTAACTTGAGCTGCAATAGCTAAGTGTTCTTGAATACTTTGTGCACCGAGATATAGATTGAGTAATGTAAATAAAACATGCGGAAATAACTCAAACTGCACTCTATCGTTCGAAGCCCGAATAAATAGTTTTATGCGTAGTTGTAAATATGCAATGCGTATGTATGAATGCAGTAAAGAAGTAAAGAAATACGCTGGTATTTGTTTATGGAAGTTCGGTTATCAATCTCCTACATCTCCCATTCTTCCGCCACGGGAAGGATCCACTAGAAGACTTTGATTACAACGGCCGCGCTGCAACCCACTCCTACGACCAGCACCCGCAAGAACTCCTAGCATCTACCACTGCACACCAGCCCGCAAGCTGCGTGTGACTAACTCACTTCTTTACTGCCTCAGTGAGAAAGGCGACACTTCTTTTACGTCTCAGTGCAAAAGACTACACACACTTCTTTAACATCTCAGTGTGAAAGACAACACAATGACTTGTGTTTATGATTCACTCATCTATACAATTAAGCTCTCAGCTATCAAATTTGAGTGAATATGTGTGTGAGAATTATACAGTGTATGCTCACTCTTGAATGTATTCTCACACACTGGGAAGTGCTCCTCTCCGAGTTGGTTTTCTGCTATCTTCCCATGGTTGTGCAGTAGACTTGATTAATCTGTTTTTGCTCATGCACACCCCTAACTTTCCTTTGCATCTTCTGCTGCTCATATATAAAGCTTCTGTGCAGATTTTAGCCGTTGGACACAAGTTTCTTCCTGTTGGAAAGTTTTCTGAAAAGCTCTGACATAGTTGTACCTTGTGTCCTTTGCATTTAATTCTTCTGCAGGCTTCTGTTGACTCTAAGCTCTCTTCATTTAATGCGCTGCAGCCTTTTCTGAAATTGAGCTCTGTGAGTCTGTTCTTGATGTGAACAGGACGCAGCAAATCAGTTTGAACAACGTTAATTCAATCTTCACAGTATTTGTGTTCAAACTTCTTTGCTTTGAGCTGGTCGCTAAACTCTGGGCTGGTCTCTATTCTCTGAGCTTGTTTTCCAACTGGTTTCCTTCCCAGCTGGTCTTAGAGCTGGTTTGCACTGAGCTTGTTTCCCAGCTGGTTTCCTTTCCAGCTGGTTTCTTCTTTCACAGGACCACTCTGCAATCTGGTTTGTCCTTAGCTGGATCTGCTCGGGCGTCCCCACGTTGTACCAGCTAAGTTTTCCTATGTTGGACCAGCTCGGGCGTCCCCTTACTGTTCCAACTTAGACCACTCCTCAATCTGCACTGCTATCTGCTCTCAATCAATCTTCTATCAATGCTTTATTGCAGCTTACTGCTAGTCTGCTACAGTGCTTTCATCCAGCTCGCAGGGTCCGAGATGAGCTTGCATATTTTCGTCCGAGACCCGTGCTGCCCCATCCGAAACGGTCCAACGAGCAAGACACAAACTTCGTTCGTGACCTAAGCTGCTTTTCGGCCAAATTCCTTTGTTTAGGCCTCTGAAATCCCGTTTTTCTGTTCAGCTCAATCTACGTACAATTTAAATCGTTAGTAAAGTAGTAACAGATTTTGTGTGAATCAAAACTTAGATTATGATCTGTAAAAACAGATCCAACACATAGGTATATTGTCAGGCCTCGTGCTTACATCAGAGATAAAACATACAAACACATGCGGAAGCTATCAAAAAGTCGGTAAAATTTTTGATTTTGTCCTGACGGTTTAAAACAATATAATTTAAAATAGCGTGATACACAAAATATATCCTAGTTTATAAAAACAACCAAACGCGAGCTACCGGCCAACAACAACAGTAACAACAACAAAGCACAGGGCATCCCCTGTCTAACTGTACCGATACATATAAATATGCTATACGCTACTGGGATACTCTAACCACCTCCTGGGGCACCACCAGCTGGGTTAAAACCACGACCAGCTGTAAAACCCGGATTCCCTGAAAACAACACAAACAAGGAAAACAACCAAGACCCAGAGGGACATGGGGTCAAATCCCAGACGGAGAGCAACTGAAGCAGCTAAAGGAAATGCATAAGATAAAATGCAGATGCTATGCATGAGACACCGGAGAACAGCTGAAGGCTACAACCGAATAGGGAGCCAAGGAACTCAAACATAGCTCAAAAGGATCTGCAACAAAACAGTGGCCACGGGGTGTGTTCAAAGTGTGGTAATTAGCCACTCGCCTTGACACAAGACCCAAATACCAGATGCATCAAACAACTCAACCTGCCGTTGCATCGCCCATGAACTGTGGTAGTTAACCACTCAGCGCATGGCGGCTAACAGATCCCAGCAGGGAGATGAGAGTGCGGTATTGCCGCTCGCCCTCGCATCCTGGTAAGAAACAACAGCAATACAACGGAATACAAAGCAATGGCTGCAACAGAGATATGAATGCAATATGGGAAATGCGTGTATGCATAAACATAACAGCTAAAACAGCAATCACATATGCACACGGCAACATCCATGGAAATGCACAAGCAGACATCTAACATTCAATCTCAAGCTACATCAAGCTCAAATCCGTACCTCAATACTGCGCAACAATTACCATCTCTGATTTCCAACAAATACTCCATATTGCCGCTCGACCCTCGCATCCTGGTAAGAAACAACAGCAATACAACGGAATACAAAGCAATGGCTGCAACAGAGATATGAATGCAATATGGGAAATGCGTGTATGCATAAACATAACAGCTAAAACAGCAATCACATATGCACACGGCAACATCCATGGAAATGCACAAGCAGACATCTAACATTCAATCTCAAGCTACATCAAGCTCAAATCCGTACCTCAATACTGCGCAACAATTACCATCTCTGATTTCCAACAAATACTCCAACTGCTGAAATCCAACGGATATACTACCTGTTGAAGTGCCACTGGTCGATTGATAAATGTTCTCCTGTTAGATGCGACAGCTGATTATCCAAAAGCAACTTGTCTTATTTTTGTTATCACCAAAACTAATAAATTTTATCCTAACAATTTCCCCCTTTTTGGTGATGACAAAACTTCAGCAGCCGAGACAAAAAGATATGCAAAAATAAATTGCACAAGAGATGCTTCTTGTCTTTCAAGAGATTCAGCGTTTCGATCAGCATCCAGCACAGTCTCTACAATTCACCTCTGAGCAATTTCAATCCTTTGCGCAAACGATGGTGTTCTACCAGCACTACCACTCACAGCACTATCTCTGATTTGAACATCCGAAGGCTGTTGAGGTCCTCGGGTGCTACTTTCCCCTTTTTTGTCAGCACCACCCCGATTAATATAATTTACAAGCTCGCTTAATTGGGCATGAAGAATATTATGATTTTCCTGTGCCTGAATCACATTTGAAAGAAGAACACACATAGAGTGCAAATATGCGTCGAAGAGATTTTGCAATGTAAGGAGACGATGAATAGGAAAAGCCGTAAATATTGATGTGACTGTTTGCATGGTAAGACACGTGTCAACCATCCGTTAGCGCGTGCACTGTTGAAAAGGATTTGAAAAATTTTCAAACATATTTGATCATACGGCGTAAAATATTTTTCAAAATTTTAATAAAAAAGATATAAGAAAAGACGAATTCGCGCCAACGTTATAAAGTCACAGCTAGTGCAGTAGATGTAAAAACATTACTGCTGGATTAATATTTCGTTGAGGGTGGCAGGAGCTGGTCACATATAAGCATCAGCAGTATACATGCCACAACTGAGTATGTCCAGTCGCAACATGTTCTGCTGACGTCACGCTTATTAAATCAGCTCCTGGTTCCCCCTACGACCAATAAACTCCCAACGCAAGAGACTTACCTCAGCCGATAGGCTAGTCGTTCCCCCTGAACAACAGACCTACTACTGATTTAAGCAATGGCTAATCAACCTGCAATATGCGTTAGTACACAAACAATCAAGGCAATTCAAGAAGACCTAAAATGTTTCTAAAATAAGAAAACTTAGCGTCCGGCAGAGGCTTTGTGAATATATCAGCTACTTGCTGCTCAGTTGACACATACTCCAGCGGAACGTCCTTCTTTAGCACATGATCTCTGATGAAGTGATGCCTGATGTCGATGTGTTTGGTCCTCGAGTGCAGTACAGGGTTCTGGGTGATTGCAATTGCTGAACTTATATTGTGAACCATCGGCTGGACAAACTTCTGCTACTGTTCATCTTCTTCTTCGATCTGAAATCTGCACACTTTTGTGGAATTGTTAGAAACACAATAACAGGTTTTGTGTAATTCAAAACTTAATCAGGATCTGTCAAAACAGATCCATCAATCTCTCCCTTTTTTATTTACACAAAACCTTAAATCAACGATGCATGTTCTAACAATTCTGCAAGTGCTTGTGTGCTAACTGTATGCGTGAGTGCTGAAATATGCGAGCGCTGAAATCTGTTTCACGTGCGTGGTGAAATGTAAACTGCAAGTGCTGAATTATGCGATGTTAAGTATGTGCAAGTGCTGAACTGTAAACGTGTGTTATGCGTGCTAAAATAATGCGAGTGCTGAATGAATAAAAGAGATACGATACGCAGCAGATTTGTTTCTGGAAGTTCGGACCTGTTGTGAAATGGGTTTGATTCACTCGCTAAACAATTTAGCTTAACTCACAAAATGTGCGAGTGTGTGTGTGAGAATTACAGTGTAACTACAACTCTCGAAAGATACATCTCACACACTAGGGATATGCTCCTAAACGAGCTAATGAAGATTCAACAGTCGACACTACAATAAGCTCCTCTCTAGAATGATTGTCGACTGCTTCATCTTCCAGTGTTCTTTCCTCTGCTGGTGCACTGTGCGATCAACGTGTTTCTGCAACAGTGCTACAGTAATCAACGTCTTCCTTCAAATCTTCTCGTTTATATAGCTTCTGTTCGAATATAGCCGTTAGATAAATTCCAAATCTCTTCTGCGCTTGTCAAGGCTAATTCGTCGTCTTCTTTCCATATCCGTGCAACGCTCCTCTGTAAATTGTACTATTTCCCAGAATAGTACAATTCTTGTTCCCTTGAATTGAGGCAATTTGCACGACTTAATCTCAACCATTGATTCTTCCATCTTGAGCGTTGATTGCGTTGAATGGCTGAATATTATCCAACAGATTGTTCAACAGCTGTTCGCTCATCTGTTGTCTTTTATTTGTCACAACACTTCGCGCAACAGTTGTTTCTTTGTCGACTGGATACTTTGCGCCTGGTTGCCACGCTTCGCTACTTCTGCTTTTCTTACGTCTGGATACCATGTCGACTGGATATGCAATAGCACTGAAGCTCGCGACTGGATCCACTGTAGCTCGCGACTGGTACATCATCTTGCGACTGGATGCATATCAACAGCTGGTCTACTGTAGCTCTCGTCTGAATGTACTGTTGATTGCGTCTGGATGTACTTGCAGCTGGTTGTCCAGTCTTTGGTCGTGAAAAGCTTGCGACTGGATTTCCCAACGACTGGTTAGATCAAACGATTTGAAGCTCTCTGCTGATTGTCACCATCGCAAAATCCTTCGACTGATTCTTAGTGCGAAGGCAAAACGCTGTCGTTCCAACTTATTCGAACGACATCGTTTTTCTATCGCCAACTCCAAACACCAACTGCTGGTTGTACTGCGACTCTCTGCTGATAGATCTTCCTGTACGACGTCGCTTCTCTCTTGCGCTTCTCTTCACAACTGCTGATAGCTTTAGCTCAACTGCTGATCACTGAAGCTTCCTGTTGAATGATGACATCACTGCTGATTTCATCTACGCTTAGCGCTCCAGTTGATCTTTATCGTTCCAGCTCCATCTTGCGACTCTTCTTAGCTTCTGTTCCAGCTGGTCCTTTCGCACCAGCTGATCTTTCTTCATCTGCTGAACATGATGTCGTCACCGATTACATCATCATCGATGGTCCACTTAGATGTTCCAGCTGGTTCTCTTTTGATGTACCAGCTGATCCATCTTCTTCTTCTAGCGCTTGCAGCTGGTTCTTATCGTTCCAGCTGATTCACTATGCTCCAGCTGGTTCAACTTGGCCTCCGCCTGATTTCGAACACCTGACTTAACTTTGGACGTCTCCATTGCTAATACAGCTGCCGATTACAATGATTAACAAAACCAACTGCTGAACTTATATTGTGAACCATCGGCTGGACAAACTTCTGCTACTGTTCATCTTCTTCTTCGATCTGAAATCTGCACACTTAAGTGGAATTGTTAGAAACACAATAACAGGTTTTGTGTAATTCAAAACTTAATCAGGATCTGTCAAAACAGATCCATCAATCTCTCCCTTTTTGATTTACACAAAACCTTAAATCAATGATGCATGTTCTAACAATTCTCTCCTTTTTTGTGGGAATCAAAAAGAGATCGAACTGCTGGTCTTCCCGATATTTAAAACAAAACTCTCCCTACACTGTTACAACAAAAACAACGTAACATAAGGATTTTTAAAATTTGAAAAACAAAACCAGCTTTTGGGAAGCACCGTATGCAAAAGCTATATGATTTTGAAAACTGGAGCTGATGCATAACTCAAATTTATCAAAGACAGTGACGCCACTCTCCTTGTCTTTTATAACATGAGCTCAAATAATTTAAAAACAAAATTTTGGCACCAGCTGGAAATCCGCAAAACAGAACATTAAAAAAAGAATCATAGCACTTAGAACATTGTTTCAAATAGCAAGTGCTACTGAGTTGCTTATGTATGCAGAACCAGTAAACAGAGAACAACTCAGATTTTCATACTTCTATTTCGTCCCATGTGCTTGTCACCGAGCCTCGCTCCAAGTGATCTTACAGCACAACGAAAATAGAAGCTTGGCATCCGCACGGGACTCGTGCATCCCGTGACAGTTCATCAATAGAAAACCGGTTCTATATTAAAACAGATTAACTGGCCTTCATAAACAAGCTTCTCAAAACAGTTAAAATATTAAAAATATAGCACGTGTTTTAAAATTAGTGCTCGTTCAAGAACAACCTGCTCTGATACCAATTGTTGGTCCCAGAAATAGGATCACTAAGTAAATAGGAGTTCAGAAGGGGGGGGGGGTTGAATGATGTGACGCCCGAACCCAACGGGGCCACGAGAATTGGGATAAATAAAAATTTTCTAATAAAAGAAGGACTAGAAGACAATTCGCTATAGGCTGTATTTCCTATAACTTGAAAGAAACAAAACAAACAACAATATCAAGGACCAGCAGGTACCTAACTCACGCGCTAACTACTAAAAACATTTGCGGAAAAACAGTTTGTATTGATAATTGCACTTGCGATTTACAACAGCTGATATTTTAAGTAATCATACAACCGTTGCTACTGATCTTAATACAGTACAAATTAAATCAAAACACTACAGCTGAGACACGAAAAACCGTAAGGCCTTGGATAAACACAACACCCAGCTGCTGGTCTCAAGTTTCACCTGCTGTCGTTCTTCAGCTGTCGTACCTGCACCATTTTAAAAGCTAGTGAGCCTAAAGGCTCAGCAAGTAAAA
>KQ987876.1:152483-169951 GCA_001598015.1 Dorcoceras hygrometricum
CGGATGCTCGGACTCACCCAAGCTACCTACATCGATACCATATTTAAGCGGTTCTCTATGGAAGAGTCCAAGAGAGGACAGCTACCTATGTTCCACGGGGTCACTCTATCTAAGTCTATGTGCCGAAGACTGATGAGGAGATAGAGAGTATGACACGTGTGCCATATGCCTCGGCAATAGGTAGTATTATGTATGGCATGATCTCACTAGACCGGATGTCGCATATGCTCTGAGTGTCACGAGCCGATACCAGGCCAACCCCGGCCAATTGCATTGGAAGGCTGTGAAGGATATTCTTAAGTACTTGCGAAGGACTAAGAATATGTTCATGGTCTATGGGGGTGGTGAACTGAAATTGGAAGGCTACACTGATTCTAGCTTCCAATGTGACGTGGATGACTCGAAGTATACCTCTGATTTGTATTCATGCTCAATGGAGGTACTGTCTCTTGGAAGAGTTCCAAGAAAGACACCATCGCGGATTCAACCACTGAGGCTGAGTACATCGCAGCATCAGCTGCTGCTAAGGAGGCGGTTTGGATGAGGAATTTCGTCCAAGAGTTGGGCGTCATTCCTGATGGAGTTGGTCCAGTCCCGGTGTACTGCGACAACAAGGGTGCCGTTGAACAAGCAAAGGAGCCTAGGTCTCACCAAAGATCCAAACATATACTGAGGAAATACCACATAATCCGGGATATTGTGGCTAGAGGTGACATAGCAGTTGAGAGAGTCGCCTCTGCGGACAACGTTGCTGATCCAATTACGAAGCCCTTGCCAGGACCGTTGTTTGAAAAACATCGTGAAACAATGGGACTGCGTCTGATGAGTAGTTGGCTATAGGGCAAGTGGGAGATTGTTAGAGTAGATGCCCAACTAGCCAACTTGTGGCGTGTGAGTTTTATAGACTCTTGTATGAAACGATCTTTATATATGATATTCGCATTTGTTTATGGCGTTCTTTATTTTCATTATGATTATAATGTTAACAATTGTGTTGGATAAAGACCTAGAATGCACCATAGTGTATGTTAGATGTGATAGTGGGTATGACGGCTATCATGAAACACATCTAATATTCACTGTGTATTCTGAACTCGTTACTAGTCGATTGGGCTGTCAAATTGAAGATAAGGCCGCCCGAGCTAGAGAATAGCATCTGCGATGTGAATTACAATGTTTCATTGGTAGGGAACATTGTGATGTTCTGAGCATGCAGATGGATAGTGACCTGGTGATCTATCGAACTACCCTCGTTCGGACTTTCCAAGTGGTTACCATTTGTCGAGTGGATAAGTCCGAGGTCTTGGTTGTACTGATTAGTCCTCACTACTCGAAACGTCATTGAGGCTCTACATGATAGGCCTCTCACTTTGACCAGTTTGCCGACTCACTTGGGGTCATTAGGCGACGGGATTGGGTGAGGTCCCGATGCATGTAGGAGTCGATGCTTCGTTGTCGAGAATTCACCGCTCGCTCTCATGCGTGGATATCCTATGCTATCTGAGGGGATAATAGTGTATAAATCTCTGACCAGAGTACTAGAAGTGTTTTATGTAAATGGGTTTACCTAGTAACACTCGCGATGTCACTATTCGATCTCCAAGATGTATGCATAGCTATCGGATCTATAGCAACTCTCGATTTACCAATGGTCGTTGATCTGATCGGGATATATGTGTTGAAAGGACCGTACTATACGCTAACCACTGGTTCTTGCAGGCACTATCAGTGATACCTAGGGGATCATGGGGCGATGTTGCTAGGCGCTTTACCATGATCCGTTGGGCAAGTCCGAAATTGTGATTTCGGAGCCGCAATGGTTGTGGGCCCACGACTAGCTGTATCCCTGAACCATTGAGGGTCACACAAGTACTGGATTCATGATTCCCGCACGGAAACTGAGCTCAATATGTTGAGCACTTGAAGAGGATTTTTGGGAGTGCGACTTTCTAAAAGTCAACAGGGGTCAAATTGCAATTTCCCGCTGTTGAGGGGCAAAACTGTCTTTTTGGACTATGTATCTGGAAAATTGTTTTTCACATCATAATATTCAGTTTTTGAAACTGAGTCGATCGGTCCGATCTGATCTCGATCGGAATTATGATAAAACCACAGTGAATTAAACGAACCGAATGTTCATATGGACCTGGGTTTGACCCAGGTCCAATGGGCCGGTTCAAGCCCATGTATATTGATTATATACTAAATATTGATTAGGGCTTTGATCACTCAAGACTAATACTCTAAACCCTAGCCTCCATATACCTAAGAAACGGCCGCCCCCTTCCTCTCATAGCGACGCCGCCGCCGGCCACTCCAAGCACCGCCGCGGGCCGCCGCCCTTCGCCGCCTCTTGCCGTGATCGGACTTGTTCCGATCAGCTTGACGAGGAGTTTCCGTCCGTGCTAAAATCCGTCACATCTTCTAGTGCAGATTGACGGAGGAAGAATGATTCCGGTCGTGGACCTGATTGGAGAATCTACCGCCACCTACCGTGAAGAGCCAGTTTTCTTGTAAATCTGGTTGGAGCCAGGCGCCTAGACGCCAGCAAGGTAACTATCTACAAACACCCTATGAATGTTTGTAGATTTTATTGAATGTATTGAAAACTTTCCGGGCAACTTTTGTTTTTTCCACTGCGCCCCGGGAAGTGGGATCCGGATCCGCCACCGTATGCCAACAGGCCTGCTCCCTAGTGATGGCGTTAACCTGAGCATGCTGGGGTCCAGAGTAGAAAAGCTGAGACGACTGCCCAAAACGCGAAGGTACATGCTGCTAGAAAGGCCTGAACTGAGTCTCACCCAACCGGGGCTGCTGAAACTGAGGGGAACGACCCCTAGACTGACCTCCACGACCTTGAGGCTGGGCGCTGAGACGACTGCCCAAAACGCGAAGGTACATGCTGCTAGAAAGGCCTGAACTGAGTCTCACCCAACCGGGGCTGCTGAAACTGAGGGGAACGACCCCTAGACTGACCTCCACGACCTTGAGGCTGGGCCGCGGTCTGCTGAAATCCAGCTGACGGACACACTCTAGAAAATTATCCGTACTGACAACAAATGTTGCAGGAGCCCTACACACCAACACACTGGGTAGAAGGATGCTTTCCACCACAAAAACCACAAAACGCAGCCTGAGAACCACTGCTACTCGAGCTGCCCAAACCAGAAGAGTCAGAACCCAACTTCTTCTTGAATTGCTGACCGTGGGGACGAAACCTCTGACAGCCAGACTGCTGTGCCACCTTTGGCTGCTGCTACTGCTGGGGCTGATGGGTTGACTGGGAGGACTGTGAAGACTGTGCTCCCTGAATAGCAGGACGACCACCCTGTGCTGCCTGCTGCCTACGAGCACGACGACTACGCAAACCTTCCTCAATGTCGATGGCACTATCCACTGCCTCAGCGTAAGTCTTGGGTTTGCTGGTCAGCACCATCTGATACAGCTCTTCATTCAAGCCCTCAAGAAATGTAGTCCGCTTGGCCCTCTCCCGGCCAGAAACATGGGGAAGGTATGCCAACAGAGAAGAAAACTTCCTAGCATACTCCCGGACAGACATCGAGCCCTGCTCCAGATGATCGAACTCCCACTCCCAGGCGTTCACATAAGACTCGGGTACATACTCCTGCCGGAAGGTCTGGCAAAAACTACCCTAAGAGATCCCAACGTCGGTCTCCAGCAAGGTACTCGAAGCTCCTCGCCACCAGCGCTCTCCCGCCTTCCTAAGCAAGAGGGTCCCTAAACTCAGTCGAAGATCATCATCATACTGAACCCGATCGAAAAGACCGATGATATTCCGGAGCCACGAGTCTGCATCTCCACTGGACTCATCACCATTGAAGACTGGAGGGTTCATCCTCTGAAACCGTGCTATCACGACATCCATCCTCTCCACAGGAGGTGCCGAAACCTCAACTTCCTCCTCGTCGCTAACACGAGTACGACTGCGAGCACTACGCCTATCCTCATCTGTCCTGCTGATTCCTCAAACTTCCCCCTACCTCTACCATGACATCTAGGCGGCATCTACGAAAACACTCAACAGGATCAAGCAAAACAGAACAGATACAGCATAGATAGCACATAACACAAATATGCAACACGTAATCACATAGATCAAGCACATGCAACACACAAATTTTCGCTTTTGTCCTGACGGTTTAAAACAATACAATTTAAAATAGCGTGATACTCAAAATATATCCCAGTTTATAAAAATAACCAAACGCGAGCTACCAGCCAACAACAACAGTAACAACAACAAAGCACAGGGCATGCCCTGGCTAACTATACTGATACATATAAATATGCTATAAGCTACTGGGATACTCTAACCACCTCCTGGGGCACCACCAGCTGGGTTAAAACCACGACCAGCTGTAAAACCTGGATTCCCTGAAAACAACACAAACAAGGAAAACAACCAAGCCCAGAGGTACATGGGGTCAAACCCCAGTACGGAGAGCAACTGAAACAGCTAAAGGAAATGCATAAGACAAAATGCACATGCTATGCATGAGACACCGGATAACAGCTGAAGGCTACAACCGAACAGGGAGCCAAGGAACTTAAACATAGCTCCAAATGATCTGCAACGAATCAGTGGCCACGGAGTGTGTTCAAAGTGTGGCAATGAGCCACTCGCCTTGACACAACACCCAAATACCAGATGCATCAAACAACTCAACCTGCCATTGCCTCGCCCATGAACTGTGGTAGTTAACCACTCGGCGCATGGCGGCTAACAGATCCCAGCAGGGAGATGAGAGTGCGGTATTGCCGCTCGCCCTTGCATCCTGGTAAGAAACAACAGCAATACAACGGAATACAAAGCAATGGCTGCAACAGAGATATGAATGCAATATGGGAAATGCGTGTATGCATAAACATAGCAGCTAAAACAGCAATCACATATGCACACGGCAACATCCACGGAAATGCACAAGCAGCCATCTAACATTCAATCTCACACCAATTCCCAGCTACATCAAGCTCAAATCCGTACCTCAATACTGCGCAACAATTACCACAAATGGATCCCGAGAAATTTGGTTAAAAGCCTGCTAAACAACAAAGTATAATTCTCAGGGATGCTAACAGAAGCTCACGGCTGGGAGCCACGCTCAAACAACGCAATTACTACCAAAACAACTCAACAGGAAGATCAATTCTATGCTAGAAACAAGATCTCATCAAATAAACGAAGTTCTACCTGAACTACGAAATGCACGAGCTAAACCAGCAACTTCGTGCTTCTACTCTAGCCCACAACAGCCTCCAAAAATGGTATAGGATGAAAGAGCTTCTCGAGTGGAGTCCAACGCTACCTCAAACGTATCAAACAATGGCCGGAGACGACAGGAATTCGCCGGAGAAACTCACGGTGAACAGTACTAGGGTTCGAAGAACAGAGGTCGACAATCGAGAGAATATTTCGCTAAGTATGGGATCTGATATCTCAAATCGAAGATCAAGTCTTCCTTAAATACACGCGTGAAAGCTGGTAACAAGTCCACCGACAAAACCAGAACGACGCATAACAACCCAACGACTGGTTCTCAAATACAAAAGCTGGATTTTCTAACACTCAAAAGCTGGTACCAGAAGTTGCATCAAAACTCTGCGTTCCAACTTATTAAATGGCATCGCATAACTTACGCCATCAAATCCGGTCGCTAACTTTCGCGCAAAAGCAGTAGCAAGCTACAGTAGATTTGACCATCGTTGACATCTGCTCTCAGCTGGATAACCTGACGCAAGATACAGGAGCGTTGACTGGCGTTGACGTCTGCTTCCAGCGATAACACCAGACGACACACACGTGAACAGATCTCTTGCAGCTGGTACCAGACGCAACACTCAAAACGGCGTCGCACCAACTTATCAAAAAGCTATCGTTTTGCCCTCAACAAACAAAATAAAGCAGCGGCTGGATTCAAACACGCTACCAGACTCCACTAAAACACAATGCATCCAGATTTCATAAAAACGAAGGCGTATCGAAATCTCGCGCTACCAATTAAACGTTGCGACTGGATTTCACCACCGACCAGCTTCCACAACAAAACCAACTTTCACCACAAAATAACAAAAATACGAAAACTTCCAAAATTGCTTTAAATGTGAAATCTGACCCGAAAATACCAACCAATCTTCCAAACAGAGATCTGAACCACCAGAAATCTCTAAAATCCGATTAATCCAACAATTAATCTTAATTAACTTTTTAGGTCTCACATATATTCACATGCCTATCTCAAAAATGTAATCACAAGCTCAATTTGTACGCAACTCCTGACCAACAATACCTCAAGCAGCTCGCAGGAGAAGAACAGAACACCAACACCAGACAGCTCATGTTCTGAAACCAACAACTCTGACAAACTCTCTGATATTTTTCCCCAGCTCTCGTGGAAAATCTCGATAGAGACGCTCAGTTGACCACCAAGCTACAACCTGCTCAACTATAAAAAATCAGCTCGGGGACAGACTATGACAGAAAATAGGGACGAGATCTACCAGCTCAACCCAGCTCGAACCTACACCCAAATTACGATTACAGGTTCTAATCGAAGCTAACGACAAGAAATAACACTTACCCGTAGATGCTACCTGAGCCCAAAGACAAACTCTACGAAAATCATGAAAATTCGTACGCCTTGACTATCGTCGTGCTTGCTCTTCGGACAAAACAACGGTTCCAAGAATGCTATAGAAAGGACAAACTTGAAGAGAGGAACCCAAGGATACCAGCCTTACTTCAAGCTGAGACGTCTACCACCGACAATCGGAGAAGATACGGTTCGTTGAACAGTAAAAAGTGTTTTGTGACAAGGTAAGAATTCAAGCTCTCGAGGGAAGAAAAAATATCTAAGTGTTGGAAAATAATGGCTAACACTTGGTCAAATTCAATATAGAACTTAAGTCCCCGCAATCTGATCTACAGTAGCCACCGACCAGCTCAGGTATCAAAGCTGATACCAGCTTAGGCTTGTAGCTCAGCATGCTTACAAAATCATCTTGCGCACACAAACAGATCAGATCGCTCATCGTATCAGATCACGCACTCAGATCAGATCGTGCAATACCCAGCTCATCTTGGAGCTAACGTATTGGATTGTGCCTCATGCACAATAACCTCAGATCGCACTTACTCAGATCTCGTACCGACCAGATCATGCTCATAGACACAGGTCAGCTCTAGCGCGCTAAATAGCTCTCGTGCACTAAACAGCTCTCACGCACTACTTAGCTCTCACGCACACATTGCGCGCTCTCCAACACAGGAGAATAATATCAGCACATCAAATCTGACCAGACAAAATAGTTCACACCACGCACAACAGTATCAGATCACATACTGGTCAGCTCACGCACTCCAACAGCTCTCACCCGATACGGAAGTCACCAATAGTTTTCACCACAACTGTGTTTTTCCATCAGCTTTCACCCAAGCTGATTTAACCAAACAACACAGCACAACATCCCTGATCTCACTACTCAGCTCAGAACGCTGCGTAACTCCCCAAGTTGAATCCAGTTACGCCCTAATACTCAAATTGATATCAGTCAGCTCTCACTATCCAGATCAGGTTGCGCGTTCAGACCAGCACATAGCATTCAGCTCAAATTACGGTCTTCAGAACATTATGTGCTATTTGGATCAGCACGCACCTCAACTGCTTAGGTTACTCTATCCAGTATGCATCACTCAGGTCAGCTTGCGATGTCCTATTCAGCTATGACAACCAAAATAGTTATCGATACTCCCATATCACAGCGCACATACTTGGAGCAGCTTGCGATAGTCAACTCAGCTCATGACGGTCAACTCAGCTCATGATCTCAAATCAGCTCACGTTGCTGCTCCATGCTAAAAGATACTTCTTGACTCGCTATCAGCTCCGATCGCTGCACTGGACCCGCTCGCACTAAGCAGCAAAGGCTCAGCTCACAAGCTCAGCACGACCAAACATAGCACAGTACTTACCTATTAGCTTGCACCCGATCTGGTCAAATCCATCAGCTCACACTATGATACTTAGGACCAGTACGTATAACCACACCGGCAAGATTTTACGCTGAAACTCTCATTCATGCCCAGTTAATCCGAACTGAAGTTAGCTCTCCACCACACTCTAGTTAGCTTAAAATCCTAACATCAGCACAGACCACCCGATCAGTTCGCACCAGTGCTAACCTAAACTGAAACCCGAAACAGCTTTCACAATCAGCTTAGCATGGAACACAAGATCAGCTTGTGTCTGATCCAACTCAGCCCTATCTCTTTAAGCTGAATGAGCTCGACTGATTAACCACTAATCTAAATTGATTAAGCTACTAATTACCTTAGCTAATTACAATCCTCACATTTCTATCCTTATTTAAAATATTTCTTCCTCAAAATCAAACACAACACTCCGGACAAACGAACAAAGCACAACACAGACGGCCAAAAAGACACACAAACTGACGCAACCAAATCACAAAACAGACTAAACACCAAAAGGACACCAACATAATACATTGAAGAAATCAGTACTCAAAAGATAAGGTCACTCTTGTCTAATCTTTCCTGCCACTTCACAGGTAGACTCTTCTCTTCCATGTTTACTCCACAGCACCATAACTCAAGGTATGATCTTATTCCTCAATTGTTTTTCTTTCTGTCCAGAATCCTCACTAGTTAAACAAAGAAGCTCAGGGTCTGGTCCAGCTCAACCTCATCGGTGCTAAACTTGTAGAGGATCTACTCATATTTCCTCAGCCTTGACACATGAAACTCATCATGCATCAATGACAACTTAGCCGGCAACTGCAATCTAAATGCCAAAGATCCAATTCGCTCGATATTCTCACATGGAACGATGAATTCAAGAGCTAACTTACCCTTCATTATGAATCTCATCATGCTCTTGAAAGGAGAAACTCGCAGCAACACGATCTCTCACTTGAAATCAATCATTACAGCTTGCAGCATATCCTCTAAAGTCTGAATTGTCCACTCAGACTGGGGGTACTACGCTATAATCATGGCCAATCTAGGCCCAAAGCTGCCTACAAGCTCTTCCAAAACCAGGAAGTGATCCTAGAATATCTGTTGGACACTATAAAAACCAACACACCATGCAATCTCATCACATGGTCGACGTACAATCTCATTGTTTCCTTCCTAGAACACATCATAGCATAGGGAAAAAAGTGGCCGACTTAGACAATCCATCAACCATTACCCAAACTGCATCACAATCTCGACTCGAACGAGGCAAAAAGGGTTTTGAATCCATATCAATGTTCTCCCAATTCCATTGGGGCACCTCTAAACGCTGAATCAAACACCAGGTCTCATCCTCCAAGCCTTGACCTAATGTCAATTCAATCTTCGAGTCACGAATCCGGAATTATCGCTCTTCATGCCTTCCCACCAGAAGTGAGATCTCAAGGTATGGTACATCTTTTCTTTCCCAGATGCACATTGTGACGACTACAATTGGTCTCTTTCAGAATGGTCTCCTTCGAATTGATCAGGTTCAGAACCACCTGTATCCCTCAAAACCTCAAAAATCATCTGTGGTTCAATCCGAGACGAAGAAACTACGAAGAATTCATCACCAGGCTGCAAACGCCATCCTGAAGTTCACAAATGCTCGTGAACATCCGAATACGCAACGCTGCTAGCATCGTAGGCTGGACATTCCTATGACAACATCTACAACTAGGTTCATTTGCCCAGGCTGGTACTAAATCTCTCAATCAAAATCTTGAGCAACTCCATCAACCTACGTTGCCTCATATTCAAATATGATTGAGTGAAGATATACTTCAAACTCTTATGGTTGATGTAGCTCACAATTTGCTTTCCATACAAGTAGTGGCGCCAAATCTTCAAGGAAAACTCGATGGCAGCCAATTCCAAATCATTAACGGGATACCTAGTCTCTTGAGGCCACAACCATCCAGACGCATGAGCTAAAACTCGCTCGTTTTGCATCAACACGCAATGCAAACCACTCAAGGAAGCATTATAGCATCCCAAGGTGACATAATCGGTCTGATGAAGCCCTTCTATGACAAATCTCGCAACTAAATCTTAAGTGCCCTCAGTTCGACTAGAGCCAAACAATGAGTAGCTCTAGAAATTGGGCTAGTCTCTGGAACCAATCAAAGCTGAAATCAATCTCTCGTCTAGAATAAATCCAAGAATCTCATCTAAAAAGACGCCGGGAACTCGCGAACAACGAGAATGTCACCACTCTCTAACCGAGGGTGAGAAGTTACATTAAAGCATGCATCAAATATCCTGAGCTCTCGAGTGACAAATAGCGAAACATCTCCAAGGAAAATCAAATTCGCATAGACGCATTCTCATCAAACTTAAAAACACAACCCAATGCTACCTACGGTACATCAATCTCACACCGGCAGGAGTAGAAACAAACATAGCATCACACAAAGGGGTAGAACTCAACCCAAACTCATACACAACAATCAGATAAAAACAAGTGTGATGCTCCAGTGTCAAATAAAACTCGTGCAGGATAATAAAAGGTAATACAAGTACCTGCAAATACTCCTTCGGGCATATCATAAGCCTGCTCTCTAGACATCACATTCAATTGAGCCCGTTGAGATCCCGAGCGCTGAGATTGGGAAGGCCCTCTGAACCTAGACGCTTTCGGTGGCTGACAACCTGATTGCTGCGGCTGAGTAGGGGGATACTATCTCCATGAAGTGTTGGGAAAAGCTGTGGCGGATCCGGATCCCGTCTCCCGGCGGCACAGCGGAAATTTAAAATTAGCACCGGGAAACGTTCAATACAATAAAACAAATAAACAAACCATTCATAGGGGGTTCTTTGATTGTTACCTTGCTGGCGTCTAGGCGCCTGGCTCCGACCAGTTTCACGAGGAAACCAGCACTTCACGGTAGGCGGCGGTAGATTACGTCTAATCAAGTCCACGACCGGATTTGATCTTCCTTCGATCAGCCTGCACTAGAAGGCTGATGGATTTTATCATGAACGGAATCGCCTCATCGCAGTGATCGAAACAAGTCCGATCACGTAGAAGACGGCGAGAGGCGGAGACCGGCGGCGGCGCTTGGGACGGCCGACGGCAACGTGTGCAAGAGGAGGTGGGGGGCGGCCGTCCTTTTGTGAATGGAGGCTAGGTTTAGTTATGATGCATGTGTTGTGCAACCGTAGGTTCAAGACTATGTATAGGTGTGATGGGCTTGAACCGGCCCATTGGACCTGGGGCAGGCCCAGTCCAACGTATGAACATTCGGTTCATCTGCATCACCGTGGTTTCATCATAATTCTGATCGACGATCAGATCAGACCGATCGACTCAGTTTCCAAAACTGAATATTATGATGCAAAAACAATTTTTCAGATTACTTAGTCCAAAATGACAGTTTTGCCCATCAACAGTGGGAAATCATGATTTGACCCCTGTTGACTTTTAGGAAGTCGTACTTCCAAAAATCCTCCTCCTATGCTCCACATTGAGCTCAGTTTCCGTGCAGGAATCACGAATCCAGTACTTGTGTGACCCTCAATGGCTCAGGGATACAGCTAGCCGTGGGCCCACAACCATTGCGGCTCCGAAATCACAATTTCGGACTTGCCCAACGGATTATGGTAAAGCGCCTAGCAACATCGCGCCATGATCCCCTAGGTATCACTGATAGTGCCTGCAAGAAGCAATTGGTCGTGGTTAGCGTACAGTACGGTCCTTTCAATCCATATATCCCGATCAGATCAACGACCATTGGTGAATCGAGAGTCGCTAGAGATCCGATAGCTATGCATACATCTTGGAGATCGAATAGTGACATCGCGAGTGTAACTAGGTAAATCCATTTACATAAAACACTTCTAGTACTCTGGCCAGAGATTTATACACTATTATCCCCTCAGATAGCATAGGATATCCACACATGTAAGCGAACGGTGAATCCTCGACAACGAAGCATCGACTCCTACATGCATCGGGGTCTCACCCAACCCCGCCGCCGAATGACCCCAAGTGAGTCGGCAAACGGGTCAAAGTGAGACGCCTATCATGTAGAGTCTCAATGACGTTTCGAGTCGTGAGGACTAATCAGTACAACCAAGACCTCGGACTTATCCACTCGACAAAAGGTAACCACTTGGAAAGTCCGAACGAGGGTAGTTCGATAGATCACCAGGTCACTATCCATCTGCATGCTCAGAACATCACAATGTTCCCTACCAATGAAACATGGTACTTCGCATCGCAGATACTAGTCTCAAGCTCGGGCGGCCTTATCCTCATTTTGACGGCCCAATCGACTAGGAACTAATTCAGAATACACAGTGATTATTAGATGTGTTTCATGATAGCCGTCATACCCACTATCACATCTAACATACACTATGGTGCATTCTAGGTCTTTATCCAATACAATTTTTAACATTATATAAACATAATGAAGATAAATAATGCCATAAACAAATGCGAATATCATATATAAAGACTTTCATATACAAGAGTCTATAAACCCACACGCCACAAGTTGGATAGTTGGGCATCTACTCTAACAATCTCCCACTTGCCCTAAAGCCAACTACTCATCAGACGCAGTCCCATTGTTTCGCGATGTTTTTCAAACAAGGGTCCTGGCAAGGGCTTCGTAAGTGGATCAGCAATGTTGTCCGCAGAGGCGACTCTCTCAACTGCTATGTCACCTCTAGCCACAATATCCCGGATTATGTGGTATTTCCTCAGTATATGTTTGGATCTTTGGTGAGACCTAGGCTCCTTTGCTTGCGCAACGGCACCCGTGTTGTCGCAGTACACCGGGACTGGACCAACTCCATTAGGAATGACGCCCAACTCTTGAACGAAATTCCTTATCCGAACCGCCTCCTTAGCAGCAGCTGATGCTGCGATGTATTCAGCCTCAGTGGTTGAATCCGCGATGGTGTCTTGCTTGGAACTCTTCCAAGAGACAGCACCACCATTGAGCATGAATACAAATCCAGAGGTTGACTTCGAATCATCCACGTCACACTGGAAGCTAGAATCAGTGTAGCCTTCCAGTTTCAGTTCACCACCCCCATAGACCATGAACATATTCTTAGTCCTTCGCAAGTACTTAAGAATATCCTTCACAGCCTTCCAATTCAATTGGCCGGGGTTGGCCTGGTAGCGGCTCGTGACACTCAGAGCATATGCGACATTCGGTCTAGTTGAGATCATGCCATACATAATACTACCTATTGCCGAGGCATATGGCACACGTGTCATACTCTCTATCTCCTCATCAGTCTTTGGACACATATACTTAGATAGAGTGACCCATGGCACATAGGTAGGTGTCATCTCTTGGACTCTTCCATAGAGAACCTCTTAAGTATGGTATCGATGTAGGTGGCTTGGGTGAGTCCGAGCATCCGTTTCGATCTATCCCGATAGATCTGTATTCCAAGAATATAGGATGCTTCACCCATGTCCTTCATCGCAAATCTACTAGACAACCAGACTTTAGTTGACAGCAGCATTCCTACATCATTCCCAATGAGTAGAATGTCATCAACATAAAGTACAAGGAATGTCACAGCGCTTTTAACTACCTTCTTATAAACACATGCTCCTCGGGATTCTTGATGAAACCAAATTCCTAAATTGTTTCATCGAATCTCAGGTTCCAACTCCTCGATGCTTGTTTGAGACCGTAGATCGATCTCTGAAGCTTGCATACCTTATGCTCGCATCCAACAGATGTGAAACCCTCAGGCTGCGTCATATAGATCTCTTCCTTAATGTTTCCATTAAGGAACGCAGTTTTCACATCCATTTGCCATATCTCATAGTCGTATCATGCGGCTATGGCAAGTAAGATTCTAATTGACTTGAACATTGCGACTGGCGAGAAGGTTTTATCATAGTCAACAACTTGCCTCTGAGTGTAACCTTTCACGACCAGTCGTGCCTTGTAGGTCATTACCTTACCATCAGGCCCAAGTTTTCTCTTGTATACCCATTTGCACCCAATAGGAACAATTCCTTCGGGAGGGTTAACAAGAGTCCAAACTTGGTTAGAATGCATTGAGTCAAACTCAGACTGCATTGCTTCAAGCCACAAATTATAATCAGCATCGGAAATTGCCTCCTTGAAAGTTCTTGGATCAGATCCAACAACTTGATCACTTTGATCATCTTCAAGGAGAAAACCTTATCTCTCAGGAGCCCTAGGAACCATTTCGGATCTCCTAGGTGCGACCATTTCTGGTACTGGCTCTGGAGGTGCAGGAGATTCACCTGGTACTTCAGTTGGTTCTCGAACCTCTTCGAATTCTACTATTTTGCCCTTTCTATCTAGTAGAAATTACCTTTCCATAAAGGTGGCATTCCTAGAAACTAACACTTTTGTTTCACTTGGATAGTAGAAGTAGTATCCAATGGAATTCTTTTAATACCCGACGAAGTAACATAAGATGGATCTCGTATCCAGCTTATCTCCCACTGTCTGCTTCACGTAAGCAGGACATCCCCAAATCTCTCATGTATGAGTACTTGGGTGGTTTGCCCATCCATATCTCATATGGAGTTTTATCCACTGCCTTGGTGTGGACATTGTTCAACAACATTACCGCCGTTTCGAGCGCATAGCCCCAAAACGAGGTAGGAAGTTCAGTGAAGCTCATCATAGATCGAACCATGTCCAACAAGGTTCGATTACGACGCTCCGCTACACGATGGATCTCGTATCCAGCTTATCTCCCACTGTCTGCTTCACGTAAGCAGGACATCCCCAAATCTCTCATGTATGAGTACTTGGGTGGTTTGCCCATCCATATCTCATATGGAGTTTTATCCACTGCCTTGGTGTGGACATTGTTCAACAACATTACCGCCGTTTCGAGCGCATAGCCCCAAAACGAGGTAGGAAGTTCAGTGAAGCTCATCATAGATCGAACCATGTCCAACAAGGTTCGATTACGACGCTCCGCTACACCATTGAGCTGTGGTGTGGCCGGAGGGGTCCACTGTGCGAGAATACCATTCTCTTTTAGATAGTCTTGAAATTCAGCACTCAAGTATTCACCACCTCGATCGGATCGAAGTGCTTTAATACTTTTGCCTAATTGATTTTCTACTTCAGCCTTGAATTCTTTGAACCTTTCAAAGGATTCAGACTTGTGCTTCATTAAGTACAAGTACCCATACCTATAGTAATCGTCGGTAAGGTGATGAAGTATGTGTGACCGTACTTAGTACCAATACTAAATGGTCCGCACACATCAGTATGGATCAAATCCAATAGACCTTGAGCACGCTCACCCTTGCCCTTGAAGGGTTGCTTAGTCATATTTCCCTTAAGACAAGACTCACAAGTCGGTAGGGAGTTAATGTCTGACAGATCAAACATGTCACTCCTAACTAACTTGTTCATCCTACTTAGAGAAATATGACCTAGCCTAGCGTGCCAAAGTTGTGCTGGGTTCAGGTTATCATGTTTCCTTTTAATCGTTTTTGTATGTGCTTCGACATCACGAGTTGGAACGTATTTTAATTTTAAGGTGTATAAATCATTTTCGCGTTCCCCAATTCCAATCAAACATTCATTCTTGTAAATATTGCAAATCGAATTAGCAAACATACAAGAATATCCATCACTATCGAGCATAGAAACAGAAATAATGTTCTTTATTAATTCGGGAACAAACAAAACGTTTCGTAATAACAACTTAAAATCAGAAGACAGAAATAAATAGACATCTCCTATTGCTATAGCAGAAACTCTTGCTCCATTGCCAAGCCTCAAGTGGGTCTCACCCTCTCTAAGACGTCGGCTTCTTTTCA
Source organism: Dorcoceras hygrometricum (assembly GCA_001598015.1). Lineage (NCBI taxonomy): Eukaryota > Viridiplantae > Streptophyta > Magnoliopsida > Lamiales > Gesneriaceae > Dorcoceras > Dorcoceras hygrometricum. The sequence continues at coordinate 168,317 of KQ987876.1, forward strand.
TAACCTGCAAACCATTGCAGATATGAGATCCACATCCGGTATCAAGTACCCAAGAAGTCGAATTAAGAGACATATTTATTTCGATATAGAACATACCTTTCGCAGTTCGCAACTTCTCGAGGTACTCCTTGCAGTTCCTCCTCCAATGCCCAGGCTTGTGGCAGTGGTGGCAAACATCCTCAGATTTGTTCGGCTTGGAAGCCTTTGCCTTTGGCTTCTTAGTTGGCTTTTCCTCCTTCGCATGGGCAGAACGCTTCTTTCCCTTGCGTCTGGGCCCCTTCTTCGCAGAGGAAGAAGAGCCCATGAGGAGGACGGGCTTGTCCTTCTTTATGGTTCCTTCGAACACTACAAGCATGTTAACCACCTCTTCAAGGGTGGCTGCCAGCTTGTTCATGTTGAAGTTGACCACAAAGGGGTCGAATGCAGCAGGCAGTGAGAGGAGAATCACATCCACAGATAGCTCATGTGGAAGTGTGATATCAAGGCCCGACAGCTTTTCAACGAGCCCAATCATACGAACCCCCTGCTCACGGACCGAAGTCCCATCGCGCATGAGGCTCGTCATAAGCTCCTTGACAGTCGTGAACCTATCATGTCGAGAGTTCTCCCCATACAGTTCTTTGAGATGAAAAAGTATGTCAGCAGCATACTTTGTTTTCTCAAAGCGCCGTTGCATTTCGTTAGACATCGATGCCATCACATAGCATCGAGTCTTAAGCTCGTCGTCCCACCATTGCTGAAGCGTCACCAGCTCCTCAGGGCTGATATCAACAGGGGCTTCCTTCGGAGGACTCTTCTCTATCTTATAAAGAAGTTTCTCCGAAGCCAACACAATGTTGAGGTTTCGAAGCCAGTCTTGGTAGTTCAGACCGGTGAACTTGTTGCTATCCAGTATAGCAGCGAGTGGGTTTTTGATCGAAGACATTATATAAGCAGTTATACTGAAAATAAAACAGACAATCATCACTAACTATATAAAATAATCGCTAAGACATAAAACAAGGTCGTTAACTTTTATGAATTACCCTCCCACTATTTTAACGATTTCACCACCCTCTAATGAAATCGAGAAAGAAAGTTTCTTTATTGGGTACACGGAGCCCAATCAAGCAATCATGGATCCGAATAATATCAGTCATCCATGACCCCCAAAAGGTAGTTTCCGATTGCAACCGGTGCAACCTCCATGTATTCACCTCACCTCCAGTAAGGGCCCAATAATATGACGCCGTTTACTATCACGTGTCAAGATGACCCATCAATGTTGAGTCGTGAAGGACGGTCCCCTTAACATCCCCAATAATATGAGCAAACGTTAAAGGGAGTTCCAACCGAACTCACAACAATTGTCAATGGCGTGGACAGCTTTCCGGCATACATGACCCCCTCAATAATATGAGCCGGGCCATGTATACGGGTAGCATCGGCGTACACCCATTGTTGATGGAAGGTAGGGATAAATTAAACAAATTTAAATTCCCTTTAGTTTATCGAATAAAATTTTATCTTGATATTAGTTTTAAATCATATTTAAAACGAGGGATTTTATTTTCGAAAAATTTGGTCTCATACAATATATTTTAAATCATATTTAAAACATGCGGATTCAACTAACTATATATCAATATATATAAA
>KQ987881.1:0-17607 GCA_001598015.1 Dorcoceras hygrometricum
GGCAATGGAGCTAAGGGTTTCTGCTATAGCTATAGGAGATATTTATTTATTTCTGTCTTCAAATTTTATGTTGTTGTTACGAGACGTTTTATTTGTTCCTGAATTAATTAAAAACATTATTTCTATTCCTATGCTTGATAGAGATGTATATTCTTGTATGTTTGCTGATTCGATTTGCAATATTTACAAGAATGAATGTTTGATTGGAATTGGGGAACGCGAAAACGATTTATACACCTTAAAATTAAAAGACGTTCCAACTCGCGATGTCGAAGCACATACAACAAAGATTAAATGGAAATACGATAACTTGAACCCAGCACAACTTTGGCACGCTAGGCTAGGTCACATTTCCCTAAGTAGGATGAACAAGTTAGTTAGGAGTGATCTGTTTGATCTGTCAGACATCAACTCCCTACCGACTTGTGAATCTTGTCTTAAAGGAAAGATGACCAAGGGCAAGGGTGAGCGTGCCCAAGGCCTATTGGATTTGTTCCATACTGATGTGTGCGGCACGTTTAGTATTGGTACTAAATATGGTCACACATACTTCATCACCTTTACCGATGATTACTCTAGGTACGGGTACTTGTACTTGATGATGTACAAGTCTGAATCTTTTGAAAGGTTCAAGGAATTCAAGGCTGAAGTAGAAAATCAGTTAGGAAAAAGTATTAAGGCACTTCGATCTGATCGAGGTGGTGAATACTTAAGTACTGAGTTTCAAGACTATCTGAAAGAGAATGAGATTCTCTCACAGTGGACCCCTCCGGCCACACCACAACTCAATGGTGTAGCGGAGCGTCGTAATCGGACCTTGTTAGACATGGTTCGATCTATGATGAGCTTCACTGAACTTCCTACCTCGTTTTGGGGCTATGCGCTCGAAACGGCGGTAATGTTGTTGAACAATGTCCTCACGAAGGCAGTGGATAAGACTCCGTATGAGATATGGATGGGCAAGCCACCCAAGTACTCATTTATGAGGATTTGGGGATGTCCTGCTTACGTGAAGCAGACAGTGGGAGATAAGCTGGATACGAGATCCATCTTATGCTACTTCATTGGGTATCCAAAGAATTCCATTGGATACTACTTCTACTATCTCAGCGAAACAAAAGTGTTGTTTTTAGGAATGCCACCTTTATGGAAAGGGAATTTCTACTTGATAGAAAGGGCAAAATAGTAGAACTCGAAGAGGTTCGAGATCCAATCGAAGTACCAAGTGAGTCTCCTGCACCTACAGAGCCAGTACCAGAAATGGTCGCACCTAGGAGGTCCGAAAGGATTACTAGGGCTCCTGAGAGACATGGTTTTCTCCTTGAAGATTATCAAGGTGATCAAGTTGTTGGATCTGATCCAAGAACTTTCAAGGAGGCAATTTCCGATGCTGATTCTAATTTGTGGCTTGAAGCAATGCAGTCTGAGTTTGACTCAATGCATGCTAACCAAGTTTGGACTCTCGTTAACCCTCCCGAAGGAATTTTTACTATTGGGTGCAAATGGGTGTACAAGAGAAAACTTGGGCCTGATGGTAAGGTAATGACCTACAAGGCACGACTGGTCGCGAAAGGTTACACTCAAAGGCAAGGTGTTGACTATGATAAAACCTTCTCGCCAGTCGCAATATTCAAGTCAATTAGAATATTGTTAGCCATAGCCGCATGGTATGACTATGAGATATGGCAAATGGATGTGAAAACTGCGTTCCTTAATGGAAACATTAAGGAAGAGATCTATATGACGCAGCCTGAGGGTTTCACATCTGTTGGAAGCGAGCATAAGGTATGCAAGCTTCAGAGATCGATCTACGGTCTCAAACAAGCATCGCGAAGTTGGAACCTGAGATTCGATGAAACAATTAAGGAATTTTGTTTCATCAAGAATCCCGAGGAGCCATGTGTCTATAAAAAGGTAGTTAAAAATGCTGTGACGTTCCTCGTACTTTATGTTGATGACATTCTACTCACTGGGAATGATGTAGGAATGCTACAGTCAGCTAAAGTATGGTTGTCTAGCAGATTTTCGATGAAGGGCATGGGTGAAGCATCCTATATTCTTGGAATACAGATCTATCAAGATAGATCTAAACGGATGCTCGGACTCACCCAAGCTACCTACATCGATACCGTACTTAAGAGGTTCTCTATGGAAGAGTCCAAGAGAGGACACCTACCTATATGCCACGGGGTCACTCTATCCAAGTCTATGTGTCCAAAGGCTGATGAGGAGTATGGCACATGTACCATATGCCTCGGCAATAGGTAGTATTATGTATGGCATGATCTCGACTAGACCGGATGTCGCGTATGCTCTCGACTAGACCGGATACCTTTCATTGTGTGTATAATGATTTACAATTGCGTTGAGTAAAGACCTAGAATGCACTAAAGTGTATGTTAGATGTGATAGTGGGTATGACGGCTATCATGAAACACATCTAATAGTCAATGTGTATTCTGAACATGTTCCTAGTCGATTGGGCCGTCAAAATGAGGATAAGGCCGCCCGAGTTCGAGACTAGTATCTGCGATGCGAAGTACCATGTTTCATAGGTAGGGAGCATTGTGATGTTCTGAGCATGCAGATAGATAGTGACCTGGTGATCTATCGAACTACCCTCGTTCGGACTTTCCAAGTGGTTACCATTTGTCGAGTGGATAAGTCCGAGGTCTTGGTTGTACTGATTAGTCCTCACGACTCGAAACATAATTGAGACTCTACATGATATGCGTCTCACTTTGACCCGTTTGCCGACTCACTTGGGGTCATAAGGCGTCGGGATTGGGTGAGACCCCGATGCATGTAGGAGTCGATGCATCGTTGTCAAGGATTCACCGCTCGCAGACATGCGTGGATATCATATGCTATCTGAGGGGATAATAGTGTATAAATCTCTGGCCAGAGTACTAGAAGTGTTTTAGGTAAATGTGTTTACCTAGTTACACTCGCGATGTCACTATTCGATCTCCAAGATGTATGCATAGCTATCGGATCTATAGCGACTCTCGATTTACCAATGGTCGTTGATCTGATACCAACTGGTTCTTGCAGGCACTATCAGTGATACCTAGGGGATCATGGGGCGATGTTGCTAGACGCTCTTACCATGATCCGTTGGGCAGGTCCGGAATTGTGATTCCGGAGCCACAATGGTTGTGGGCCCACGGCTAGATGTATCCCTGAACCATTGAGGGTCACACAAGTACTGGATTCGAGATTCCCGCACGGATACTCAGCTCAATGTGTTGAGCACGAGAAGAGGATTTTAGGGAGTGCGACTTCCTAAAAGTCAACAGGGGTCAAACCGGGGTTTCCCGCTGTTGAGGGGCAAAACCGTCATTTTGCACTGGGGTTCTGAAAAAACGGTTTTTCAGATCATAGTGTTCAGTTTTGGAAACTGAATCGCTGTCCGATCTGATCGGCGATCGGAGTTACGATGAAGTCTCGGTGGTGGAGATGAACTGAATGTTCATCCGTTGGACCCGGGCCCGTTGGGCCGGTCCAAGTCCAACACTTAAGTCTATATAATTAGACTTAACTTCAATTATAACACACTAGACAAAACTATTAACCGTAACCCTAATCAATAGCCGCCCCTCCTCTCTCTCAAAGAGCCGCCGCCGCCGCCTCTTCGCCGGAATTTTTCCGGCCAAATTTGACGAGGAGAATCCGTCCGTGCAGATCTCGTCAGCTCTTCTAGTGCAGGCTGACGAAGGAACCTAGTCTCCGGTCGTGGACCTGATTGGCATTAACTACCACAGTCTACCGTGAAGTGCCGGTTTCTTTACGAAACCGGTCGGAGCCAGGCACGAGTTGCCAGCAAGGTAGTGTTTTGAACACCCTATGAATGTCATAATTTTTGTATTATATCGTATTGATCGTCTCCCGGACATGTAATTTCTGTTCTTCCACTGCCTCGCCGGGGGGCATGATCCGGATCCCATCAGATCGATCATCCCAAAGTTTAATATATGTGATATATATGTTAGTTGAATCCGCATGTTAAATTATGATTTAATTATTGTTGAGACAAAATTTTTCAAAATTAAAATCCCTCGTTTTAAATTTGATTTAAAACTGATATCAAGATTAAAAGTTTATTCGATAAACTAAGGGAATTTAAATTTGTTTAAATTTTCCTACCTTCCATCAACAATGAGTGTACGTCGATGCTACCCGCATACATGGCCCGACTCATATTATTGAGGGGGTTATGTAAGCCGGAAAGTTGTACATGTCATCGACACTTGTTGTGAGTCGATTGGAACTCCCTTTAACGTTGGCTCATATTATTGGGGACGTTAAGGGGACCGTCCTTCACGACTCAACATTGATGGGTCATCTTGACACGTGATAGTAATCGGCGTCATATTATTTGGCCCTTACTCGACGTGAGGTGAATACATGGAGGTTGCACCAGTTGCAATTGGACTCTACCTTTTGAGGGTCCTGGTTGGCTGATATTATTCGGGACCATGATCCCTTGATTGGACTATGTGTACCCACTAAGGAAACCTGCTTTCTCGATTTCATTAGAGGGTGGTGAAATCGTTAAAATAGTGGGAGGATAATTCATAAAACTAAATGACCTTGTTTTATGTCTTAGCGTTTTTCATATATAGTTACTAATCCATGTCTGTTTTTCTTTTCAGTATAAACTGCTTATAAAATGTCTTCGATCAAAAACCCACTTGCTGCTATACTGGATAGCAACAAGTTCACTGGTCTGATCTACCAAGACTGGCTTCGATAGAGGGTGGTGAAATCGTTAAAATAGTGGGAGGATAATTCATAAAACTAAATGACCTTGTTTTATGTCTTAGCGTTTTTCATATATAGTTACTAATCCATGTCTGTTTTTCTTTTCAGTATAAACTGCTTATAAAATGTCTTCGATCAAAAACCCACTTGCTGCTATACTGGATAGCAACAAGTTCACTGGTCTGATCTACCAAGACTGGCTTCGAAACCTCAATATTGTATTGGCATCGGAGAAACTTCTCTATACGTTAGTGAAGAGCCCTCCGAAGGAAGCCCTTGCCGATATCAGCCCTGAGGAGCTGACAAAGCTTAAAAAATGGTGGGATGACGAGCTTAAGACTCGATACTATATGATGGCATCGATGTCCAACGAAATGCAACGGCGTTTCGAGAAGACGGTGTATGCTGCTGACATACATCTTCATCTCAAAGAGCTGTATGGGGAGAACTCTCAACATGAGAGGTTCACCACTTTCAAGGAGCTTATGACGAGCCGCATGCACGATGGGACTTAGGTCCACGAGCATGGGGTTCGTATGATTGGGCTCATGGAAAAGTTGGTGGGCCTTGATATCACACTTCCACATGAGCTGTCTGTGGATTTGCTTCTCCTCTCACTCCCCGCTGCATTCGACCCCTTTGTGGTCAACTTCAACATGAACAAGCTGGAAGCCACCCTTGAAGAGGTGGTTAACATGCTGGTCGTGTTTGAGAGGACCATAAAGAAGGACAAGCCCGTCCTCCTTATGGGCTCTTCTTCCTCTGCGAAGAAGGGGCCCAAACGCAAGGGTAAGAAGCGTTGTGCCCCTGCGAAGGAGGAAAAGCCCACCAAGAATCCCAAGGCAAAGGCTTCCAAGCCAAACAAGACTGAGGATGTTTGCCACCACTACCACAAGCCTGGGCATTGGAGGAGGAACTGCAAGTACCTCGAGCAGTTGCGAACTGCAAAAGGTATATTCTATATCGAAATAAATATGTCTCTTAATTCGAATTCTTGGGTACTTGATACCGGATGTGGATCTCATATCTGCAATGATTTGCAGGTGATGACAAGAAGCCGACGTCTTAGAGAGGGTGAGACCCACTTGAGGCTGGGCAATGGAGCAAGGGTTGCTGCAGTAGCTATAGGAGATGTTTATTTATTTCTGTCATCGAATTTTAAGTTGTTATTGAAAGATGTTTTATTTGTTCCCGAGTTAATAAAGAACATTATTGTTGTTTCTATGCTTGATAGTGATGGATATTCTTGTCTATTTGCAAACTCGATTTGCAATACATACAAGAATGAATGTTTGATTGGAATTGGGGAACGCGAAAACGATCTATACATCTTAAAATTAAAACAAGTTCCAATTCACGATGTGGAAACACATGCAACAACAATTAAAATGAAAAACGACAGTTTGAACCCAGCACAACTTTGGCACGCTAGTCTGGGTCATATTTCCCTAAGTAAGATGAAAAAATTGGTTAGGAGTGACATGTTTGATTTGTCAGACATTAAATCCCTACCGACTTGTGAATCTTGTCTCAAGGGAAAGATGACTAAACAACCCTTCAAGGGCAAGCCTGAGCGTGCTCAAGGCCTATTGGATTTGATCCATACTGATGTGTGTGCCCCACTTAGCATTGGTACTAAGTACGGTCACACATACGTCATCACCTTTACCGACGACTACTCTAGGTATGGGTACTTGTACTTAATGAAGCACAAGTCTGAAAGAATTCAAGGTTCAAAGAATTCAAGACTGAAGTAGAGAATCAGTTGGGGAAAAGTATTAAAGCACTGCGATCCGATCGAGGTGGTGAATACTTGAGTGCTGAATTTCAAAACTATCTTAAAGAGAATGGGATTCTCGCACAGTGGACCCCTCCGGCCACACCACAGCTCAATGGTGTAGCGGAGCATCGTAATTGAACCTTGATGGACATGGTTCGATCTATGATGAGCTTCACTTTACCGACGACTACTCTAGTATGGGTACTTGTACTTAATGAAGCACAAGTCTGAAAGAATTCAAGGTTCAATGAATTCAAGACTGAAGTAGAGAATCAGTTGGGGAAAAGTATTAAAGCACTGCGATCCGATCGAGGTGGTGAATACTTGAGTGCTGAATTTCAAAACTATCTTAAAGAGAATGGGATTCTCGCACAGTGGACCCCTCCGGCCACACCACAGCTCAATGGTGTAGCGGAGCATCGTAATTGAACCTTGATGGACATGGTTCGATCTATGATGAGCTTCACTGAACTTCCTGCCTCGTTTTGGGGCAATGCGCTCGAAACGGCGGTAATGTTGTTGAACAATGTCCACACCAAGGCAGTGGATAAGACTCCATATGAGATATGGATAGGCAAGCCGCCCAAATACTCATTCATGAGGATTTGTGGATGTCCTACTTACGTGAAGCAGACAGTGGGAGATAAGATGGATACTATATCCATCTTATGTTACTTCGTTGGGTATCCAAAGAATTCCATTGGATACTACTTCTACTATCCCAACGAAACAAATTTTTTGTTTATAGAAATGCCACCTTTATGGAAAGGGAGTTTCTACTTGATAGAAAAGGCAATATAGTAGAACTCGAAGAAGTTCGAGAACCATCTGAAGTGCCAAGTGAGTCTCCCGCACCTCCAGAGCCAGTACCAGAAATGGTCACACCTAGGAGATCTGAAAGGATTCCTAGGGCTCCTGATAGATATGGTTTCCTCCTTGAAGATGATCAAAGTGATCAAACTATTTGATGTGATCCAAGAACATTCAAGGAGGCAATTTCCGATGCTAATTCTAATTTGTGGCTTGAAGCAATGCAATCTGAGATCGACTCAATGCATGCAAACCAAGTTTGGACCCTTGTTAGTCCTGCCGAAGGAATTGTTCTCATTGGGTGTAAATGGATATACAAGAGAAAACTTGAGCCTGATGGTAAGGTACTGACCTACAAGGCACGACTGGTCGCAAAAGGTTACACTCAAAGGCAAGGTGTTGACTATGATGAAACCTTTTCACCAGTCGCGATGTTCAAGTCAATTAGAATCCTACTAGCCATAGCCGCATGGTACGACTATGAGATATGACAAATGGATGTGAAAACTGCGTTCCTTAACGGAAACATTAAGGAAGAGATCTATATGATGCAGCCTGAGGGTTTCACATCTATAGGAAGTGAGCATAAAGTATGCAAACTTCAGAGATCGATCTACGGTCTCAAACAAGTATCGAGAAGTTGGAACCTGAGATTCGATGAAACAATTAAGGAATTTGGTTTCATCAAGAATACCGAGGAGCCATGTGTGTATAATAAGGTAGTTAAAAGCGCTGTGACATTCCTTATACTTTATGTTGATGACATTATACTCATTGGGAATGATGTAGGAATGCTGCAATCAACTAAAGTGTGGTTGTCTAGTAGATTCTCGATGAAGGACATGGGTGAAGCATCCTATATTCTTGGAATACAGATCTATCAGGATAGATCGAAAAGGATGCTCGGACTCACTCAAGATACCTAAATAGATACCATACTTAAGCGGTTCTCTATGGAACAATCCAAGAGAGGACACCTACCTATGTGCCACGGGGTCACTATATCTAAGTCTACGAGTCCAAAGACTGATGAGGAGATAGAGAGTATGACACGTGTGTCATATGTCTCGGGAATAGGTAGTATTATGTATGGCATGATCTCAACTAGACCGGATGTCGCATATGCTATGATTGTCACGAGCCGCTACCAGGCCAACCTCGGCCAAATTCATTGGAAGGCTGTGAAAATATTCTTAAGTACTTACGAAGGACTAAGAATATGCTCATGGTCTATTGAACTGAAATTTTAAGGCTACACTGATTCTAGCTTCCAATGTGACGTGGATGATTCGAAGTCAACCTCTGGATTTGTATTCATGCTCAATGGTGGTGCTGTCTCTTGGAAGAGTTCCAAGCAAGACACCGTTACAGATTCAACCACTGAGGCTGAGTACATCGCAGCATCAGCTGCTGCTAAGGAGGCGGTTTGGATAAGGAATTTCGTCCAAGAGTTGGGCGTCATCCCTGATGGAGTTGGTCCAGTCCCGGTGTACAGCGACAACACGGGTGCCGTTGCGCAAGCAAAGGAGTCTAGGTCTCACCAAAGATCCAGACATATACTAAGGAAATACCACATAATCCGGGATATTGTGGCTAGAGGTGACATAGCAGTTGAGAGAGTCGCCTCTGCGGACAACATTGCTGATCCACTTACGAAGCCCTTGCAGGACCGTTGTTTAAAAAACATCGCGAAACAATGGGACTGCGTCTGATGAGTAGTTGGCTATAGGGCAAGTGGGAGATTGTTAGAGTAGATGCCCAACTAGCCAACTTGTGGCGTGTGGGTTTTATTGACTCTTGTGTATAACGATCTTTATTTATGAAATTCACATTTCTTTTATGGCATTCTTTATTTTCATTATGATTATAATGTTAACAATTGAGTTGGATAAAGACCTAGAATGCACCATAGTGTATGTTAGATGTGATAGTGGATATGATGGCTATCATGAAACACATCTAATAATCACTGTATATTCTGAACTCGTTTCCAGTCGATTGGGCCGTCAAAATGAGGATAAGGCCGCCCGAGCTTGAGACTAGCATCTACGATGTGAAGTACCATGTTTCATTGGTAGGGAACATTGTGATGTTCTGAGCGCAGATGGATAGTGACCTGGTGATCTATCGAACTACCCTCGTTCGGACTTTCCAAGTGGTTACCATTTGTCGAGTGGATAAGTCCGAGGTCTTGGTTGTACTGATTAGTCCTCACTACTCGAAACGTCATTAAGAATCTACATGATAGGCGCCTCACTTTGACCCATTTACCGACTCAGTTGGGGTCATTAGGTGGCGGGATTGGGTGAGGCCCCGATGCATGTAGGAGTCGATGCTTCGTTGTCGAGGATTCACCGCTCTCTTTTATGCGTGGATATCCTATGCTATCTGAGGAGACAATAGTTTGATAAATCTCTGGCCAGAGTACTGGATGTGTTTTAGGTAAATGGTTTGCCTAGTAACACTCGCTATGTCACTATTTGATCTCCAAGATGATGCATAGTTATCGGATCTCTAGCGACTCTCGATTTACCAATGGTCGTTGATCTGATCGGGATATATGTGTTGAAAGGACCGTACTGTACGCTAACCATGACCAACTGGTTCTTGCAGGCACTATCAGTGATACCTAGGGGATCATGGGGCGATGTTGCTAGGCGCTTTACCATGATCCGATGGGCAAGTCCGAAATTGTGATTTCGGAGTCACAATGGTTGTGGGCCCACAGCTAGCTGTATCCCTGAACCATTGAGGATCACACAAGTACTGGATTCATGATTCCCGCATGGAAACTGAGCTCAATGTGTTGAGCATAGGAGGAGGATTTTAGGGAGTACGACTTCCTAAAAGTCAACAGGGATCAAATTGCGATTTCCCAAAGTTAAGGGGCTTAATTGTAATTTTGGACTAGGTGGTCTGAAAAATTGTTTTCGCATCATAATACTCAGTTTTGGAAACTGTGTTGATCGGTCCGATCTGATCGACGATCGAGATTATGATGAAACCACGGTGATTTAAATGAACCGAATGTTCATATGTACATGAGCTTGACCCAAGTCCATTGGATCGATTCAAGCCCATGTATGTTTTAAATACTAGACTTGGTCTAGGGCTAGATTACAACATAACTAACACATCATCACAACTCTCCAAACCCTACACAAAGCACCGCCCCTCCTCTCCATAAACCTCACGGCCGCCGGCCACCCCTTGCGCCGCCGCCGTCCGCCGCCCACCGTCGGTGATCGTGTCATCGGACTTGTTCCGATCAGCGTAACGAGGAGATTCCGTTCGTGCCAAATTCTTCAGGCCTTCTAGTGCAGGCTGACGAAGGAGTCGTGTTTCCGGTCGTGGATCTGATTAAGGAAGATCTACCACCTCCTATGCATGTTTTATGTTTGTATTAATATGTATTGAACGTTTTTCGGGGCAATTTTTAAACTTCCGCTGTGCCCCCGAGAAACGGGATCCGGATCCGCCATTGTCGCCAACAGAACGTTGGTCGCTTCAACTCCAGCAGCAGGCACACTAGGTAAGATCTGATTCTGCGTTGAGTCAAATTTAGTCAAATCGATGACTACTGGATTTAGATTACATGTCAGATCTTGTTGTGCATTGTTGTATGGTGTGTCCAGTGCTGGTTCCATCTCTGCTGAATGTCTTTGTGGTGCCACATCATCATCTGAGTCATCAATGCTGGATGATTCTAGACGTGTACTATGACGCCTAGGAATTTTCCTACCTAAATCTCATGCCTTACTATTTTATTTATTTATCCGCATGAGTTATGCTATTTGATTTATTTAATTCCGACATCGAGTTCTTTTTGAGATTCATGATTTAGATGATGCGAGTTTGGAAAGGAGTTGACGAGGACACCGATGACTCTTTTTTTAAAATTCATTCTCGAAGACATGTCCCATGCCTTGAAACTTTCTATTCTTAGAAGGTGAACATTGGAGAGAAATTTCGTTTTTGACATACTTCTAAATTTTTGCAAACCACGAGGGATTGCGAATTTCATTCTTATGGATGATTAGCACCATTGCTACAAAAAAATACAAGTTTCAACACACTTGCATCATTACTAAAAATCAAATCTTCTTACCTTATTTCAACCCCTTATTTTCGAAAATCATAGACTAGGAGGGGAGTTTATTTTTACCAAAATTTCTAAGTGTGGAGGAGTAGCACTTTTATCAATTTAAATAGAAACATTGAGTATTCCTTAAAAACACAACTCTTGCCACTAATCTACCTAATTATCCCTAAATTACCCTCACCAATCTATCTAATTATCCCTAAATTACCCTCACTAACCTACCACACCCTTACAAGTACACGTAAACAAATTCCCTCCCCCAAAACCCTAGTGCAAGCCTCCCTCCACATTCCTTAGTGCACACCTCCCTCTCCCCATTGCCTCTCCATTTTTGGTGGTGGCTCAAGGCTTCCCATTGGCTTGGTGTGGTGTCCCTTGTCTTCCTCAAAGCCTACATCACTTCTTGGTTGTAATTTTTTACAAATAAAGGCAAGTACAAAGCTTCCTTGAATGCACCATTCAAGCCTATGTATATGTGTGTGATGTTTATGATATGGTGATTGGATGAATCCACTTTTAATGCATATCTTACTGTTTAATGTAATTAATTCATGTATTTTGCAGCCTAGTTCAGATCTGGACCTTTGGTAAAGGAGAGGGTTAAGGCCGTTTGATGGGTGTCAGTGAGGTTGTGTTGGGGTTGTCAAGGGTGGATCTTGAAAGGAGGAGAAGTCTAGTATGGCTTAGGTTTCGATTCAAAGGGGTTAGCAGAGGTCCTAAGGTTCGTCCATGGGCTGTGTGAGGGGTAGGTCGGGTGCTGGAGTCAAGGGAAGGGGCTGGTTCGAAGTTGTGTTTCTAATCTCTCCCAGAATTGTTCCTGTGCGCGACCAGTAGGGTTGCGAGCGTCACTGTGGTCACCTCAGATATCGTTTTTGAATTCGGTTTGTTTCAGTAGCTATCGCATCGCGTTAGGGTTACTTGGGTCCAAGTTTGAGGTCATTTGGTTAATAAATGAATTTTATATGATTTTTACGGTTTTGTCGCGCAGAGTGGGTCCTTTCGGGGTATTTTCGGAAAAGTTGGGAAATTGAGTCCTAGGGGCTGCCAAAATTCATGAATGACTTTACCGTATGTTTTGAGGATATTATGAACTGCTTTTAAGAATTTTTAGCATTTATGAGATTTTTTATTATTTTAGAAAATTTAAGGCTTAGAAAATGATTTTTAGCATGTTTGACTATTTAAAGTGCATATGCTTACTTTTAAAGTATTTATGGGCAGACTGTTTTTGAGGTTATGGAATCTATTTAATTATTGAGGATTTGAGAAAATTATTTGAGGCAAGAATGAGGAAAAATGATTTTTGAACGATGAGACTTGATTGTGGTTTTTCTATGACGGATATGGGGTCGGGAGACGTTCCGCTTGCCATATCAAAATGATGGGTCTGGGCTTCAGATAAGTACTGAAGTGTCTTTCCAAACTGATGGGTCTGGGCTCCATATGAGTACTGGAGTGCCTTTCCAACCTAGTACTAGTGTTTATTAGCTTGATCAAGCGACTTGAGGTTGAGGGACCACAGTCGAGGAACGTAATTCACGAGATAAAAATGTTTTAGCAAATTTATTTTATGCATGCAAATGTTTTAATGTTATTGAGGATTTATATGCTTATACTTTTAAATTTTAGAAAAAGAAATTATTTTAAGTAGGACTATTTTAATTGCATGTGCATGTATTATTTATTATTCGTTATTCCTGTTTTGTTCTTGTTGAGTCTTTAGACTCACTATGCTTGTTGGATGTAGATGAGGCCGAGATCGAGATTGAGGGGCAGAATTCCTGAGCGGATTGCAGTCGGACTTGGCACCTACCCAGCGACCTATTGTTTCCGCTTAGCATTTTCAGTCTTTTTAGCATATGTCGACTTGTTTTGAGAAAAGTATATTTCCTTATGCATGAAGATTATTTTTACGACTTAGACAAATTTTAGCTATCATGCACGTTTATTTTGTTGGTTAAAACTTTTATTATTCGTAGAAACCTTATAACAATGACTTACTATTATTCCTTCATTTATAAATGTTTTTATCATGTGGGAGTTAGTATAAAATGAAAAAAAATATTCCTAGTCTTTTCTTTTCCGCAATTATGATCTCTTTTAAATTAAAAATAATGTAAGAGTGAGGGACGTTTCATGTACATAGATCGTTAAGGCTTGCAACTGAGTTGGATCTGAAGCTTGTCTCATCAAAGACAACATGAGCGGATTCTTCAACTGTTAGACTTCTGTTGTTGAGTACGCGATAGGCTTTGCTAACAGCTGAATAACCTAGGAAGATACCTGCATCAGATTTTGGTTCAAATGCGGTTAGGTGCTTTTTGCCATTATTATGAATAAATATCTGCACCCAAACATCTTGAAATAAGATATATCAGGTTTCTTGCCATGCCAGATATCATATGGGGTTTTATCATGCATCCTATTAATCATAGATCTATTTTAAGTTTAGCAAGCTGTGTTAACTGCTTCTGCCCAGAATTTTTGTGAAATACCAGAATAAGCAATCATAGATCTAGAAGCTTCTTTCAAAGTACGATTTCTCCTCTCATCAAGCCCGTTCTGCTGAGGAGTTCTAGCTGCCGAAAGCTCATGCTTTATCCCAATGTCTTTTAAATAAGAAGTTAATTTATGATTCAAAATTCAGTACCACGATCACTTCTTATCCTGTTGACTGTACAAGATCTGTCATTTTGCAAACGTTTTAAAAGGCGTATCAGCTGGTCAGTGGTATCAGATTTTGCTTTTAAAAACAACACCCAAGTATATTTTGTAAAATCATCAACAACTGCTAGGGTGTAATTCGTTTCCCCTAAGCTAGTTGCGGGTATAGGACCAAAAAGATCCATATTCAAAAGCTCTAAGCTTCGGGAAGAACGTTCACCGCCTTTCTTTTTGAAAGTAGATTTAATTTTTTTGCCAAGCTGACATGCGGCACAGATCTTGTCTTTATAAAAATTGATTTTGGGCAGACCAGAAACCATTTCATGCTGACTCAAATGAGCAAGAGTTTTAAAGTTTAGATGGTTCATTCGCTGATGCCACAACCAACTCTTGGAAGAGTTGGCTGCTAAGAAAATTTGTTCAGATCCCATGGGTTCTGACCAATTGATAATGTAGGTATTCCCCGATCTTTTACCTACCAATACAGTCAGTCCTTCTGGACTCTGAACTGTGCATGTGTGTATTAACTATGTAACCCTTGTCACATAGCTGACTAATACTAATCAAATTGTAACGCAGGTTATCAACAACTAAGATATCTGATATAGAAATGTTACCGTGGATAAGCTTACCCTTACCACAATGTTATCATGAGCGTTATCACCAAACACAATTTTCGCTACTCTGTGTGGGATGACATCTCATAACATCTTCTTGTTTCAAGTCATGTGACGTGCACAGCCTCTATCCAAGTACCATATGATTGATTCGCTTCTAGCTTGGTTCCTGTGGTCCTGCAATCATGAAAACAGATTTTGGTACCCAATTTTACTTGGGTCCAGATAGGATTACCCCTTTCGGGACCCATACTTGAATTACTTTGACAGTTTTCCCAGTATGATAGTCCATAAGGGTCTGTGCTGAAATACTGTGAGATCTGTTGAGTTTAGGTTTGATATTTTGACCAATTGGATCTCTTCTTGGCTGAATCCTTTTCCAAACAGATTTGACCTTCCTAGAGTCACGTATTTGTTGGTTCTGAACAAATGACTTGGATCCAGCTTGTTGGGGATCCGGATCACGCCCCCCGGCGAGGCAGCGTAAGAACAAAAACTACATGTGCCGGGAGACGATCAATACGATGAACAATTCAAATCTATGACATTCATAGGGTGTTTAATAGGAATACCTTGTTGGCACTTGTGCCTGGCTCCAACCGGAATTACAATAACGCCGGCTCTTCACGGTAGATTACGGTAGATATTAAGTCTAAGTCTACCTTAAGTAGACTTGGTGATGGGTTTGGATCCGGCCCTACGGGCCCGTGTCCAACTGATGAACATTCGGTTCATCCCCATCACTGTGACTTCATTGTAACTTCGATCGCCGATCAGATCGGACCGATCGACTCAGTTTCCAAAATTGAATATTATGATCTGAAAAACAATTTTTCAGAACCCCAGTGTAAAATGACCGTTTTGCCCCTCAACGTCGGGAAATCTCGATTTGACCCGAGTTGACTTTTAGGAAGGCGCACTCCCCAAAATCCTCTTCTCGTGCTCAACACATTGAGCTGAGTATCCGTGTGGAAATCTCGAATCCAGTACTTGTGTGACCCTCAACGGTTCAGGGATACAGCTAGCCGTGGGCTCACAACCATTGCGGCTACGGAATCACAATTCCGGACTTGCCCATCGGATCATGGTAAAGCGTCTAGCAACATCGCCCCATGATCCCCTAGGTATCACTGATAGTGCCTGCAAGAACCAGTTGGTCGTGGTTAGCGTACAGTATGGTCCTTTCAATTCATATATCCTGATCAGATCAACGACCATTGATAAATCGAGAGTCGCTATAAATCCGATAGCTATGCATACATCTTGGAGATCGAATAGTGACATCGCGAGTGTAACTAGGTAAACACATTTACCTAAAACACTTCTAGTACTCTGGCCAGAGATTTATACACTATTATCCCCTCAGATAGCATAGGATATCCACGCATGTCTGCGAGCGGTGAATCCTCGACAACGATGCATCGACTCCTACATGCATCGGGGTCTCACCCAATCCCGACGCCTTCTGACCCCAAGTGAGTCGGCAAACGGGTCAAAGTGAGACGCCTATCATGTAGAGTCTCAATAGTTTCGAGTCGTGAGGACTAATCAGTACAACCAAGACATCGGACTTATCCACTCGACAAATGGTAACCACTTGGAAATTCCGAAGGAGGGTAGTTCGATAGATCACCAGGTCACTATCTATCTGCATGCTCAGAACATCACAATGCTCCCTACCAATGAAACGTGGTACTTTGCATCGTAGATACTAGTCTCGAACTCGGGCGGCCTTATCCTCATTTTGACGGCCCAATCGACTAGGAACAGTTCATAATACACAGTGACTATTAGATGTGTTTCATGATAGCCGTCATACCCACTATCACATCTAACATACACTTTAGTGTATTCTAGGTCTTTACTCAACGCAATTGTAAATCATCATACACACAATGAAAGTAAAGAATGCCATATAATAAATGCGAATATCATATATAAATATTGTCATATACAAGAGTCTATAAACCCACACGCCACAAGTTGGCTAGTTGGGCATCTACTCTAACAATCTCCCACTTGCCCTAAAGCCAACTACTCATCAGACGCAGTCCCATTGTTTCGCGATGTTTTTCAAACAACGGTCCAGGCAAGGGCTTCGTAAGTGGATCAGCAACATTGTCCGCAGAGGCGACTCTCTCAACTGCTATGTCACCTCTAGCCACAATATCCCGGATTATGTGGTATTTCCTCAGTATGTGTTTGGATCTTTGTTGAGACCTAGGCTCCTTTGCTTGCGCAACGTGTTAGAGTAGATGCCCAACTAGCCAACTTGTGGCGTGTGGGTTTATAGACTCTTGTATGAAACAATCTTTATATATGATATTCGCATTTATTTATATGGCGTTCTTTACTTTCATTATGTGTGTAATGATTTACAATTGCGTTGAGTAAAGACCTAGAATGCACTAAAGCGTATGTTAGATGTGATAGTGGGTATGACGGCTATCATGAAACACATCTAATAGTCGCTGTGTATTCTGAACATGTTCCTAGTCGATTGGGTTGTCAAAATGAGGATAAGGCCGCCCGAGTTCGAGACTAGTATCTGCGATGCGAAGTACCATGTTTCATTGGTAGGGAACATTGTGATGTTCTGAGCATGCAGATAGATAGTGACCTGGTGATCTATCGAACTACCATCGTTCGGACTTTCCAAGTGGTTACCATTTGTCGAGTGGATAAGTCCGAGGTCTTGGTTGTACTGATTAGTCCTCACGACTCGAAACGTCATTGAGACTCTACATGATAGGCGTCTCACTTTGACCCGTTTGCCGAATCACTTGGGGTCATAAGGCGTCGGGATTGGGTGAGACCCCGATGCATCCACGGCTAGGCAGCGGAAGAACAAGAAACAGGTGCCGGGAGGC
>KQ987881.1:39702-74651 GCA_001598015.1 Dorcoceras hygrometricum
CGTAACTCCGATCGCCGATCAGATCGGACCGATCGATTCAGTTTCCAAAACTAAACACTATGATCTGAAAAACCGTTTTTCAGAACCCCAGTGCAAAATGACCGTTTTGCCCCTCAACAGCGGGAAACCTCGATTTGACCCGAGTTGACTTTTAGGAAGTCGCACTCCCCAACATCCTCTTCTCGTGCTCAACACATTGAGCTGAGTATCCGTGCGGGAATCTCGAATCTAGTACTTGTGTGACCCTCAATGGTTCAGGGATACAGCTAGCCGTGGGCTCACAACCATTGCGGCTCCGGAATCATAATTCCGGACTTGTCCATCGGATCATGGTAAAGCGTCCAGCAACATCGCCCCATGATCCCCTAGGTATCACTGATAGTGCCTGCAAGAACCAGTTGGTCGTGGTTAGCATACAGTACGGTCCTTTCAATCAATATATCCCGATCAGATCAACGACCATTGGTAAATCGAGAGTCGCTATAGATCTGATAGCTATGCATACATTTTGGAGATCGAATAGTGACATCGCGAGTGTAACTAGGTAAACACATTTACCTAAAACACTTCTAGTACTCTGGACAGAGATTTATACATTATTATCCCCTCAGATAGCATAGGATATCCACGCATGTCTGCGAGCGGTGAATCCTAGACAACGATGCATCGACTCCTACATGCATCGGGGTCTCACCCAATCCCGACGCCTTATGACCCCAAGTGAGTCGGCAAACGGGTCAAAGTTAGACGCCTATGTAGAGTATCAATGACATTTCGAGTCGTGAGGACTAATCAGTACAACCAAGACCTCGGACTTATCCACTCGACAAATGGTAACCACTTGGAAAGTCCGAAGGAGGGTAGTTCGATATATCACCAGGTCACTATCTATCTGCATGCTCAGAACATCACAATGCTCCCTACCAATGAAACGTGGTACTTCGCATCGCAGATACTAGTCTCGAACTCGGGCGGCCTTATCCTCATTTTTTCTAGGCCCAATCGACTAGGAACAGTTCAGAATACACAGTGACTATTAGATGTGTTTCATGATAGCCGTCATACGCACTATCACATCTAACATACAATTTAGTGTATTCTAGGTCTTTACTCAACGCAATTGTAAATCATCATACACACAATGAAAGTAAAGAATGCCATATAATAAATGCGAATATCATATATAAAGATTGTCATATACAAGAGTCTATAAACCCACACGCCACAAGTTGGCTAGTTGGGCATCTACTCTAACACAGCTTTCGCCTTTTACTTATCAAGTCTGTTCTTTAGCCAACCAGACTTAGAACTCTAGGGTCTGTCATAGCCAATACCAGCTTTTCCTAATTCAATGGCTCCGAGATCTGGTCATCATACCGTACCGACTCACATGGATCATGTATCACACTAGCTTTGACAAAGCTCATCTTTTTTAACTTGTCATGTGCTAGATTTGATTGAGTACAAGTCTCTCCAGAGATGCTTTCCCCAGCATTGAAACCTAAGCTAAATCTATCATTCGCTAGCTTCTGAATCTCACACAGCTTGTCTAGAGAGATAGAAGACTGGGTCCAGGAGCTCATTATTGAATTTAATTTTTCAAGTTCAGACTCGAGGTCACAGGACTTTGATCTCAACAATTCATTCTCAGCCTTCAACTTATTCAACTCGATTTGTAAACTGTCAGCTTCACCAAGTTCAACAGTACTTGGTTCTACTGAACTATTTTTCAAATCAGTTTTCAGCTTTAAATTCCTAGAATGTGTGAGAAAGCTTCATGTACTCTTTGACCATATCATTAAGTACACTGACAATCCTCCTTCTTTGGCCTGTTGCAATCAGCTGCAAAGTGCCCTGGACGTCCACAATTAAAACAGTTCATATCAGTTGTAACTTTATCATTTTTATGGACATTATGATAAGGAGTATAAGGATTATAGGATCTTCTCAAGTATTTCCCAAACTTCTTAACGAAGAGGGACATGGCATCATTGCTGAGTTGATCAGCTGTCTTGCTAGTGCTGGGAGAGAACTGTTCAGATGTTGTAGCTGCTAGCGCTTTGGTTGGCTGGAAGGTTGATGGTCGAGCTTCTGCTCTTGTTTCCAACTCGAACTCATAAGCTTTGAGATTTGCAAAGAGATCATGCAGTTCCAGTTTGTTCAGATCTTTAGATTTCCTCATCGCCATTGTCTTCACATCCCACTCTCTGGGCAGCGCTCTCATCACCTTCAATGCCAACTCACGGTTGCTGTATTCTTTACCCAAACTGGTAAGATCTAATACAACAGCACTGAAGCGCTCATCAAATTCTGTCATTGTTTCTCCATCCTTCATCTTCATAGATTCATATTTCTGCTGAGTGACAGTCAGCTTGTTCTCTTTTGTCTCATCGTTTCCTTCACATATTTGTGTCAGCTTTTCCCAAATATCTTTTGCTGTGGCACAAGTTTTTATCTTACTGAACATGTTTTTGTCCAGTGTCTTGTAGAGAATGTCCCTGGCCACATTGTCCAGATTTGCTTTCTTTTTGTCTTCGTTGGTGTACTCATGTCTGCTCTCCTCCAGATACTGAGGCTCGCCATTGGATATTGCAAAGGCTAAGTTTGGCTTCATTATCTTGATTGTCCCTTCTGTGATAACTGACCACATGTCATCATCCTGAGCAGCCAGATGCGCTTGCATGCGAATCTTCCAATCATCGTAGTCCTCCTTAGAAAACATAGGAATTTTATTGTGAGAAGTAGACATTTTAAAATATGATAAACACAAACAACAGACTGTTCAATAACTGATATGCTCTAGCTGTGATACCAATTTATAGGATCAATATGGCTCGAAATACAGTCCTAGGAGTTCAGAACGGGGGGGGGGTGAATGAACTCCTTGGTATTTTTAAATTTTTGAAACCTTTAAAACAATTTTTACAAGCACCCGCTTAACTTAAATCCGAGTTATCAGATTTAAGGTATCTCAGTTGTATTGCTGATTTCTTGGATAACAGTAAATGTGCGGAAATAAGCTAATCAATCAGTGAACAGTTAAAACAATAAGTAAATGCAGTAATGTAAAAGAGTAGGGTCAAGAATTTGTTTATGGAAGTTCGGATGTCAATATCCTACGTCTCCCCTTCTTCCTTTTAAGGAAGGTTCCACTAGAAGATTTGATGTTTACAGCCTTTGTAACCACCCAGTCACCGAGCCTCACTCAAGGTGAAATCCTAGACAATCAACAAGAAGACGCAGCTGCTGAATACAACAGTGATAATTTTTATCAAACGACTTTGGATAGCATGTTTGTTATAGACTCAAATCGAATAACAAAAGTGAAATACAAATGATTTTTGAGTGCTGCAAATCTTCTGGTTTCTATCACGGAAACTCGATTCACAAAAATCAACCAGAATATTAAATCTCGAAGGAGATATCTGTGAGCGCTTGACTTTGACAGTTCTTCGAGATTGGATTTCGGGGACTTTTAATATTTTCGATTGAGAGATTCTTTTTAAATCCTAGATGGTGATGAAGACAGAAATTCTCTGAATGAAGAAAAAATTAGCGAGTGTAAGTCCAAGAGCTTCTTCAATTCAAATTCCATCTATTTATACTCTTCGTCCTCCAACGATCATAAAGATATCCTAAGGAAACAAAATCATCGTACAGCTGTATGCACTGCTCCACTAAGGTAAATTGCATTTTTGTTAGAGCCAGATTGTCGTCTTTCCATATTTTTGCAAACACCGTAAAAAAGTCCTCTGTATGCTGTGTACTATTTACCCAAAATAGTACTGACGTTGTCTCCTTAATTCCAGGCATATGTACGATTCAATCTTCACCATTGATTCTTTCCAATTTAAACATTGATAGCATTTGAATCGGTTCGTCGTTTGCGCCTGAACATTTTTCCTTGTAAATTGATGAGTGGAATACATCTGAGTACTTCGTAACAGCTGGTTGTAACGACTGAAAGCTTCAACATCTGAAATTTCCAATAGCTGAATGTTAACCAACGACTGAATACGCTAAGGGACACAACATCTGAATCCTAGCGCTAAACCAAACGCTGTCGTCTCAACTTATCCAAACGACGTAGTTTTGCTATCTGATAAGAAATACGCTAACATTCGAATAGTTGCGTCTTATATCGAAGCAAAATATGAATATGTTTACTATTGAAGTAAATACCCAAAATCTGAATACACTTACTTCTGAAAGAATACCCAACGTGTGAATCAATACCAGAATCTGATATCCCGTATAATTTCAACATCTGAATTCTTTACGACTGAGATAATTCAACCCAATAACTGACTAGTCGATTCAACATCTGAAAGAGTATTACATCTGAATATATGACTCAACATCTGAACCGTTTCCGAATATCAACATCTGAATAAGCCTGAAATCTGAATAAACTTTTCTCCAAATACGTAGCTGATAACTTCAACGTCTGACTTTCCAGATGCTATCTTTAATTTAGCACTTGTCTTATTTTGTTATCACCAAAACTAATAAATTTTGTCTCAACAGTATTTCATGGCATTCATGCATACATATTAAGCCATTGATCGATTGAGAACCTGAGATGGAGCCACATTGTGACCGTCAGACAGATGTGTCATGCCTAAAAGGTACAACGCTATCATCGGAGTGGTGACCGACTGATTGGTTGTGTCTGAAAACCACCGAGCTGTGATGGCTGATGAGCCTGAAGATCACGGACCGATGATTTTCTTTATTGATACACTGTGCGGGTATATAGGCTCGATTGAGATTTACTGCCAGCTGATTATCAGGCCTTGATGACCGATTTTCTTTGACAGACGCATGCATTCATGACTTAGAATACTGCATGTTTATGATTTGCTGTTATATTAGGGCTCAGTCATACTGAGGCTTGACCTCGTATTATTTTCCCTCTTTTGTATTGTTCGGGTCTGTGTGCCTAGTTGCAGGATCTTCAGGTAACCAAGATGGACAGACTGGAACCCCAGCTGGTCGATCCCCATTTCCTTGAAGTCCCAGTTATTATATTATGTATTGATCCAGGGGATGCCCTGAGGTTGTATGTATTATGGGGGATCACTGTTGATTTGAGTCGTGATTACCTGTTGTTGTATGAGTTTTGATTTAACTCGTATTTTGATTATGATTATTTTGAAGATATGATTTGGTGCAGGCCCAACTTTATTTTTAGCCCAATTTTATACTTCCGCGTTTATGTGCTTAATTGTGCAATTAACCCTTGTTAATTAGCATGGGGCCTGACAAATCTTTTCCTCAGCGATTTCGTCAATAAATCTACAACAATGGCCGCTTCATTCATTAACAACGCTCTCCAAGTTAACTTCGACTCCGTGTTGGGATTTCCCGACAACGAAGGGATGGTGAATATGTTCAAATTTCTGGAGTCAACGGGACTTCGTGGTTTCTTGGGCTGTCCTTCTGTTCTATATGAGGATGATTTGGTGTCGTTCTTTGCCAACAATTTTGTGAAGGATAATGAGGTACTAATTTGTGTTCAGGGAAAGTTTGTAGCGATTACTGAGGAAAGGTTTGCTGGTGTATTTGAGTTACCTACGGAAGGGTTAACAAATTTGTCTGACGTGCTGAAGGATTTGATCTACGATGCAAGGAACATCTTTTCTATGTCTGGCGAGCCAGTTAAAACCTCTTGCAAGAAGAGGGAGATGAAGTATGAGTTTCGTTTGTTGAACGACATTCTGGAAAATCGATAACTGTCAAGGAAGGATCTTTTGATGCTGTGATGCATGAACGTTTTTTGTTGATGACAGCAATTCATTTTGGGGTCAAGGTCAATTGGAGCAAGATTCTTTAGATATCCTGAAGGAGATGGCGATCAATCTTCCAAGATAGCCAAGGGTTATGCGGCTCAAATCTGTGTTTTGCTGAAGGGCGATCCTAATCTGACCTTGGGAGAGGCTAAAACTTTCCCACCTCTCAAGATTCTAACAGTGAAGACAGTTGGCACGTATGCTGCAAAGAATAAAAGTATTGCTGATGATGAAACAGATGAGCCCGTGGAGGCTAAAGCAGTAGTGGTGAAGAAGAAAACAATGTTTAGGAAGAGACGAGCTGCTACCGCTGATGAGCCCGTATTGAAAAAGAAGAGGACAACTGGGGGAGAGCTGCTCCCTCAGAAAAGGGCTTGGCGATGGTCCCAGTGGTTCAAAATCCTGAACCCATATCTGTGGTACCTGCTGCAACTCCTAAAGCTCAACGTCGACGTGAACCAAAGAGGAAACTGATGTTGCAAGAAGGTTCTGATGATGAAATTGTTGATAATATCATTCACCAGGTGATTGCGGAGGCTGCTGAGATTGAGACAGGGGAACCAGGTTTGAAGGAACCAGTGGTAACGGAGACTACTGAGACTGCAGCAGTTGAGACGAAGAGCAGGATAGATGTTTCATTTATCACTAATTTCGATGAAGAAGAACTGATGGTTGATACAGAGAAGGAGAAGGAGAAGGAGGCTGAGAAATAAAATGAATAGAGCCTGTGGCTGTTGAGGGAATAATCCTGGAGAAGACTACTGAATCTGAGGACACAGAGCCCTTGAGCAAAGTTCTGGAGCGTACTGAGAAATCTAAGTCTGATGAAGAGTCAATGCCGATCGATGATCTTTTCGCAATGATCCCTGCAGATATGATGTTGCCATCTGTGACTGCTGAAGAGCCTACAAGAATCAAATTTGGATTTGGTATTGAGATCCCAAGGGTCAATGACGGAGATTGGTACAAGGCTAGTCTTCCTCAAATTGATGTTGCCGATAAGGGGAAGGTGCCCCTTGTTGAGAAAAATGCAATAAAATGGCATCTGGCTCGAGAAATGTTTTGTGATGACATAGAGTTTCTTGTACAGTTGCGGAAAAAAGTTATCGACGAGATTGTTTCATTTTTTCTTCATTCAGTTTACGTCGTTTGGCAGTTTTAGGGCCACTTTCATATATAGCTGCTAAAGAGGAGCAGATTTTGGCATGGGCTGAGACAGATTCGCTACAGACAGCTGTGATTATGCGTATGCGTTTGTACATAGTTGCGAAGTATAAAGAAATGCTGTTGCGGAAATTTTTGGAGTCAAGGAATAAAAATTTTGAGTCCGGCACGCCCACAACTGCAATTGATCTTCAAGTTCTGGCTATGCTCTCAGATGCTCATCGAGTTGCATTGGAACAATTGTTGATGCAGATGAGAGAGCATAAACTGGAGTGGACGCGCCCGATTGATTCAAGGTTTTTCGAAGGAGCCCATATAGATCGCGGTGCAGTTATTGCCCAATCTAATACAAACATAACGTCTATTTGCTGATTCGGTTTTTGGTTTTTATTGATGGCTCGTGGATGGCAATAGAAGGGCCAGATATGTGGGTATGCCAGCATAGAGCACCCATTTTCACAAGTTGGAGCTGTTTCCTAAAAGTACATACATGAATACTCTTGCCCCAATTTGTATATTCTTTGAGCCAATACAAGTAGTGCGCTCTTTGCCTATCGTCAAGACTTGGGGTTGGGATAGAGTTTGTATAGGTATCGTACAAATTTCTCTTTTTGGTCTTCTACAACCGGTTGGTTTTCATAATCTTTGTACAGACTTAGTAGCTGTCGGACCCATTGTAGATAGAAGTGGGATTCCGAAAAGAACTATAAATAAGGTTCAATACGATATACGGATTGTAGATTCTTTCATCATGCCTCCTCCAGATACAGTTGCTAAAGAACCAGTTTTAAATATCTCTACATATCAGATTCCTCCACCTCTGTTCCGATTGATTTTGTCAATGAAGAGACTGCCGATGCTCAGACTTCAATTCCTACTGCTATTTTCACTTGCATCGATTATACAGACACGTTTAAAGCTTCAGTTGATCAGATTTCACTGGAGCAAGTGCAGACCAGATTTCACATTGAGAAGCTCAAGGACGCGCATTTTACGAATATAACAAGCCTTGAGCCTGCTTTTCTTACCAGGTCTGATAATCAAGACAAGGCTATTCTTGTTCACAATGATATTATCCGTAAGGGGATGCAAGCACAGATCGCAGCGCTGTCTCAAGAATTGGATGTTATTCGTAAGGAGGTCCAAGACCAGAGAGCTGCTCTTTCAAATGATCTGATGGAATTCCGTGTGCAAGCACAGGAAAATTAGAATACCCTCACCGCTCAATTATCTGAACTCGTTGCCTACATTAATAGGGGCGGTGATGCCAAAAAGGGGGATATGAGTAGCAGGCGAGTCCTCCGCCTCCTGACGATCAAAACAGACCTAGTGGTGGTGGTAGTAGGAGCGAACCTCAGAGAAAAAGAGGCAGTGGTTCTTATAGAGGAGGTGGAAGAATGCGTTACTGGCTTGGGGAAAGCTGATCAGAGCTGAACAGTTTTTTTTTTGTGTTATTTTCAGTTCTTGTACAATTTTTTGTACTTAGCAGATTTGTGTATATATATATAGTATGACTTTGAGCTATCTCTTTCGTATCTCTTTAAGTCGTAGGTTGCTAAGTTTTGTCATCACCAAAAAGGGGGAAATTGTTAAGATAATTTATAAATTTTGGTGATAACAAAAATAAGGCTAAGAACTGAAATTAGAACTAAGATCTGGATGTTAAGTATTCGCACAAAGAGAAGGAAGTATTTCATATCTCGACTGTTAGTATTCGGGAAGACAGTTATCAGATTTGAGATTAAAGGATAAGTTATCAGATCAGAGAAGAGCAAAGAATATTCAACGGGAAATTTCATATCTCAGTAATTCAGATTATAAATTCAGATCAGAGTATTTGAGATTTGAGTATTCGGGTTATTTGAGTAATTGGGTCAAGTATTTCAGTTATCGGGTTAAGGACTTCAGATAAGAGGGTATCATATTTTATTCAGAGGCTACGGTAACAGATCAAGTTATATTTGTTCAGAAGTTATTATTTTTCAGATTTTGGGAACGATATTCAGATCAGAACAATTATTTCCAGGAATTCAGATCTCACAAAGTTACATTGTTAAAGAAATCAAAAAGGGGGAAAGTTCAGATCTCAATATGACTTTTATAAGATGATTTCAGATCTGACAGAGAGTATTGATTGAAAGGGAATTTTCGAAAAGGGAAAGGGAGCAGATTTCATATTCAGTGTTAAAGCAGATGCAAGCTTCAAATCTCTTCAGATGTTATCAGATGACTACTTGAGAGAAATCAACGATCACGATTTAAGCAGAAAAAGCCTGTTAGAAAATTTGAATTTGAGACAAGATCAGAGCTACTTTGAGTATAGTTGCACAGTACGCAGAGTTGGTACAACCGATGTTTACCTTATTTTTGGTATATAAGTCAACTCAGCTCTGACAAGCGCAGACAATCTTTTGCATAGAATTAATGGAGCATTTAATGCGGTGATAGGATGAAGATATGCAAGTATGGTTTGTGTCTACTGGCTAATTAATGACTGTTGAAGATGAGAGAGTATATATAGCTCAAGAATTCAAATGAAGAAGCTCTCGGTCACTTTTGTTGCTCTCGGTGATTTTGTGTCTCTCTCGAATCTCTCTGGGAATATTCAAAAGCTCATTCAAAATTCTCTAAGTCCCAGTGTTCAATCTCGAAGAACATTTTTCGTTCAAGTTTTCATTAGATAAATCTTTGAGATATCTTCAGGTTTACTTTTGTAAACAAGATTCATTGTATAGAAACCAGAAGATTTACAGTACTCAACTATATCGTGTTCTTTGTATATTTAGACTTGAGTCTGTAACTAACGTGCTTCTTGAAGCAGTTCGAAAATTACGTTGATTGTAACTTAGCAATGCATCTTTTTTGCTAGGAGTTCACTTGGAGCGAGGCTCAGTGCTCGGGTGTAGACAAAGGCTGTGTTCACCAAATCTTCTAGTGGAACCTTCCTGAAAAGGAACAAGGGAAGACGTAGGATTTTAAGATCCGAACTTCTAGAAACAAATTCTGAACCTTGCACTTTTATTTATAGCATTGTCTTTATTTTACACAACTATTCACTGTTTAATCGACTTCTTTCCACACAATTTTTGTTAGTCGAGAAAACAGATTTAGACTGAGAGCCTCAGATTTGGTCACTCAGATCTGAGTTAAGCGAAGGCTTGTAAAACTGTTTTAAGGTTTCGAAAAACAAAAAATCGATATGAGTTCATTCAACCCCCCCCTTCTGAACTCCTAAGCTCATTTTAACTATATTTTCGATTCAATTGATCCATCATATATTACTCGGATCTGAATTACTCTGAACTGATCTGTAAGATACGCCTAGTCCAAATCTGAACGGATCTGAGTCCCTGATTACTTATAATCCAAATATGATAGAACCCTGATTACTTCAAATCTGAATCTGAACGGATCTGAGTCCCCGATAACTTCCTGTCCAAATCTGAACGCCTTATATTCTGTTCTTTATTCTGTTTTTGTTATCACCAAAACTTATAAATTTTATCTTAAAAATTTCCTTTGTTTGGTGATGACAAAAATTAGCACCTTTCGACTTAAAAGAGACAAAAAATAAATTGCTCCAAGTCTTGCTATATTCAATGAGAACGGCTAAGTACAAAAGTTTTGTACAAGAACTGAAATAAGAAAAACTGCTCAAGAAAACCATCGGCTAAATCCAGAGCTTCTACTTACTCTTCCTATTTGTGAACCACTTCCTCTCTTTGAATGTTCACTTCTACTTCCACCACTACCACCTCCACTCGGTCTGCTTCTGTCTTCAGGCTATGGACCTCTACTACTCTATTCCCCATTTTTGTCATCACGCCCTCTATTAATATAAGAAATGATTTTATACAGTTGAGCACGAAGAGTATTTAGGCCCTCCCGTGTTTCCAAACGGAAAGAAGTCAATTCTTGCGACAAAGCAGCCTTTTGAATCTGTACTCCCGCTGGACGTCATTGATTTGCGCTTGAAAGAAGATTTCCTGACGTGCCTTTTGAATCTGTACTCCCGCTGGACGTCATTGATTTGCGCTCGAAAGACGATTTCCTGACGTGCTGAAGATTGTACAAAACATAGCTCGAGTCTGGTAATTTTTTTTGAAAGTTCAGATTTGAGCTCCTCTACACGATCTCAATTCTGCACCTGCTCTAATTGAATCTGATCAATAAATACATGGAGCTGTGCAGTGTCCTCTGTGAAAGTTGTTGATGGAAAAGCAACAGTAGGCATGTGAATATGAGGAATGTCATCTGTAAAATGCATACCGGAATCACTGCAAGAAGAACTGGATGAAGTCGAACTGGTAGATTCTGAACTATCTGAGCTAGAACTGGAAGAAAATATCTGTATATCTAGCTGAACAAAGAAATCAACAAAACCTTCAGCACTATGACCGTGCTGATAGCCTCAAAAGTTCCTGTAGGGACTGTCTCTGTAACCAAAAACTTAATCTACAACAATTATATCTCTACAAAAATTGTAGGTGCCCACTGGCTGAAGGTGTCCAAAAAGCCAAAACCGAACTAAATCTGTACAAATCTCAACACAGAGTCTCTAAATAATAGCATAATAAGGTCGTCGAGAGTCAAGATCTTGGACTGGTTCAATGAAAATACAAATATGGGAAAACCACCTCCACGAAAGGCCTCTACGGAGCTGCCTCTTTGATCTAGAAATACGTGGCATAGCTAACCGTTCAGGCTTCGGGTCTGCACCCTCTAAAACATTCCAAGACCCGTCAATAAAAATTAAACGCCTTACCCAGCTTATTGTAGTGACATTCGGATAAAATTGGGAATGAATCCCACCGCTATGGACATCAGTTCCTCCAAATAGCTTTGAGCTAGATGGCCGTGTCCACTTGAATCTTTGTTGCCTCAGTTGCTCTAGCAGATTAATTAGCAAAATACTATGAGGCTCTGAAAGCAAGTCCAAAACTTGAAGATTTATAGCAGAAGTCGGCGTACCGGATTCAAAATTTTTATGCCTCGCCTCCAAATATTTCCTAATCAACATTTCTCTGTACTTGGCTGTTATATACAATAGCCTCTGAACAGCTGTTTGCAGAGAATCTATCTCAACCAATTTCAAAATCTGCTCTCCTTGGCTGCGAGATCTGATACTGACGTCAAAGCTGACAAGCTACGAAGACTAAAAGAATAAAAGAATCAAGCTATCTCTTCTACAACGGCTTCTATAATCTGTACAAGAAACTCAACATCGGCAGAAATCAACGTAAACATTTCTTTTGCTGGATTGCCCTTAATCTCCTCCACAAAGGGCACCTTCCCCTTGTCCATAGGGTCAATCTTCGGAAGGGTGTCCTTGTACCAGTACACTTCCTTAAATGCAATCCCGTGACCAACACAATATTTGTAGGATCTTCAGCTGTGACAGATGGAAGCATCATGTCTTTAGGAATTTTCTGCAAAAGGTTATCA
Organism: Dorcoceras hygrometricum; assembly: GCA_001598015.1. Classification (NCBI taxonomy): domain Eukaryota; kingdom Viridiplantae; phylum Streptophyta; class Magnoliopsida; order Lamiales; family Gesneriaceae; genus Dorcoceras; species Dorcoceras hygrometricum. Next base: position 52,104 of record KQ987881.1, read on the forward strand.
ATAGACATCGACTCCTCATTAGACATAGATGTATTAGTAAACTTCAGAACCTTGCTCAATGGTTCTGTGTCTTTAGAGTCAATAGCCTTCTCAACTTTCTCCACCTTATCTGTCTCCTCATCTTTCTTCTCCTTCTCTGTTTCCTTATCGTTATTCTCCTTCTTTGTTTCCTTATCTTTCTTTGTTTCCTCCTCAACTGACTTCTCAGTTGTCTCCTTCTCAACTATTTCCTTAGCTGTCTCCTTCTCTTTCTCCTCCAGATCGGTCTCCTCATCATTTGTTTCCTCCAGCAAAATTAATTTCCTTTTCGGTGCTTGGCGTCTTTGAGCGCTAGGGCTCTAATCTGGTACAATAGAAATGGGTACAGCTTCTTGTACCACTGGTACAATCGCCAAAGTCTTTTCTGTGGGAGAAGCTCTCCTAACAGTTGTCCTCTTCTTCTTCGCAACTGGATCAGCAGTAGGAGTTGGTCTCCTCTTCACTGCTGCCTTAACCACCTTCTCCACCGTTGGCTCATCCGACACCTCTTCAGCAGTTGTTGACACAGATTTGTTTTTAGCAACGTAAGTGCCAATAGTTTTGACAGTAAGTATCTTCAGAGGTGGGAAAGTATTGCACTCTCCCAAAGTCAAATCTGGGGCTCCCTGTAGAGAACACAGATTTGAGCGGCAAACCCCTTGGAGTCACCATATCCTTCAGAATTTTGAACAAAAATCTGCTCCAATTTATCTTTATACCTCTGTAGATAGCTGTCATAAGCAGAAACCTCTCGTGGGTAACTGCATCAAAATATCCAGCCTTGGCCGTAACTGTGTTGGCCAGAATATCATTCAAACAGCATAAATTCCACTTTCATCTCCTTTTTCTTGCACGAAGTCTTAATCAGAACCCCAGTCGCAGAAAATGCTTTCCTTGCCTCATTTATCAAATCTTTAGGCAAATCATCCACAATTTTCATCCCTTCTGACGGTAGCTCAAATACACCAGCAAACTGCTCTTCAGAAATTTAAACAAACTTTCCCTGTACCGCGCTTATCACTGTATTTCCTCGCACAAAAGCATAGGCAAAGAAGTTCTCCAAATCTTGTTCATAGATAACGACAGAACAACCCAGAAACCCACGGTGTCCAGACAACTCTATGGATTTGAACATTGAAACCATTACTTCGTCAGAGTGACTCAAAACTGAGTCAAAGTTAACTTGAAGAGCATTCTGAATGAATGAAGCGGCCGTTGCAGTAGATTGATCGAAGAAAAACACTGAGGAATGAGATATCTGCAAACAAAGAGTACTGAACGCACGAGAGTAATAATTTTTCGCAAGGTAAGTGTTAGGAGAGAATGTAAATGTCGTATAAAAGAGAGAGGAATATGAAAAGGTACGAGTGAACGGTATGGATGTGACGTTTCGCATGATGACTACACACGTGTCAATCATCCGATGGCGTGATCAGAATTTGAAAAGGTTTTTGAAATTTTAACCCGTACAGTTAAAAGTAAAACTAAACCGCCATTTTGAATTCATCACAACCGTTGATCTGTTTAATATGTCAGCTTGGGTACTTTCAGATCAGATCACATATAATTATCAGCTGTGTATATGCGTAAACTGAATAGATATAGATCACACGTATTCAGCTGACTCAGAACTTATTAACTCTGATCTATTGTACCCCCAAAGCTGAGGTTCTCCAAAATCTGAATTTTACCAAATCTGAGGTTCTCCTTCGTTCCCCCTGAACAAAAGACCCAAAGCGGAGGTAAACTAAAGCTGTTCAACATGCAAATTTTCGTACAGCACCAGATTAAGGAAATTCTAAGAGACCTAGAATGTTTCAAAAATATGAAACTTAGCGTCTGGTAGAGGTTTCGTGAAGATATCATCAACTTGCTGATCTGTTGACACATACTCCAGCCGGACGTCCTTCTTAAGCACGTGATCTCTTATGAAATGATGCCTTATCTCTATGTGCTTTGTTCTTGAATGCAGCGCAACGTTTTGAGTGATGGCTATGACACCGGTATTGTCATATAAAATAGGAGCTTCAGAAGTATCAATGTAGTAGTCTTTAAGCTGGTGTTGAATCCATAAGACCTCAGCACAGCAGCTTCCAGCTGCTGAATACTCTGCTTCAGTTGTTGACGTAGCAATAGAGTTTGCTTCTTACTAAACCAGGAAATCAGTCAATCTCACAAAAATTGACATGTACCACTTGTGCTTTGCCTATCAATCCTGCAACTTGCGTAATCTGCATCAACATAACCGATTAGTTGAAAACTGGAGTCTTTGGGATACCAAAGACTCACATTGTAAGTTCCTTTCAGATATTTTAAAATCCGTTTTACTGCAATATAATGCGATTGTTTAGGCTCAGCTTGGAATCTAGCACACATACAGACAACAAACATGATGTCTGGTCTGCTAGCAGTCAAGTAAAGCAATGAGCCAATGATACCACGATACAAAGATACCTCAATTGTAGTTCCAACTTCATATTTATCCAGTTTGATTGAAGCACTCATCGGGGTAGCTGCTGCTGAACTATTCTCTATTCCAAACTTCTTTAGCAGTTCTTTCGTATACTTAGCTTGATTGATGAAAATTCCATTCTCAAGCTGTTTAACTTGTAAGCCTAGAAAGAACGTCAGCTCTCCCATCATGCTCATATCGAATTTGTCTTGCATCAACTTAGAAAACTTTTGGCACAATTTGGGGTTAGTTGACACAAAAATAATATCATCAACATAAATTTGTACCAAGAGAACATGATCATTTTTCACGAATTAAAATAACGTCTTATCAATGGAGCCAATTACAAAGTCATGACCAATGAGAAATTTTGACAGTGTATCATACCAAGCTCTGGGTGCTTGCTTTAACTCATATAGAGCTTTATCCAGTTTGTAAACGTGATCTGGATATGTATGATTGACGAAGCCAGGAGGTTGTGCAACATACACTTCCTCAGTCAAGATGCCATTTAGAAAGTCACTCTTTACATCCATTTGAAAGACTTTGAAGTCCTAGAATGCAGCATATGCAAGAAACATGCGGATGGCCTCTAATCTGGCTACAGGGGCGAAGGTTTCATCAAAATATATTTCTTCTAGTTGTCTTAAACCTTGAGCTACAAGTCTATCCTTGTTTCTAATAACAACACCATCCTCATTCAATTTGTTCCTAAAGACCCATTTAGTTCCTATCACTGAATGATTAGTATGTTGAGGAACTAAATTCCATACATTGTTTCTCTTAAATTGGCTAAGATCATCCTGCATAGCGTCTATCCATTGGGTCTTCTAAGGCTTCTTCTATCAGCTTAGGTTATATATGAGAAATGAATGCTGAATTGAAGCTCATGCATAAGCTGGCCACGTTTGCGAACATGAGAATGTACATTACCTATGATCTGCTCAGGTGGATGATTTCTATTCCACCAAAGATCAGATCCGATTGGATTTTCTCCCTGTTCAGCTTGGATGTCTGGCTGTATTGCTTCATTTGATACCAATTGATAACTGCTGTTGATAGCTTGTGTATCTGAAGCTGGTCTGGATACCTCTTGACAGATTGTATCATCTGCTTGTGCAGCATCTTGTGCAATAGTTGTTCCATCATCTCCAGCAGCTGGCACACTGGTTGCGATCTGTTCCTGCACTTGGTCAACATTATTCAAATCAATGACTTCGATGTTACCTGTCAGATCTGTTTGTGCAATCTGGATGTCATCGTGTGGTGAGTCCAGTGCTGGCTAGTTATCAGCTGAATATCGAATCTATGCCACGTCATCACTTGAGTCATCAAAACTGGTTGATTCCAGACGTGAACACAGATCATTTAAGCTCGTAGCTGAATGGGATCAAATGCTAGTTTCATCAAAGATGACGTAAGCTGATTCTTCAACCGTCAAGCTTCCGGTTGTTAAACACTCTGTACGCTTTGCTCACGGCTGAGTATCCAAGAAATATACATGCATCAGATTTTGCATCAAAAGCGGTTAGATGATTTTTTCCATTGTCATGAATGAAACATCTGCATCCAAACACCCTGAAATAAGATATATCAGGTTTCTTGCCACTCCAGATCTCATATAGGGTAACGCCATGATTCTTATTAATCAACGATCTGTTTTGAGTGTAGCAAGCTGTGTTAACTGTTTCAGCCCAAAATTTTTGAGAAATTCCGGAATCAGCAATCAAATTTAGAGCAGCTTCTTTTAAAGTTTTCTCCTCTCAGCTAACCCGTTCTGCTGAGGAGTTCTACCTGCTGAAAGCTCATGCTTAATTCCAATATCTTCCAGATAAGAACTCAGTACCTCTATCACTCCTTATCTAGTTGACATTGCAAGATTTGTCATTTTGTAAACATTTTAAAAGTTTTGACAACTGGTCAGCGATCTGATCCTTTGATTTTAAAAACACCACCCAAGTATATTTTGAAAAATCGTCAACAACAACAAGGGTGTATTTTGTTCCCCCTAAGCTGGCTACGAGTATTGGACCAAAAAGATCCATAAGTAAAAGTTCCAAGCTTCGAGTAGAACTATTACCGCTTTTCTTTTTAAAAGTAGAGCGAATATGTTTTCCCAGCTGACAAGCCGAACAGATCTTGTCTTTTTTGAAAAATTTATTTGGGTAAACTAGAAACCAAATCAAGCTTACTCGAATTGGAAAGTGTTTTGAAATTCAGATGATTCATTCTCTGGTGCCACAGCCAGCTCTTGGAAGAGTTAGCTGCTAGGCAAATATGTTCAGATCCCAGATGCTCTGACAAGTTCACTGTGTAGGTATTCCCCGAGATGTTTCCTACTAATCTGTCAGACCATCTGGATTCTGAACTGTGCACGTGTGCTTTTGGAAGTTAACTGTGTAACCATTGCCACACAGCTGACTTATACTAATAAGATTATAACACAGATTTTCAACAAGAAGGACATCAGAGATTGAAATGTTACTATGGGTAAGCTTACCCTTACCCATAGTGTTACCATGTGAGTTGTCACCAAAAACAATTTTGGCTCCTTTGTGTGGTGTCAGATATGATAACAGATTTGGATTGCCAGTCATGTGCCTCGCGCACCCGCTATCCAGATACCATTTGTTTGAGTCCTCCGAATTATGTACCTGTTATCCTGCAATCACGAAAATAAACTTTTGGTACCCAATTTTACTTGGGTCCAGATCGAATTACCCCTTTCGGGACCCATACTTGAATTACCTTAACAGTTTTCCCAGTATGGAAGTCCACAAGGGTTCGAGCTGCATTCTTGTGTGATCTATTGAGCTTTGGTTTTGTACTTTGACCATTCAGATCACGCTTGGGCTGAACCTTTACCCATTTAGCCTTCGTTGAATCACACCTTTGATGGTTCTGAACAGACGACTTAGGAACATATTTCCTCTTATCCTTCTCAAGTCTGTTCGTTAGCCAGCTGGGCTTACAGTTCTCAGGCTTAATGTAACCAATACCGTTTTTGCCCTTATGATTCAGCTGTCCAGTGAACTGATCATCGTACTTGACCGACTCACAAACGTCATGTATCACACCGGCTTTGACAAAATTCATTTTCTTGAATTTATCACCAGCCAGATCTGATTGAGTACATGTTTCCTCAGAGCTGTTTTCACCAAAGCTGAAACCTAAGCCAGATTTGTCATTTAATGGCTTCTGGGTCTCATGTAGCTTACTTAAGGAAACCGAAGACTTAGTCCAAGAACTCATCACATGATGTAATCTTTCGTTTTCAGATGAGAGCTCACAGGACTTTGCTCTCAAAGAATCATTCAATTTTCAGCTTACTCAACTCCGTTTTTAAACTGTCAGATTCCCCAAGCTGAGCAGTGCTTGGTTCAGCTGCACATTTTTTTCAAACCATTGATTCAGCTTTAATTTCCTCGAATGTCTGAGACAACTTTCTGTACTCATGGACCATTTAATTAAGTGCATTGATGAGGTCCTCTCGTGTAAATTATTAGAGAAGTAGAATACCTCATCTTCAGTAGTTTGGTTGGCCATAAAGCAGTGGACTTCCTCCTTATCACTCTCACTCGCTGAGACAACTTTCTGTACTCATGGACCATTTAATTAAGTGCATTGATGAGGTCCTCTCGTGTAAATTATTAGAGAAGTAGAATACCTCATCTTCAGTAGTTTGGTTGGCCATAAAGCAGTGGACTTCCTCCTTCTCACTCTCACTCGATGAGTTTTTATGTTGATTCAGAATCTGAATCATTCTTCTTGTTGGCCTCTTCTCAAATCTGTTTCTTCTTTTTTCTGTGGACCACTTGTCATCTTTCTTAGGATTCTTGCAATCAGCTGCAAAATGCCCTAGTCTGCCACAGTTATAACAATTTTGATCAATAGAAATCTTTTCAAATTTTTTAGCATTGTTATAATTAATAGAAGGGTTGTGAGTTCTTCTCATAAATTTCCCAAACTTCTTTACGAAGAGGGACATAACGTCGTTGCTAAGTTTCTCTGCTGTCTTGCTCAGTGAGCTTTGTTCTGACATTGTAGCAGCAAGAGCCTTAGTGGGTTGTGAGGTTGATGGCTCAGCCTCTGATCTGATTTCCAGCTCGAACTCATAGGCTTTAAGATTTTCAAACAGATCGTGGAGTTCCAGCTTGTTCAGATCTTTCGATTCTCTCATCGCCATCGTCTTTACATCCCACTCCCTTGGCAATGCTCTCATCACCTTGAGAGCCAGTTCTCAGTTTGTATACTCCTTGCCAAGGCTCATCAGCTCGAACACGATAGAACTAAATCTCTTGGTCAAACTCTTTCATCTTCTCTCCTTCACTCATTTTGATAGATTCATACTTCTGTTGGGCAACAGTCAGCTTGTTTTCTTTTGTTTTATCGTTGCCTTCGCAGAGCTGAGTTAGTTCTCCCAGATTTCTTTTTCCGTAGCACAGGTCTTTATTTTGCTGAACATGTTTTTGTCCAACGTCTTGTATAGTATTTCCTTTGCTACGTTGTCCAGGTTGGCTTTCTTTTAACCTTTGGTGTGTACTCCAGTCTGGTTTCTCTATCCACTGTGGAGCACCAGCAGTAATCGCCATCGCCATGTTCGCTTTCATAATATTCATGGGTCCATCTGTTATGACAAACCACATGTCATCATCCTAAGCGGCTAGATGGGCTTGCATTCTGATATTCCAATCATCGTACTCCTCCTTAGAAAATATAGGAAGGTTTTATTGTGAGAAGTAGACTTATTGAATATAAGCGCAGCAGATCAAACTGTTCAATACCTGAGATGACAAGGCTCTGATACCAATTGATAGGATCAATAGGATCGAAATAAGTGATAAAATAGGCCCAGGAGTTCAGAAGGGGGGGTGGAGGGGTTGAAAGAACTCCTTAGATTTTTCTATTTCAAATCCTTTTAAAAACGTTTTACAAGCCTGTGCTTAACTCAAAGTTGAGTGACCAGCTTTGAGGCTCTCAGTTAAAATCCTTTTTCTCGGTTAACAATAATGTACGGAAATAAACCGATTAATCAGTGAACAATAAATAAATAACGATGCACGATCAGGGAGCTATGCATGAGACACCGGATAACAGCTGAAGGCTACAACCGAACAGGGAGCCAAGGAACTCAAACATAGCTCCACAAGATCAGCAACTAATCAGTGGCCACGGAGTGTGTTCAAAGTGTGGTAATGAGCCACTCGCCTTGACACTACACCCGAATACTAGATGCATCAAACAACTCAACCTGTCGTTGCCTCTACCATGAACTGTGGTAGTTAACTTCTCGGTGCATGGTGGCTAACAATCCCAGTAGGGAGATGAGAGTGCGGTATTGCCGCTCGCCCTCGCATCCTGGTAAGAAACAACAGCAATATACAAGATGCGAAGCTACAAAATACAATACACGAGGGATCTGAAACAATGTGTGAACAATGCGTGTATGCATATCAATAAAACAGCTAGCATAAACACAAATACTCAGCAAGCAATACACAGCCATGTTCACCGAAACATCCCAGCAGCTTCACATAATATCTCACAACTTCCCAGCTATCACAAGCTCAAGATCCGTACCTTAATACTGTGCAACAATTACCACAAAGGAATCACAAGAAATCTGGTTAAAAACCTGCTAAACAACGAAGCATAATTCTCAGGGATGCTAACAGAAGCTCACGGCTAGGAGCCACGCTCAACCAACGCAATTACTACCAAAACAACTTACTGGAAGCTTAAACCAAGGCTAGGAACAAGATCTCATCACAAAGGAACGAAGTTATACCTGCACTACAAAACGCACGATCGGGCAGCAACTTTGCGTTCCTCAACTAGCCATCCACAGCCTCCAAAAGTGGTATAAAATGGAAGAGCTTCTCGAGAGGAGTCCAACGCTACCTCAAATGTATCAAACAATGGCCGGAAATGACGAGAAATCGTCGAAAAACCTCACGGTGAACAGTACTAGGGTTCGAAGAACAGAGGTCGACAATCGAGAAATTTTACTAAGTATGGGATCTAGTGAAGTAATAGAAGGCCACGCTTCTAACATATATACCCGCTAGAAATCTGGTTAAAATAATGCACCGACAAAAACAGATCCCTCTACAAGATAACGCATGCGCTAACAAAACGGCGTCGCTCAGGACACGTCATCAATTCTGGTTGAAGCACTACGCTACAACATATCATATGCCACGTCAGAAAATCTGGTTGCTACCGCTAAATGCTGGAAACATGCTACGCACGCAACAGCGATCGCTACAGGAGAGTTGATTAGCGTTGACGTCTGTTCCCAGAACTCGCGCTACACACAACAGATTTCTCCTTACGCGAGCAGACCTCTCCATAGCGCTAGACCAAATACGACGTCGCACCAACTTATCCAAACGATAGCGTTTCAATTAAATAAAATGACGCAGCTTCACACATGCCAGCAAATCTGAAGGCAGCACGCTAAACGCTTGAACATTGATCGCTGGCAAAAGATCTCTCCCGCATCACCAAAATGGCACCGTTTCCTTCACGCTACAGGAACTTGCTGTCAACATCCAGAATAACACAAGCGCTAACAGATAACCTTACGTCATCACATCTGATTGCTAACTCAACCGATACTTCAACAGCAACGCTTACGTCAGCAATTGCTACACCAATGCGCAACAGAAAACATGACGTCGGCAAATCTACCAACAAATTCAAACTCGAAAAAAATTCCAAAATTTCCAGAATTGCTCTAAGTGTGAAATCTGATAGGATGAGTCTCTGAACTTAATAGTTCTGATCCGATCTATTTACAAAACCACTATACTGAACTAATACGTAAACCTCTGAACGAATCTCTCGGATTATATTACTCGGATCTGAATTACTCTGAACTGATCTATAAGATACGCCTAGTCCAAATCTAAACAGATCTGAGTCCTTCATTACTTATAATCCAAATTTGATAGAAACTTGATTACTTCAAATCAGAATCTGAACAGATCTGAGTCCCCGATAACTTCTAGTCCAAATCTGAATGCCTTATATTCAGTTCTTTATTCAGTTTTCGTTATCACCAAAGCTTATGAATTTTATCTTAACATATATCCTTGATTCCATATACCATACTGTGAAGGATTCTCCTATTGTAGATCTGGGTTTTGCTCGATAAGCCCATAGTATACTTGGTAGTTCATCTACCCATTTGACTCGGGTGGGTTTTAGTCGTGTTTTTAACAAATGCATTATCGACCGATTTGTTACCTCGACCTTTCTATTGCATTTGGGGTATGCAACCAAGGTGAAAATATGCCCTCTTCATCTCAAAACACCATGTTGACAACCTATCCCCACTAAAGTACCTCTCGTCATCTGAAAAATCAGTCCTTGGGGGCTTCCGAAGTAGCATACTACATTTTTCTATAAGAATTTAAACATCTCTTCTTTAGTGATGCACGAATAAGGTTCAGCCTCCATTCAATTCAAGAAATAATCCATTGATACTAGCAGGAATTTCTTTGGCCCCACACTCACGTCCCACGACGGTTATTCCACATTGGCAAATGGACAAGGAGACATGACTGCTCTCATACGCTTCATTTGACCTCTACTATAAGTTGGCTTGTCTCTGGAAGCTATAACATGCTTTAACTATAGCTGAGATGTCTTGCTGCATGCTAGGCCAAAAGAAACCAACTAGAAGAGCCTTTCAGGCTAGTGCGATGCTGCTAAGTGATTACCACAACATCCTCATGTATTTTACAGATGATATATTTGGCCTCTTAGGACCCAAACATTTCAGCAATGATTGGGAAAATGATCATTTATACAGAATGTTGTCAATCAGCATGCAGCAGAGTGCCCTTCTCTTTCCTATTGATCTTGACGAGGTTCCTTGGAAACCTTTTCTCTTTGAAGATATTCATATATGTTATCTTAATTCCCCTTCTTTGATTTCTATAGTGTTCCTAGTTTCCTGGTCAATTTATGAAACCATTTCCTGAACAGATAACTCGGTGTATGTCCACGTCAAGAGGGATCCAGCCAGTTTCATCAATCTGTCCGGCTTCTCATTTTTTCCTTGAGGAGTTTGCTTAAGAACTAGTTTGGTGAATTTCTTTCATAGCTTCCACAGCTTGTGCATAACTAAGCAGTTTTTCATTTGACCTCAAATGTCCTGTGACTATTGTATGACCAATTGAGAGTTAGAAAATAGGATGATACGTGTTATTCCATTATTTCTCGTAGACCTAAGCCCAATCAATAGGAAATCATACTCTGCTTCATTTCTGGAAGCCCAAAAGTCAACCTTACAGCTATGCTGATTTCCTCCCCACACGGGAATATGATAACTACTCCGACCCCACTTCCCACCTAGCAAAAGGATCCATCCATGAATACTTTCCACAGATCTTCCTCCTTGAGATGAATGGTTTCCAGCAAGTGTTTGTGAGGGCCTGTGCTTTGATAACTATTCTGTGTTTTAATTGAATATCATATTCACTGAGTTCGGTAACCCATTTAACCAATCTCAAGCCGATGCATGAACACGCACGAGTTGCAGCTTTGTGAGTCACCGCCAAGTAAATGAAAAGTATTTCTCCTGGCAGCGGTTTGTTGAGGATGGGAGTCCCTTCAAATACTCCTTCAACTCCTGGAAGGCTCTTTCGCTTCAAATATTCCTTCAACTCCTGGAAGGCTCTTTCGCTGTGCTCATTCTACTCAAAATTTTTGGAATTCCAAAGGATTTGGAAAAATTGGAGACTTCGATCGACATATCAGGAAATAAATCGATCTAGGGCTGCTATCCTACCCGTCAACCTTTCTGCACTTCATGAATGTTCTGAGGAGAAGCCATAGATGCTAGTGCTTGGACCTTTGCCATATTGACTTTGATCCCTATTTTGGTCACCATATACCCGAGGAATTTTGCTGTCCTCGAAAACTCATTTGTTTGGTTTGAGCTTCATTCAATAACTTTGGGGGACAAGGGTGGATTGTTAGTGTGGATGATTTAGAAGATATAATTAAAGGACATATATAGTTAGGTTCAAATGTTTAATATATCTTTGAGGTCCCCGATTAAGTGTTCCTCCTATTTTGACCTTGTTAGAATGTCAACAACATAGACATCTATATTATTTCCTATCGGTTCACGGAAGACTTTGTCCACAAGTCTGTGATATGTTGTTTCCACATTATTTAGGCCGAACTACATAACCAAGTAGCAAAAGGTACCGTCAGCAGTGATGAAACTGGCCTTATTTTGATCCTCCTTAGTTAGGGGGATTTGATGATAACCTTGATAAAAATCCAGGAAGCAGTGTGGCTCATGGCCAACAGTGGAATCAATTAACCGGTCTATCCATGGGAGAGGGTAATTGTCTTTGGGACATACCTTATTGAAGTCACAAATATTGACACACATGCACCACTTCCTGGTTTACTTCGGGGCCAATACCACATTGTAAAACCAGGTCATGAAAAGAACCTCTCAAATATGTCAAGCTTTTAGCAATTCATCGACCTAATACCTGATCACTGTGTTCTTTTGGGGTCCGAAGTGCCTCATCTTCTGAATTAATGTGATGACTAGAATTTGCTAATCACGATTTATTAGCTAATCAGATTTTGGTTTAGAGTTAGCTAATTGAGTTTTTGATGATCGGGTTTTCATATTTGAGGACTTGGTGATTTTTAGAATTTCAGATTTGAGTGGAATCTGGATGTTCAGATGTGTCCTTGTGTGTTTGCGTGAATTGTCGCAAGCAGGGAGCGAAACGTTGTCATTTGGGTGCTAGTCAGATATGGCGTTGCAAGAGAATGCTACGATGTATTGCGTATTCAGACTTGACGCTAGTGAGAGGAATCTGTTTAGCCATGCGATCAGATGTCAACGTTGGTCAACGGTACTATGTAGACCGGTGCGGTTAGATGATTTCAGATGTGATCAAGATCTGAGGAGCATTAGAGGGGTCTGATGTGAGAATGGGACTCCGATGCTACGTCGTTTTGGTATCAGAAACGCGTGTTTTGTTGGAGAGGCGGATCTGAGATAGTGTAGTCAGATGTGGATGATAGCTAATGGTAGATTTGAGGGACCTCTGTTTTAGCGATGAGATCTGGACTTGTAGGCGATTGACTCCTACTGTAGATTGGATCTGGGGATTCGAAAATTAAGTGTCGATCAACACTTAAGAGTATTTTCTGTCAGGCCTCGTGTTCAATTACAGAGTTTAACCACGCAAACACATAGCGAAAGCAATAAAATAGTGGCTAAAATTTTTGCTTTGGCCTGACTGAAGGATACATAATTTAAAATACTGCAATACTCAAAATATCCCAATAATTAAAATAAATCAGTACAACAATACATCATTCAACAGATACAAGCACCCCAGAAAACAACTGAGATACAATAAAAAAAAGGGCATCCCTCGGCTAACAGTGCTTATACATATATGCTATACGCTAACTGGGACACTCTAACCACCTCTTGGGGCACTTCCAGCTGGGTCTACTCCACGACCAGCAGAGTAACCATGATAACCTAAAAACACACACACAGGCAAACAACACCAGCCCCAGAGGGACACGGGGTCAAACCCCAGTACGGAGAGCAATATAAAACAGCTAACGGAAAGCAACAAGTAATATGAACATGCTATGCATGAATAGCTGACCACAAGAGAAGGCTACAACCAACGGCAGGGATCTAGAATCTCGAAGGCAACTCAAATCTGATCACTGATCAAGACAGATAGCAACGGATAACGGTTAACAGTGGCCACAAGGTGTGAGTATATGGGAGCTACCCACTCGGCTCAACACACGGCACCGGACGCAACGCATGGCTCAACCTGCTGTGCCCAACTCATGAGGTGTGGGAGATACCCACTCCGTCCATAGTTGCTAACAGATCCCAGCAGGGAGATGAGGTACGGGAGTTACCCGCTCAGCCTCAATAGCATCCTAATAAGCTCAGAGCAATAAACAAGGCACGTCTATAACAGATCTGAGCTCAAGAGATAAATGCGTGTATGCAACAGATGCAATGTTCAACACAGAAACATATACAATACGCAAAGCATACACAGTTGCAAGCATAATCACCCATGCTCAATCCAAAGCTGTAAAACAAGCTCAAATCTGTACCTCAAGTCTTCTGTGCTATAATTACTACGACAGGGTCCCGAGCAACACATATCTCACACCTGCTAAACCAAATACAGATACTAACTCAGGGACAGTAACACAGAAACCAAGAATTGGGAGCTACAAGCTCAACCCAAGTCTGTCCTACCCTTCTAACACAACACAAGGCTCTAAACAAAGCACAAGGTAGGATCTTTAACACTTACCCAATGAGTTACCTCGATGGAGAACGAAATCCGACACTTATGCTAACAGACTACACAAGGGACATGTCTTTGCACACCTACCAGCTTCAAGAAAGCGTCCAAAAGCAGCACTAAACGAAGCGTCTCAGTAAAAGGAGTCCAACGCTACCACTCTCACTTCAATCGGAGTTATATACCGCCGACAATCGAAGAAGATAAGGTTCGGTGAACAGAAGCTAGGGTATCGCGACAGAGTTCGCTATCGGGAAATATTATAAGTGTCGGGAAACAATAATAAAGAACAAAGGCAAAGTCCTCTATATACTCAAGTCTGTCCATGCTTGCTGAACAGATCCCACCGACAACTTAAGGTACAAAGCTGATATTCCCGCACGGATCTGAATCTCTCAACAGACATGGCCTTTCGCCAAAACAGATCCCTACTAACTCAAACAACATCGCACAAGTCCACTATCGCAACTGGACACGTCACCCTATACTCAGATCTGAATCGCTAGCGCAAGAGGAATCTGAAACCCAAAACGGCGTCGCTCTCTACACACTTAGATCTCTCTCGAATCTGAAGACCAACACTGCTCACTTCTGAGTCTCGCCCGCTAAACCAAAACGCTGTCGTTCCAACTAATTCAAACGACGTAGTTTAGCTACTCGCTGCTGAAACAAGCTAGCGCACTCTCTTCTGCTCAGCAATAACAGATTACACCACGACTGCTGAACACAATCACTCAGCGATGTTCAACGCTCACAACTACACAGATCCCGCGTAAATTCTAACTCTCCAGATCTGTTCCAAGAACTTATACAAAACCCAATAGCTTCTCCAAGCATATCGACTCAAAACTGATTCATCCCAGATCTGCTCAAGCTCAAATCTGAATCTCTAAAATCCTATTAATTAACTCAATTAATCTCATCAGCTTTCGGGTCTCACATTTTCGAACCTTATATTCCCTATGTTCATCCCCGATAACCCTCGATTGGTACTGTTCATCCGAGCCCTATTTCCGTCGATTGCCAGTGTTTTACACCGCCGTTTGGAGCAAGATTGGTAGCATTGAGCTCGTCTTCTCTAGGGATTTCGATTGATACCAGTTTGGAGGCTGGAGTCGTCGGATTTTAGGAGCATGAAGTTGTTGCATTGTTGGAGTATCTTCATGATTGTGGACCAGTAGCTTGTTTGTTCTTTAACAGCTTTGGGTAAGTGATTCGTTTACCAGTTTAAGCTTCGTTTTGAGAGCTGAGTAATGCTCCGAAGGAGTTAGGTAGCTGAGTTATGCTACCGGGCTTTAGAATTAAGCTGTTTGAGTTCCGATTTGAGTTGATATTGAGGTATCTTTATAGATTTGAGCAGTTATAGGCTTCTGTTAAGTTCGTCGTGAAGCTACTAGGGCAGTATACTTGTGCTGGTTGCTGCGTCCTTGTTTTTGCAAGACTTGTTGAGGTAGAAGCTGAATTGAGGTACGAATTGAGCTAAATTTTAGCAACTTTGTTATCAGCTTTGGGATATTTGTTTCGTGTATTAGCTGCTGTGTTTTGTGTTGATTGTGTGCTGTTTATGTGCTCATATCTGTTTTGTGCATGAAATATATGTATGATTTTAAAGCATGAGTCTACTGTGCATTCACGCATACATATTGAGCCTGATTCCTTTGAGAGCTGAATTCCTTTGCACGGTGATCGGCTGGCTGAGTCGTTGTGCCTGAAAGGTCCAACGCTCTTTTGATGTGGTGGCCGGCTGAGTCGTCGTGCCTGAATACCACACTGCCTTGTGATGGTCGGCTGAGTCGTCGCACCTGAAGATCAAAATATGATGAGATCTGCGTAGCTGAGTCGTTGTGATTTTGTATACCGATGATTCTTGGTAGCCATTTTCATGCATTGCACGATTGAGATATTGCATTGTCTGATATGGTAGATGCTTTTATTGTGATCTTCGTACTGAGGTTTGACCTTGTTTATTTTCCCTATTTTGGGCTGCCTTGGTCTGTATTGGATTTGGCAGATTCTTCAGGTAACCAGGCTGGACAGAGTGGAGCTTCAGCTGGTCGATCCCCTTTTTGATTGAGTCCCAGTTGTATTGATCTATTATATTGAGCCAGGGGATGTCTTGCGCCTTTATTTATTTGGGGATCTATAGTTGATTGAATACTTGTTTTATTGTATGTTGTATGAGTTTTGAGTCATACTATTATTTTGAGTATGAATGAATTTTGAATGATATTGGATCAGGACCATATTCGAAAATTTTTAGCCCATGTTTTTATGATGCTTCCGCATAATTGTGCCTAATTGTTGTATTAGCGCACGTGGCCTGACATTTTTGGTATCAGAGCTTAAACTGGGATAAGCTCGTTTCTTTTGATCACACTTGAGTCTAGGCGCCTACGTGCTAGGCAGGCAGAGGTGGATGATGTGACTCGACAGATTGAAGAGATGGAGCTCTTGTTGGCTAGGTTCCAGAGGATGAATCCCCCGACGTTTACTAGTGTCGAGGCTGGTCTGTTGGCTGAAGGCTGGCTGGAGCACATGGAAGAGTTGTTTGATGCAGTGGAGTACTCGCAAGAGAGGAGGCTGAAGTTAGCAGTGTTGCATTTGAGAGAGCATGCGCAACGCTGGTGGAAGGGTACTTCTTGTGTCATGAGAGAGACTGGAGTTCTGATTTCTTGTGAGAGCTTCTGTGCAGCTTTTCGACAGGAGTATACCCCTTAGTCTTTCTATAACAACCGTGAGTGGGAGTTCGACAATCTGAAGCAAGGAAACTTGAGGGTGGCCGAGTATGCCAGGAAGTTTTCTTCGTTGTTGTCGTATGTTCCCCATGTTGCGAACCAGGAGAGGACGAAGAGGAAAAAGTTTTTGAGAGGGTTGAGGCCCGAGTTGTTCCGGAAGGTGTTAGATGGTTCCCCTGCGATGTATGATGAGGCTGTGGATAGAGAATTGTATATTGAGGAGAGTCTGATGGAGGTGCAGAATCAGGTTCAGTCAACAGCTGGACGTAGTTTTCAACCTGTACCGGAAGCGATGCCTTCTTTCCAATCTCCTCAAGTGCCGCAACAGTCGAATCGTCAGAGGTTCAATCCTCGAGGGAAACTGTTTAAGAAGCGTTATAACTCGAGTTCTTAGGGTTCAGTGAGTTCTGGTGGCAGTGGATATAGAGGAGGAGTGACTTGGGGACAGTGTGGAGGTCGTCATATGACTTCGCAGTGTCGTGGAGTTCAGGGCCTTTGCCATAACTGTGGACAACCTGGACATTTTGCTCGAGTTTGTACGGCTGGAGGACAGTCTTTTGGTCAGTCGCAGCAAGGTTCAGCTGGTGGTTCTTCGCAGAGACCGAAACCTTTTGTTCAGTCCCAACGATCAGGTTTCCAACCCCATGAACCGTCTAGGTTTGGTGGACTTTTGAGACCTCAGTTTCCGGGACCGCAGCAGGCTCAGGTGAACGCCTTGACGAGAGAGCAGGCGGAGGATAGACCAGAGGGAGTGATTGTAGGTACTTGCTTTATCTTTGACTTTTCTGCACGAGTTTTGTTAGATACTGGAGCATCACACTCTTTTATTTCTGAGATGTTGTGTTTGAGTGTGGGTTGGTTCTTCCCCACTGTGTGATGTTGTCTCTGTATCTACCCTTGCTGGCGTGAGTTTGTTGTCCCGTGAGGTAGTGTTGGATTGTGTTCTTAGGTTTGATGAGAATGCGTTGGTGACTAATTTGATCGTCCTGGAGATTATAGATTTTGATTGTATCTTGGGAATGGATGTGTTGTCCAGTTATAGGGCGACAATTGATTGTTTTCATGGTGTATTGAGATTTAGGCCTGAAATTGGAGATAAATGGGATTTCTATGGTTCTGATTCGCGACCTAAGATTCCTTTGGTGTCTGCAATGGAGATTTTTAGTCTGTTGTCGCTAGAGAATTTAGGGTTTATGATCTATTCCTTGGATGTTTCCCAAGTATCGCTATTAGAGTTGGGCGATGTTCCGGTTTCTCGAGAGTTTCCCGACGTGTTTCCAGATGAGATTCCTGGATTCCCTTTGAGACGAGAGATTGACTTCAGTATAGAGTTGGTTCCAGGAACAACCCCGATTTTTAGAGCTCCGTTTGATGCAGTGGAGTACTCGCAAGAGAGGAGGCTGAAGTTAGCAGTGTTGCATTTGAGAGAGCATGCGCAACGCTGGTGGAAGGGTACTTCTTGTGTCATGAGAGAGACTGGAGTTCTGATTTCTTGTGAGAGCTTCTGTGCAGCTTTTCGACAGGAGTATACCCCTTAGTCTTTCTATAACAACCGTGAGTGGGAGTTCGACAATCTGAAGCAAGGAAACTTGAGGGTGGCCGAGTATGCCAGGAAGTTTTCTTCGTTGTTGTCGTATGTTCCCCATGTTGCGAACCAGGAGAGGACGAAGAGGAAAAAGTTTTTGAGAGGGTTGAGGCCCGAGTTGTTCCGGAAGGTGTTAGATGGTTCCCCTGCGATGTATGATGAGGCTGTGGATAGAGAATTGTATATTGAGGAGAGTCTGATGGAGGTGCAGAATCAGGTTCAGTCAACAGCTGGACGTAGTTTTCAACCTGTACCGGAAGCGATGCCTTCTTTCCAATCTCCTCAAGTGCCGCAACAGTCGAATCGTCAGAGGTTCAATCCTCGAGGGAAACTGTTTAAGAAGCGTTATAACTCGAGTTCTTAGGGTTCAGTGAGTTCTGGTGGCAGTGGATATAGAGGAGGAGTGACTTGGGGACAGTGTGGAGGTCGTCATATGACTTCGCAGTGTCGTGGAGTTCAGGGCCTTTGCCATAACTGTGGACAACCTGGACATTTTGCTCGAGTTTGTACGGCTGGAGGACAGTCTTTGGGTCAGTCGCAGCAAGGTTCAGCTGGTGGTTCTTCGCAGAGACCGAAACCTTTTGTTCAGTCCCAACGATCAGGTTTCCAACCCCATGAACCGTCTAGGTTTGGTGGACTTTTGAGACCTCAGTTTCCGGGACCGCAGCAGGCTCAGGTGAACGCCTTGACGAGAGAGCAGGCGGAGGATAGACCAGAGGGAGTGATTGTAGGTACTTGCTTTATCTTTGACTTTTCTGCACGAGTTTTGTTAGATACTGGAGCATCACACTCTTTTATTTCTGAGATGTTGTGTTTGAGTGTGGGTTGGTTCTTCCCCACTGTGTGATGTTGTCTCTGTATCTACCCTTGCTGGCGTGAGTTTGTTGTCCCGTGAGGTAGTGTTGGATTGTGTTCTTAAGTTTGATGAGCATGTGCTAGTGACTAATCTGATTATCTTGGAGATTAGAGATTTTGAATGTATCTTGGGAATGGACGTGTTGTCCAGTTATAGAGCGACATTTGATTTCTTTCATGGTTTAGTGAGATTTACGCCTGAATTTGGAGAGAAATGGGATTTCTATGGTGCTGATTCGTGACCTAAGATTCCTTTGGTGTCTGCCATGGAAATGTTTAGTTTGTTGTCGCTAGAGAATTTAGGATTTATGATCTATGCCTTGGATGTTTCCCAAGTATCGCGAGTAGGATTGAGCGATGTTCCGATTGCTCGAGAGTTTCCAGACGTGTTTCCGGATGAGATTCCTGGATTCCCTCCGAGACGAGAGATTGACTTCAGCATAGAGTTGGTGCCAAGAACAGCCCCGATTTCTAGAGCTCCATATCGGTTGGAGCCAGCTGAGTTGAAGGAACTCAAAGAGCAGTTGCGTGATCTTTTAGAGAAGGGCTTCATTAGACCGAGTTTGTCGCCCTGGGGAGCTCCGATTCTCTTCGTGAAAGAAGGATGGATCTATGAGGATGTGTGTGGATTTTTGGCAGTTGAACAAATTGACGATTAAGAACAAGTATCCGTTGCCAAGGATTGATGACTTGTTCGATCAGTCGTAGGGATCTGTTGTATACTCTAAGATTGACCTGCGGTCTGGTTATCATCAGTTGCGGATCAACGACGCTGACATGGCGAAGATGGCTTTCAGGAATAGATATGGGCATTATGAGTTTTTGGTGATGCCATTTGGATTGACGAATGCTCCTGCTGTCTTCATGGATTTGATGAATCGCGTCTTCAGTGAGTATATTGATTTTTGTGATTTTCTTCATAGATGACATCCTGGTGTATTCGAAGAACTTCAGAGAGCATAAAGAGCACTTGAGCTTGGTTTTGCAGAAACTGAGAGACTCACAGCTGTATGCGAAGTTCAACAAGTATGAATTCTGGCTGGATAGAGTTGTCTTTGAGTCATGTCATTCAGCGCAAGGGATTTTCGTGGATTCGAGTAAGGTCGAAGCAGTTCTCAACTGTGAGTGACCTAGGAGTGTGACTGAGATTCGTAGTTTCTTAGGTTTGGCTGGCTATTATAGGGGTTTTATTGAGAAGTTATCTTCGATAGTTAGGCCGATGACTCAGTTGACCCAGAAGGATAGAAAGTTTGTTTGGACTGAAGAGTGTGAGTCGAGTTTCCTGTTGCTTAAGGAGAAGTTGACTACTGCTCCTGTGATAGCTTATGCGTCTCTACAGTTGAAGCCCCATGAGACGAGATATCCCGTTCATGATTTAGGGTTGGCTGCGATAGTGTTTGCCTTGAATATTTGGCTTCACTAGTTGTATGGTGAACAATTTGTGGTGTACACAGACCACAAGAGTTTGAAGTATATCTTCACGCAGTCAGATTTGAATATGAGGCAACGCCGCTGGATGGAGTTGCTGAAGGATTTTGAGTGTGAGATTCAGTATCAGCCTAGGCGGATGAATTCAGTGGCAGATGCTTTGAGTAGGAAAGCCCAACCTGCGATGTTGACGTCGATGTGTTAAGATAAATTTATAAAGTTTTGGTGATAACAAAATAAGACTGAAAAATGATCATAAGTATTCGCAGAAGACAAGTGTAGGGAACTTTTCAGATCTCGTGACGTCATGCTATTTAGTTGCAGTTCCTAAGATTCGAGAGTTCTGAGTTAAGCGTTGACATCTGAGTTGACTTTTCAGGAAGTATTCAGAACTGAGCAGAGTTAAGTATTAAGAGATTCAGATTTCTATTATCGGGTTGATGCTTTCGAATCAGATTGGTTATTTGGATCAGTTGAGTATTCGTGTGAGACCCGAAAGTTTAGAAGGATTAATTGAGTTAATTAATCGGGTTTTATTGGTTTCATATTTGAGCGAACGAATCTGGGTGTCCAGCTTTGAGTCGATATGCTCGGAGAAGCTATCGGGTTTTGTATAAGTCCTTGTAACAGATCTGGAGAGATAGAGTTTTGTTACGGGATCGGTTCAGATGTGGTATTGGTCATCGCTGAGAGATCGCGTTCAGCTGTGGTGATGGGATTTGTTGTCGCTGAACAGTAGAGAGTATGCTATCTTGTTTGGTAGCGAGTTGCTAAAATACGTCGTTTGGATTAGTTGGAACGACAGCGTTTTGGTTTAGCGGGCAAAACTCAGTAGTGAGCAACGTTGGTCTTCGGATTTGAGAGAGATCTGAATGTGTAGGGAGCGATGCCGTTTTGGGTTTTAGGTTCCTCTTGCGCTTGCGATTAAGATCTGAGTAGCGGGTGACGTGTCCAGTTGCGATAGTGGACTTACTCGATTCAGAGGCGTTAGTAACAGATTCTGTTATTGACTCAAGTGGTATTATTCAGATTTGAGAGTATACACAGATTCCACTCTAGTTACTTCAGATCTCAGTATTTCAGAAGTGGTTAAAGAATGCTTAGTGAATATCAGATTCGAAGAAAATTCAGATTTGAGAACAGTACTTTTGCAGTTTCTCTAAGCATTCAGATATGACTAAAATTACAAGCATACTCAAGTGTGAGCTTTGATTCTCTTCAGAAGTTATCAAAGAATTACTTAAAGAGAATCAACGGTCAAAGTTTATATCGTATAAAAGACAGGAATTAAGGAGAGAGATCAGAGCTATTTTGGGTAAAATTGCACAGTGCGCAGAATGCTTGATACGATGATTATCCGCTTTGGAATATAAGTCACTTTTGTCAGGCCTCGTGCTCTCAACAGAGTAAAATCATACAAATACACGCGGAAGCTATCAAAAAGCAG
Organism: Dorcoceras hygrometricum; assembly: GCA_001598015.1. Classification (NCBI taxonomy): domain Eukaryota; kingdom Viridiplantae; phylum Streptophyta; class Magnoliopsida; order Lamiales; family Gesneriaceae; genus Dorcoceras; species Dorcoceras hygrometricum. Next base: position 73,963 of record KQ987881.1, read on the forward strand.
GTAAAATTTTTGCTTTTGGCCAGACGGTTTAAAACAATATAATTTAAAATAGTGCGACACTCAAAATAGATATCCCAGTTCACGAAACCGACCAAACACAAATGGCTACAAGCCATAACAATACAGTATAGCATACAAACACAAGTATCAGACTCCAACCACTGGATACAACAACGAAGCACAGGGCATCCCCTGGCTAACTGTACTGATACATATATATATGCTATACGCAACTGGGATACTCTAACCACCTCCTGGGGCAACTCCAGCTGGGTTAAAACCACGATCAGCTGTAAAACCTAGGTTCCCTGAAAACAACACAAACAAGGAAACAACCAAGCCCCAGAGGGACATGGGGTCAAACCCCAGTACGGAGAGCAACTGAAATAGCTAAAAGAAATGCATAAGATAAAATGCAGATGCTATGCATGAGACACTGGATAACAGCTGAAGGCTACAACCGAACAGGGAGCCAAGGAACTCAAACATAGCTCCACAAGATCAGCAACTAATCAGTGACACGGGGTGTGTTCAAAGTGTGGTTGTAACGCCCAGAAATCCTAATTACGTGAATTGAATGCATGACTAGGAGGAAAACCTCATGTTAGTATGATTTGCATGTCATTTATGTGATTATATGATGATTTTATGCTTTACGTGTGCATGTCACTTTACGGTACGGTTTGAGA
>KQ987884.1:1488-14746 GCA_001598015.1 Dorcoceras hygrometricum
GATTCTTTGATAGCCCTCATGCATTCATAGCATTGATTTTATGGCATGTTGCTATGTTTAGCTGTTTTGATGGCTCTTCGTACTGAGGCTTGACCTCGTATTTGTTTTCGTGCTTTTGTGTCTTGGGTCTGTGTCACCCATTTGCAGGACCATCAGGTAACCAAGCTGGACAGAGTGGAGGTTCCGCTGGTCGATCCCCGTTTCCTTGAGTCCCAGTATATTGTATTATGTATTGATCCGGGGAATGTCCCGAGATTCTATGTATTTGGGGATCTGTTTATGATATGAGATTTGATATTACTTGTATTGTATAAGTTTGAGATAACTTATATTTTGATTATGGATATTTTGAATGATGATTTTAAGTTCAGGCCAAAACTATTTCGAAAAATTTTTAAGCCCTGATTTTTAGCTTCCGTATTTATGCGCTTATTATGTGTTAATTGTGAGTAATTAGCATGTGGCCTGACATTTTTGGTATCAGAGCTTAAACTTGGATAAGCTAGATTTCTTTTAATCACACTCGAGTCTAGGCACAGAGTTTTGATTTGATTTTGATTGACTCTGTGACTTATGTGATTATTATCTGCCTTCACGTGATATCTATTGTTAGCCTTACCTCTAGACTTGTGTAGATGCCGCCGAGGAGAGGTAGATCTAGACGTTCCGCTGAGGGGTCTAGGGCTCCAGATAGTGATGATGATGTTCATCGAGTGGATGATGTGACTCTCCGGATATGTGAGATGGAACTAGTCTTAGCTCGATTTCAGCGTACGAACCCTCCGACTTTTGCTGCTATCGAGGGCGGTGCTTCTGCTGAGGCTTGGCTGGTTCAGATGGAGGAGCTGTTTGATACTTTGGAGTATGCTCCGGAAAAGAGAATGAAGTTGGCAGTGCTGCAGTTGAGGGAGAACGCGCAACGCTGGTGGAGAGGCACTTCTAGGATGCTTCGTGATAGTGGGGCAGTGATCACCTGGGAGAGCTTCTGTGAGGCATTTCGTCAGGAGTATACCCCGGAGTCTTACTTTGCCAGCCGAGAGCGAGAGTTTGACAACCTCAAGCAGGGTAACATGCGAGTGGCCGAGTATGCGAGGAAGTTTTCTGCGCTGTTGGTGTACATGCCAAGCATAGCGAACCAAGAGCGGACGAAGAGGAACAAATTTTTGAAGGGCTTGAGACCTGATCTTTATCGGATGGTGTTGTCTGGGTCTCCGAAGACCTTTGTTGAAGCTGTGAACAATGCGGTTGATATTGAAGAGAGTTTGATGGATCCCGAGGCTCCGGTGCATCAGACGACTGGGCGTGCTTCGCAGCCGGTGCGGGAGGTGCCGCAGTATATCAGTCTCCTCAGGGGTCACAAAAGTTGAGTCGCCATCAGTTTCGACCTCGAGGGAAGCAATTCAATAAGAAGGGCAACTCGAGTTCCTCTGGTTCAGCGAGTTTTGGTTCTGGTAGCGGATCAGGCAGTAGTTCTGGCGGAGGATTTTGTGGACAGTGCGGAGGGAGGCATCCGACTTCGCAGTGTCGAGGAGTTCAGGGAACATGCAACAACTGTGGACAGCCTGGACATTTTCGGAGAGCGTGTCCATTGCTGAGGGGACAGACTTCGATTCCCTCACAGCAGGCTTCAGTTGGTGGTTCTTCTCAGAGATCGCAGTTTCCTGCTCCTACCCAGCGATCTGGATTTCAGCCTAGTGGACCGTCTAGGTTTGGAGGACCTTCTCGACCTCAGTTTCAGATTCCACAGCAGGCGCAGGCGAACGCTTTGACTAGAGAGCAGACTGAGGAGACGCCTGGCATGGTGATTGGAGGTACATGCTTTATTTTTGATTATCCTGCTAGAGTTCTTTTTGACACAGGAGCATCACATTCTTTCATATCTGAGTTGTTTATGTTTGAGCATGGGTTGAGTTCATCCCCATTGTGTGATGTTGTGTCTGTTTCTACTCCTGCTGGTGTGAGTCTTTGGTCCCGAGAGGTAGTGATTGATTGTCAGATTAGATTTGATGAGCATGTTTTGGTCTCCAATCTGATTGTTTTTGGGATTAGAGATTTTGATTGTATCTTGGGGATGGATGTGCTGTCTGGCTATAAGGCTACAGTTGATTGCTTCCATGGTGTGGTGAGATTTCGCCCTGATTCGGGTGAGAAGTGGGATTTCTACGGTGCTGATTCGCGCTCGAAGATTCCGCTAGTTTCTGTCATGGAGATGTTTAGCCTGGTATCTTGGGGATGGATGTGCTGTCTGGCTATAAGGCTACAGTTGATTGCTTCCATGGTGTGGTGAGATTTCGCCCTGATTCGGGTGAGAAGTGGGATTTCTACGGTGCTGATTCGCGCTCGAAGATTCCGCTAGTTTCTGTCATGGAGATGTTTAGCCTGTTATCGTTGGAACGCTGGATTCATGATCTACGCACTTGACGGTTCCCAAGAGCAACGATTGGAGTTGAGCGATATTCCGATCGTTAGAGAGTTTCCCGACGTGTTTCCAGATGAGATTTCTGGATTCCCTCCTCGACGTGAGATTGAATTCAGTATTGAGTTGGTGCCCGGTACCGCCCCGATTTCTAGAGCTCCTTACCGGTTGGCGCCCGTAGAGTTGAAAGAGCTGAAGGATCAGCTGAGTGACTTATTGGAGAAAGGCTTCATTCGACCGAGTATGTCGCCTTGGGGAGCTCCGATTCTTATTATGAAGAAGAAGGATGGATCCATGAGGATGTGTGTGGATTTCAGGCAGTTGAATAAAGCAACAGTGAAGAACAAGTATCCTTTGCCGAGGATTGATGACTTGTTCGATCAGTTGCAGGGATCGGTCGTATACTCGAAGATTGATTTGCGCTGGTTATCACCATTTGCGTATTAGAGATGCTGATGTGTCGAAGGCAGCTTTTCGGACTAGATATGGGCATTATGAGTTTCTTGTCATGCCGTTTGGATTGACGAATGCCCCAGCTGTGTTCATGGATTTGATGAACCGCGTCTTCAGCGAGTATATTGATCGGTTCGTGATCGTCTTCATTGATGACATTCTTGTGTACTCGAAGAGCTTGGGAGAGCATAAGGAGCATTTGAGACTGGTGTTGCAGCGATTGAGAGACTCGCAGCTTTATGCCAAGTTCAGCAAGTGTGAATTTTGGCTTGATCGGATTATCTTTTTGGGTCATGTGATTTCAGCTCAAGGGATTTCGGTGGATCCGAGTAAGGTCGAAGCAGTTTTTAACTGGGAGAGCGCTAGGAATGTTTCCGAGATCCGCAGATTCTTGGGATTGGCTGGCTATTATAGGCGTTTTATTGAGGAGTTCTCTTCGATAGCTAGGCCTATGACTCAGTTGACTCAGAAGGATAAGAGGTTTGTATGGACTGATGAGTGCGAGAACAGTTTTCAGACGTTGAAGTAGAAGTTGACTACTGCTCCTGTTTTGGCTCTACCGTCTGGATCTGGAGGTTTCGTGGTGTGCTCCGATGCTTCTCTCAATGGTTTAGGTTGTGTTCTGATGCAGAACGGATACGTGATTGCCTATGCGTCTCGACAGTTGAAGGCTCACGAGACGAGGTATCCTGTTCACGATTTGGAGTTGGCTGCGATAGTGTTTGCCTTGAAGATCTGGCGACATTATCTTATGGTGAAGAATATGTGGTGTACACTGACCACAAGAGCCTGAAATATATCTTCACGCAGTCAGATTTGAATATGAGGCAGCGTTGTTGGATGGAATTGCTTAAGGACTTCGATTGTGAGATTCAATATCAGCTGGGCGTGTGAACTTAGTAGCCGACGCTTTGAGCAGAAAGACCCAGCCTGATATGTTAGCGTCCTTGAGTATTTCGAAAGTTCATGAGGAGTTGAGTACTTCTGGTTGGAGATTTCAGCCGAATGATCAGTCTTCATGGTTTATACGATTCAGGTTGAGCCGCAGATTTTTCATGACATCAGGGAGACGCAGACGACTGATCCCTATATCCATGAGTTGAGGATTAAGGCCCAGAATGGTCAGTCTGATGATTTCTCTGTTTCTCCGGATGGATGTTTGAGATTTAGAGGGAGATTAGTGATTCCGAACCTGATTGATTTGAAAGAGGCCATCATGAATGAAGCGCATTGTAGTCGGTACAGTGTGCATCCTGGTGAGAGGAAGATGTATCATGCCTTGAAATCTCACTACTGGTGGGCAGGTATGAAGAGCGACATCTATGGTTTTGTTGCTCGATGTTTGAATTGCCAACAGGTCAAGGCTGAGAGGATGAGACCTGGTGGTTTGTTGCAGAGTTTGGAAGTGCCCCAATGGAATTGAGAGCATATCGCCATGGATTTCGTAACTCACTTACCTAGATCGAGTAGGGGATGTGATGCTATTTGGGTTGTGATTGATAGACTTTCGAAGTCAGCCCATTTCATTCCCTATGATGTGAGGTGCTCTATGAAGAAAATGGCGAAGCTGTACATCAACCATGTGGTTAGATTGCATGGAGTTCCTGTTTCGATAGTGTCCGACAGAGATCCAAGGTTCACTTCCTGATTTTGGAAGAGTCTGCAACCAGCAATGGGTTCGAGATTGGCGATGAGCACAGCCTATCACCCACAGACAGACGGGCAGTCTGAGCGGACTATCCAGACTTTAGAGGATATGCTGCGCGCAGTAGTGATGGATTTCAGCGGTGGCTGGCAGGATTCGCTTTCCTTGGTTGAGTTTTCGTATAACAACAGCTACCAAGTCACTATCGGAATGGCTCCGTTTGAGGCATTGCATGGTCGAAAGTGTAGATCCCCGATTTGTTGGGAAGAAGTTGGCGAGAGACAGCTTTCTACACCGGAATTTGTTCAGCATATGAAGGATCAAATTGACTTGATCCGGAGTAGAATGAAAGCTGCCCAAGACCGTTTCTCTAGCTATGTGAACCCTAGACGTCGACCACTAGAGTTTGAGGTTGGCGATAGAGTATTTTTGAAAGTTTCTCCTTTCAAGAGCGTGATGAGATTCAGATTTAAAGGAAAATTGGCTCCCCAATTCGTTGGTCCCTTTGAGATTATCGAGAGGATTGGACAATTGGCTTATAGACTGAGGCTGCCCGAGGAGTTAGCCATGATGCATGACGTGTTTCATGTGTCAATGTTGAGAAAATATGAGCCGGATCCGTCCCATGTTTTGAGAACTGACGAAGTTGAGATGGATTCTGCCTTGAGCTATGTCGAATATCCGGTGCAGATCTTGGATAGGAAGGAGAATCAGTTGAGAAACAATTGGCTTATAGACTGAGGCTGCCCGAGGAGTTAGCCATGATGCATGACGTGTTTCATGTGTCAATGTTGAGAAAATATGAGCCGGATCCGTCCCATGTTTTGAGAACTGACGAAGTTGAGATGGATTCTGCCTTGAGCTATGTCGAATATCCGGTGCAGATCTTGGATAGGAAGGAGAATCAGTTGAGAAACAAGATAATTCCGTTGGTGATGGTCCAATGGAGCAAGCATGGCCGAGAAGAAGTGACCTGGGAAGTTGAGGAGAAGATGAGACAAGATTGGCCTCATCTGTTTGAGCACTAATCGTGCAAAATTCCAGATAAATTTCTGGTTTTAGCTTCGAATTTGAGTAGCTGCTGGTGTTGATTTGCATGATTGATTGTTTTCTTTCCTGAGTTTGCCTTTGATTTCGAGGACGAAATCTCTTAAGGTGGGGAGAATGTGAGGATTGAGAATTTAGATTAGTGATTAATTGATTTGATTTGGGATTAATCACGTGAATTTTTGAGGAGATGCGAAAGAAATCTGATGTCCTGTTGATTCGGAAGTTGTATTAATTTTGGGAATTCAGTCGCAACGAATTTGGTGAAGTCAACGTGGGTCAACGATACTGTAGCTGCCTGCTGGTGTTGGCATCGGTAGGGTGACGTAGGCGTGACGCGTTGCATCTGCTGGTTTTAGTTCGTTTCGAGGGGTTGCTGCTGGCCGATATTGCTTTTGGCGCGAGAATGATTGAGAAAGCGACACGTGTTGGTCAACGTTTTGTTTTGATAAGTTGGAACGGTGTCGTTTTGGAGTGTTTTCTTGCGACTGCTTATTTGGTTGCTACTGCTGGTTTTTAGCGAAAGAAAGAGATGGTATCTGCTGGTAGATACCTGCTGGTCTTGTCGACTGAATTGATGATCAGCAGACGTTGGATTTGGGAGATTATTTATAGAAGTGTTGTTCGACACTTAGAATTATTTTTGAACCAGACATTCCTTATCTCCATTTCCAAACCCTCGATTATCTACTGTTCACCGTAACTTTCGATCGCCGATTCCCATCGCATCCAGCCTCTGTTTTTGACGAGCTTGGTGGCGCTGGATTACCCTTGCTTAGCTCTTTCATTGGCTACCCATTTTAGACTTGGAATTAACGCTGGATTTGGAAGGGTGGAGCTGCAAGTGTTCGAAGCTTTTGAAGAAAGCTGCGCCGTGCGTTTCTCTTCCTAGCGTGAGCTTTTGGATTCAGTTCTCAAGATTTTTGGTTGAGCTTTTCCGTGAAGTTTCAAGGGCCGTGGACTTGATTTAGTTGCTGGCCGTTATTGTGAACGGGTTGAGGTAGTTTGAAGCAGTTGAGGTACGAATTGAGCAGCTCTTTATGGCTTGAAGCATGAACATGGCCGTATGTCTTGCTGTGAAACCTGTTTGTATATTTCTGTGATATTACGTGAAACTGAATGGATGTATTGATTGTTATATGTCCGGTTTTTACGTACTGTTGATTGATTGTATGTATAGAGCATTGATATATGATTGGCATACATACATACATATTGAGCCTGACAGATTTGGTTGATTGACCTGATTGAGAGCCACGTTGAGACCGACAGATTGAGTGCGGAATGGTCCAACGCTATCATCGGAGTGGTGGATCGACGGAGTTGTCGTATCGGAATACCACCGAGCTGTGATGGGCTGACGGGCCTGGAATATCACGGGTCGATGATTTCCCCTCGATGGATGTTTACTGAGTGGGTGTAGAGGCTCGACTGATTGATGTGCCAGTGGACTTACTGGTCTAGCTATCCTTCTTTGATAGCCCTCATGCATTCATAGCATTGATTTATGGCATGTTGCATGTTTAGCTGTTTTGATGGCTCTTCATACTGAGGCTTGACCTCGTATTTGTTTTCCTGCTTTTGTGTCTTGGGTCTGTGTCACCCATTTGTAGGACCATCAGGTAACCAAGCTGGACATAGTGGAGGTTCAGCTGGTCGATCCCCGTTTCCTTGAGTCCCAGTATATTGTATTATGTATTGATCCGGGGAATGCCCCGAGATTCTATGTATTTGGGGATCTGTTTATGATATGAGATCTTTGATAGCCCTCATGCATTCATAGCATTGATTTTATGGCATGTTGCTATGTTTAGCTGTTTTGATGGCTCTTCGTACTGAGGCTTGACCTCGTATTTGTTTTCGTGCTTTTGTGTCTTGGGTCTGTGTCACCCATTTGCAGGACCATCAGGTAACCAAGCTGGACAGAGTGGAGGTTCCGCTGGTCGATCCCCGTTTCCTTGAGTCCCAGTATATTGTATTATGTATTGATCCGGGGAATGTCCCGAGATTCTATGTATTTGGGGATCTGTTTATGATATGAGATTTGATATTACTTGTATTGTATAAGTTTGAGATAACTTATATTTTGATTATGGATATTTTGAATGATGATTTTAAGTTCAGGCCAAAACTATTTCGAAAAATTTTTAAGCCCTGATTTTTAGCTTCCGTATTTATGCGCTTATTATGTGTTAATTGTGAGTAATTAGCATGTGGCCTGACATTTTTGGTATCAGAGCTTAAACTTGGATAAGCTAGATTTCTTTTAATCACACTCGAGTCTAGGCACAGAGTTTTGATTTGATTTTGATTGACTCTGTGACTTATGTGATTATTATCTGCCTTCACGTGATATCTATTGTTAGCCTTACCTCTAGACTTGTGTAGATGCCGCCGAGGAGAGGTAGATCTAGACGTTCCGCTGAGGGGTCTAGGGCTCCAGATAGTGATGATGATGTTCATCGAGTGGATGATGTGACTCTCCGGATATGTGAGATGGAACTAGTCTTAGCTCGATTTCAGCGTACGAACCCTCCGACTTTTGCTGCTATCGAGGGCGGTGCTTCTGCTGAGGCTTGGCTGGTTCAGATGGAGGAGCTGTTTGATACTTTGGAGTATGCTCCGGAAAAGAGAATGAAGTTGGCAGTGCTGCAGTTGAGGGAGAACGCGCAACGCTGGTGGAGAGGCACTTCTAGGATGCTTCGTGATAGTGGGGCAGTGATCACCTGGGAGAGCTTCTGTGAGGCATTTCGTCAGGAGTATACCCCGGAGTCTTACTTTGCCAGCCGAGAGCGAGAGTTTGACAACCTCAAGCAGGGTAACATGCGAGTGGCCGAGTATGCGAGGAAGTTTTCTGCGCTGTTGGTGTACATGCCAAGCATAGCGAACCAAGAGCGGACGAAGAGGAACAAATTTTTGAAGGGCTTGAGACCTGATCTTTATCGGATGGTGTTGTCTGGGTCTCCGAAGACCTTTGTTGAAGCTGTGAACAATGCGGTTGATATTGAAGAGAGTTTGATGGATCCCGAGGCTCCGGTGCATCAGACGACTGGGCGTGCTTCGCAGCCGGTGCGGGAGGTGCCGCAGTATATCAGTCTCCTCAGGGGTCACAAAAGTTGAGTCGCCATCAGTTTCGACCTCGAGGGAAGCAATTCAATAAGAAGGGCAACTCGAGTTCCTCTGGTTCAGCGAGTTTTGGTTCTGGTAGCGGATCAGGCAGTAGTTCTGGCGGAGGATTTTGTGGACAGTGCGGAGGGAGGCATCCGACTTCGCAGTGTCGAGGAGTTCAGGGAACATGCAACAACTGTGGACAGCCTGGACATTTTCGGAGAGCGTGTCCATTGCTGAGGGGACAGACTTCGATTCCCTCACAGCAGGCTTCAGTTGGTGGTTCTTCTCAGAGATCGCAGTTTCCTGCTCCTACCCAGCGATCTGGATTTCAGCCTAGTGGACCGTCTAGGTTTGGAGGACCTTCTCGACCTCAGTTTCAGATTCCACAGCAGGCGCAGGCGAACGCTTTGACTAGAGAGCAGACTGAGGAGACGCCTGGCATGGTGATTGGAGGTACATGCTTTATTTTTGATTATCCTGCTAGAGTTCTTTTTGACACAGGAGCATCACATTCTTTCATATCTGAGTTGTTTATGTTTGAGCATGGGTTGAGTTCATCCCCATTGTGTGATGTTGTGTCTGTTTCTACTCCTGCTGGTGTGAGTCTTTGGTCCCGAGAGGTAGTGATTGATTGTCAGATTAGATTTGATGAGCATGTTTTGGTCTCCAATCTGATTGTTTTTGGGATTAGAGATTTTGATTGTATCTTGGGGATGGATGTGCTGTCTGGCTATAAGGCTACAGTTGATTGCTTCCATGGTGTGGTGAGATTTCGCCCTGATTCGGGTGAGAAGTGGGATTTCTACGGTGCTGATTCGCGCTCGAAGATTCCGCTAGTTTCTGTCATGGAGATGTTTAGCCTGGTATCTTGGGGATGGATGTGCTGTCTGGCTATAAGGCTACAGTTGATTGCTTCCATGGTGTGGTGAGATTTCGCCCTGATTCGGGTGAGAAGTGGGATTTCTACGGTGCTGATTCGCGCTCGAAGATTCCGCTAGTTTCTGTCATGGAGATGTTTAGCCTGTTATCGTTGGAACGCTGGATTCATGATCTACGCACTTGACGGTTCCCAAGAGCAACGATTGGAGTTGAGCGATATTCCGATCGTTAGAGAGTTTCCCGACGTGTTTCCAGATGAGATTTCTGGATTCCCTCCTCGACGTGAGATTGAATTCAGTATTGAGTTGGTGCCCGGTACCGCCCCGATTTCTAGAGCTCCTTACCGGTTGGCGCCCGTAGAGTTGAAAGAGCTGAAGGATCAGCTGAGTGACTTATTGGAGAAAGGCTTCATTCGACCGAGTATGTCGCCTTGGGGAGCTCCGATTCTTATTATGAAGAAGAAGGATGGATCCATGAGGATGTGTGTGGATTTCAGGCAGTTGAATAAAGCAACAGTGAAGAACAAGTATCCTTTGCCGAGGATTGATGACTTGTTCGATCAGTTGCAGGGATCGGTCGTATACTCGAAGATTGATTTGCGCTGGTTATCACCATTTGCGTATTAGAGATGCTGATGTGTCGAAGGCAGCTTTTCGGACTAGATATGGGCATTATGAGTTTCTTGTCATGCCGTTTGGATTGACGAATGCCCCAGCTGTGTTCATGGATTTGATGAACCGCGTCTTCAGCGAGTATATTGATCGGTTCGTGATCGTCTTCATTGATGACATTCTTGTGTACTCGAAGAGCTTGGGAGAGCATAAGGAGCATTTGAGACTGGTGTTGCAGCGATTGAGAGACTCGCAGCTTTATGCCAAGTTCAGCAAGTGTGAATTTTGGCTTGATCGGATTATCTTTTTGGGTCATGTGATTTCAGCTCAAGGGATTTCGGTGGATCCGAGTAAGGTCGAAGCAGTTTTTAACTGGGAGAGCGCTAGGAATGTTTCCGAGATCCGCAGATTCTTGGGATTGGCTGGCTATTATAGGCGTTTTATTGAGGAGTTCTCTTCGATAGCTAGGCCTATGACTCAGTTGACTCAGAAGGATAAGAGGTTTGTATGGACTGATGAGTGCGAGAACAGTTTTCAGACGTTGAAGTAGAAGTTGACTACTGCTCCTGTTTTGGCTCTACCGTCTGGATCTGGAGGTTTCGTGGTGTGCTCCGATGCTTCTCTCAATGGTTTAGGTTGTGTTCTGATGCAGAACGGATACGTGATTGCCTATGCGTCTCGACAGTTGAAGGCTCACGAGACGAGGTATCCTGTTCACGATTTGGAGTTGGCTGCGATAGTGTTTGCCTTGAAGATCTGGCGACATTATCTTATGGTGAAGAATATGTGGTGTACACTGACCACAAGAGCCTGAAATATATCTTCACGCAGTCAGATTTGAATATGAGGCAGCGTTGTTGGATGGAATTGCTTAAGGACTTCGATTGTGAGATTCAATATCAGCTGGGCGTGTGAACTTAGTAGCCGACGCTTTGAGCAGAAAGACCCAGCCTGATATGTTAGCGTCCTTGAGTATTTCGAAAGTTCATGAGGAGTTGAGTACTTCTGGTTGGAGATTTCAGCCGAATGATCAGTCTTCATGGTTTATACGATTCAGGTTGAGCCGCAGATTTTTCATGACATCAGGGAGACGCAGACGACTGATCCCTATATCCATGAGTTGAGGATTAAGGCCCAGAATGGTCAGTCTGATGATTTCTCTGTTTCTCCGGATGGATGTTTGAGATTTAGAGGGAGATTAGTGATTCCGAACCTGATTGATTTGAAAGAGGCCATCATGAATGAAGCGCATTGTAGTCGGTACAGTGTGCATCCTGGTGAGAGGAAGATGTATCATGCCTTGAAATCTCACTACTGGTGGGCAGGTATGAAGAGCGACATCTATGGTTTTGTTGCTCGATGTTTGAATTGCCAACAGGTCAAGGCTGAGAGGATGAGACCTGGTGGTTTGTTGCAGAGTTTGGAAGTGCCCCAATGGAATTGAGAGCATATCGCCATGGATTTCGTAACTCACTTACCTAGATCGAGTAGGGGATGTGATGCTATTTGGGTTGTGATTGATAGACTTTCGAAGTCAGCCCATTTCATTCCCTATGATGTGAGGTGCTCTATGAAGAAAATGGCGAAGCTGTACATCAACCATGTGGTTAGATTGCATGGAGTTCCTGTTTCGATAGTGTCCGACAGAGATCCAAGGTTCACTTCCTGATTTTGGAAGAGTCTGCAACCAGCAATGGGTTCGAGATTGGCGATGAGCACAGCCTATCACCCACAGACAGACGGGCAGTCTGAGCGGACTATCCAGACTTTAGAGGATATGCTGCGCGCAGTAGTGATGGATTTCAGCGGTGGCTGGCAGGATTCGCTTTCCTTGGTTGAGTTTTCGTATAACAACAGCTACCAAGTCACTATCGGAATGGCTCCGTTTGAGGCATTGCATGGTCGAAAGTGTAGATCCCCGATTTGTTGGGAAGAAGTTGGCGAGAGACAGCTTTCTACACCGGAATTTGTTCAGCATATGAAGGATCAAATTGACTTGATCCGGAGTAGAATGAAAGCTGCCCAAGACCGTTTCTCTAGCTATGTGAACCCTAGACGTCGACCACTAGAGTTTGAGGTTGGCGATAGAGTATTTTTGAAAGTTTCTCCTTTCAAGAGCGTGATGAGATTCAGATTTAAAGGAAAATTGGCTCCCCAATTCGTTGGTCCCTTTGAGATTATCGAGAGGATTGGACAATTGGCTTATAGACTGAGGCTGCCCGAGGAGTTAGCCATGATGCATGACGTGTTTCATGTGTCAATGTTGAGAAAATATGAGCCGGATCCGTCCCATGTTTTGAGAACTGACGAAGTTGAGATGGATTCTGCCTTGAGCTATGTCGAATATCCGGTGCAGATCTTGGATAGGAAGGAGAATCAGTTGAGAAACAATTGGCTTATAGACTGAGGCTGCCCGAGGAGTTAGCCATGATGCATGACGTGTTTCATGTGTCAATGTTGAGAAAATATGAGCCGGATCCGTCCCATGTTTTGAGAACTGACGAAGTTGAGATGGATTCTGCCTTGAGCTATGTCGAATATCCGGTGCAGATCTTGGATAGGAAGGAGAATCAGTTGAGAAACAAGATAATTCCGTTGGTGATGGTCCAATGGAGCAAGCATGGCCGAGAAGAAGTGACCTGGGAAGTTGAGGAGAAGATGAGACAAGATTGGCCTCATCTGTTTGAGCACTAATCGTGCAAAATTCCAGATAAATTTCTGGTTTTAGCTTCGAATTTGAGTAGCTGCTGGTGTTGATTTGCATGATTGATTGTTTTCTTTCCTGAGTTTGCCTTTGATTTCGAGGACGAAATCTCTTAAGGTGGGGAGAATGTGAGGATTGAGAATTTAGATTAGTGATTAATTGATTTGATTTGGGATTAATCACGTGAATTTTTGAGGAGATGCGAAAGAAATCTGATGTCCTGTTGATTCGGAAGTTGTATTAATTTTGGGAATTCAGTCGCAACGAATTTGGTGAAGTCAACGTGGGTCAACGATACTGTAGCTGCCTGCTGGTGTTGGCATCGGTAGGGTGACGTAGGCGTGACGCGTTGCATCTGCTGGTTTTAGTTCGTTTCGAGGGGTTGCTGCTGG